>JAJJWW010011403.1:0-202317 GCA_023531295.1 Papaver armeniacum
TGTTGATGCGTGTCGTACCACAACAAATTAATTAATACTTTACTACCTAATTAACAAGTAATATAGGGCAGTCAAGGTCGATCCCACGAGGAGCAAGAGATTCTAGTTGTAAAAGTTGTCACAAAAAGGGGGGTGTAAAAAGCAAAAGAAAATAAATAAAACAATTAAAAGATAACGTTGAAAGCAATAAAAGAGACAAGATCAAGGAATCCTTCTTCGTTACGAAACAATGAATCAAGTTATGTTCTTTTCTACTTGTTATTAGTCACATATTATCACCAACCGTAGGTAAAGCAGCTAAGCTCAGTGCTAAACCCTAAATCCCTTGTATGTTAGGACACGGAAGTTCTCGACTCACAGGATTCTAATCACCAAGCCACCTAGAATTAGCTCAACCTAGATGTAACTTGGCTCATGCATTAAGTTTTTGTGAATTTCTTAGGTTGATATTAGTAGTTAGACTCTTAGCTCAAGGTCCACTTGCTAACGTTGTTTCTACACACAATTGCTCCACGGAATCCCTCGCAAGGTCTCGTGTTTGCTACTTATGTAAAGAGTCAAGAAACGATTACTTATCCCCTAACTTTCACTAGCTTTAGATTAAACTAACAAATCAATTTAGCATGCATTCTAAACAATCTATCAATCAATCATGAATGTCTTTAAGATCATTCCTATTAGTAAAAACAATCGATAATCATGTGAAAACTTCAAGATAGAATTAAAAACAAAACTCAAAACATAAATTAAGAACTAGAATTCATCCTCAATCAATAAAATTAGCTACTCATGTTAAAGAGTTCACACAAAGAAATAAGAAAAGAAAAGAATTGTGTGTGTAGAGAGAAGTTGTAGAAAACTTCTCTATTTATAGGCTTCAATATTCTCCAAATCTTCTAAGGAGTAGAATCCTTTTCCTTTTGCAATTCAATTTCCAATTCCAAGCTTTTCTCAACTCTTCCACCTTCTCTTTCCAAATTTGAGTCCAATTCTCCATCCAATTCCTAGCCCAAGTCTTCACACCCATGAGAGAGGTCCATAGAAAATTCTCGAATTTTGCTCACGGAAAATCGATTGTGGGCTTAATTTGGTCGGAACGTCACCGGGTCGGACACCTGGAAATTTCTCCGTCGAGAGAATATTCGACGGAATATTCCGTCAGTCCTCTGTTATGACTAACGGTCAAAGTGGTCAACCGTTATTCAACTGTCAAGGGAAGTCAAGGGAAGGAATGAGTCGACTCGAGTTAGCTTCGACTCGCCTAATCGAGCTCACCGATTTGAGTTAGTCTTGAGTCGACTTACTCGGCTGACTTGATCAATTCAACTCACGGGAATCGCCATCAACTCGGTTGGGATCGGTCATCGGATCGTCCGGATCGGCCCGAGTCAACTCGCCAGCTGAAGGATTTTGGCCGAGTTTGTACTGTTTATCCAGGTTTTCCTTACCAATCGGGCCTCACTTTCCAATCTTCTCCCGTGACAAACCTACACATTCATCTATACCCATTCCCGCAATTTCTTTCATCTGCCATTAACCCACGGGTCCCCATACACAGAGAACCCCGAATCTTCACTACTACCATCTTGACCATTTAATCACCTTCTTTGTCTCCCATTAATTCTTTATCTCCGTAAACCCATCTTTAGCATCAGTGAGAATCCCATCAATTCGATCTCTCCTATCTCAATTGAACAAAGCCTATTTCAATTAATCAGACCCATCTTGTTCTTGGTGGAACTCAATCTCCGATTCTATTGCCTATCAACGGCGCCGATCTCACATCCGAGTTTAAACAAGCTGCCTCTCTGAACTTCCCGATTAACGTTCATCCCCAATTCAAACGGCAATGGATCCCATTTCTTCCCCGAGCTTCAACCTAACCGAACCCATCATTCTCGCTTCTCCCGAGACTTCTCATCGAGACTACCACCATCATGAGACCCATTTCATCCGATCTCTCTTCCATTTTAATCAAAGTAGCACCATCTTCTTCCTCTGTCGAATTGAATCGATCGATTCCACCACCAACCCATCGTCACAGCTCAAACCCTCTGCTTATTCTTCTCATGTGTAAAACAGCAACACAAATCCGTAGCAATCGTTGCATCTTCCTCCTCCTTCTCGATGAATCGAACCCCTACCTCTCTCGATCTCTCGATTTGACTCAAATCCCTCACGAGCTTCCTCTCGATTTACTCAGCGGCTGTCGCTGCTTTTCTGTTTTCTCAGGTGAACAAAATGAGATGAATGAATGTAAGGTGAGTTCTTTTTAGGGCTGGAACGAAATGGATAGGTACACCCCTGGATAAGTCCACCCCCAGACTGGGTGCTTTTAACAAGTGGTCACTTCGATAGGGGCTGACCAAGTTGCGGTCCCTTAACCTTGTGCTGGCTATTATTTAATACTTCTCCAAACATGAGTGCCCCTTGACTTTAACTTGGCTCCAGATAGTGTTCCTTCCTTGGTGAAATGACCTTTTTGCCCTTTTGGCTCAAATTGGGTGGTTTCTTCTTCTTTTCTTCCGTGTGACTCCAAAGTAGCTATAAAACTCAAAACAAGCGTAAAATACATAATTTACACGAAAAATAGCAAAGAAAGCATAAACTACTAGATAGTAAATTAGGTGTATTCTACACCTATCAACTGTCCATCTGACTGCGGATGAAAAGACGAGCTAAGACTGACGTTGGTACCAAATGCTTTGTGAAGTCCCTTCCAACAGTCCGACGTGAATTGAGCACCCCTATCTGATATGATGGATAACGAAACACCATGTAATCGAACAATCTCGGAAACATACACCTGAGATAACTTGTCAACTGAATAAGTAGTCTTGACTGGTATAAAATGAGTTGTATTCGTTAATCTGTCCACTACATCTTGCCTCTTTTTCCTTAAATATTGCTTGAAGAGCAATCTTTAAGGAAAAATCTGTTGTGGTAGCAATCTTTGATTTTGTTGATGAAGGAACGAGCAGAAGAATACTGGACTTGAAAAGTACGTACTTGCCTCTATTCTTTTGCAAAGTTCCGAAGCTTCTTTGAGATATATACAGATATCGTCTCCCATCACTCCTCATACTTCTCGTGGGGAAGAGTATCATGAGAGTTTTTACAATATTCTTGCCGCGACTGCTTATCTTTATCTGTTTCAGTTTTTGTACTTTTACACGGATTTTGATTATTAATGTCTTTTCTTGACACGTCTCTTTCAACCGCTTATTCTTGACCATTCATGTCTCTTCTCGCATTAAATGACCTCGTTTTTTCGAGGCTCTTTTTCCCTATATATAGTTTTCTTTTCCCCTCCTTTTCATCCTTTAGTTTGTCTCTGCAACTTTTCTTTGATTCTCTCCTTCCGCAATTTGCGCTCCTGCTACTGCAAATCTTTTCTTCGTCCTTTCTAGCGCTGTTTTTAACCTTCAACCTCCCATCCATTCCCATACTGATAATGGCTGCCATTAGTCGTGCATACAAAGCTTCTTTCAATGAAGTTCAACAGAAGTTGCTCGAGAAGGGTTTCACTCTATCAACCATTCCTGATCAAGAACCTTCATCTATCCTTTCTGCAAGGCTATTTTCTGATCATCAATGTGATGATCAAAAAATTATAGTCTCGCTAGGTCAGCTTCTCGCGGGACTTCCCATTCCCTTATACAATCCTGAGATGCCTTTATTTTATGAAATCTTGTCCCATGAAAAATTCTCTCGGGCTGTTTATCAATTATGGGCGATTGCATTCGCCGATGCTTGAGTTCGCGAACCGTGGTGCTGGCAAAGGATCTTTATACCTGATACATTTAGAAACCCCGAGTTCGCAGACTTGGAAATAGATCCGAGAAATACACCGAGAGAACTTTTTTGAAAACTATTCGATGATACGAGATGATTAATACGAAATCTCGCTGGGGCGTTCGCTTGAAAAAGAAGGATAATGTCCCTGAGGATAAATTGCTCATGCAGGATATTGATTGGCACCCGGGCAATAACACTACTCCTCGCCACTCCAAAGATGAGAAATGGTGGGTTGTACCCTTGATTTTAAATGGTCCTTATATCGCGGCCCAAGACGTTCTTCCGGCGAATCTCGCAGGTATCATCCTTGGGAATTCAAATGGCCTGATAGGGCAAAAGAGGTATGTTTTCTTTCAAATCTTGCTTTCGCTATTTTCTTTTTATATTTGCTGAGTTTGTGGAATTTTTTTTTTTTTTTTTTTTTTTTTTTAAGATCAACAAATTGAGAAGAAGCTTCAAGGATAATCCGTTGGAGAGTACTCTGACAAGACTTCGATCGCTTACGGGTGAAGTAAGAAACATTCCTTTTATTATTTTTACAATATTGTTGCCTCTGTTTCTTATCTTCAACTGTATGCGAAGGTTGGAGTTGAAGAAAGCGTGTAGCCGCGAAGATTAAAAGTATGGGTAAAACTGTCGTTCGCAAGGGTAAATCTTGCTCCATTAACTAAGAAGCGAAAGGTCCAATCTTCTTTCGCCTTAGCTCAAGCTCCGAATCTCCGACGAGGATAACTATGATTCGAATCCTTTTCTCGCCAAGAAGATTCCATCGACCCCGGTTCTTCTATGGATCAGGTTATCTAGCATCTTCTCCGACTGTTTCCAAGGAATGGGAGATGCCCTAGCTTCTCTTTGCGGGACTCTCGCAAACGTGTGTAATGCTACTTTTATTAGAGGGCAATAATTCTTTCAATGGAACCTCAGAATCGTGTCTCCCGACTTCTTGAATGCACTTGGATCTTTGGTATGTATGCGATTCGTATTTCCTGTTAATTTTAAAATTTTTAAATATATATATTAATGATTTTTCTATCTTCTTTTATAGGTTGGAAGAACTTATTTTGTAGTTGCCTCGGATCTCGAAAGAAGACGCAACAATCTTGAAAAGAAGAATTTGCAATTGAGCAAGAAGATTCAAGAATTAGAGACCCAAGTGCGTCATCTCGCGATAAAGACGAGAGAATTCAAAAGTTAAACACCGAACTTGACTCCCAAAAGGATAAGGTGTCCACTCTTCAAAACGCCAATCAAGAACTTTATGGTATAAAATTTTACCTCCTTTTCTATTTTTATTTTATCGGTCATATTGCTACCTAACTTATTAAGATGTATATAATCTCTCAGATGAGGCTATTCTTCTCCATACATTTCCCGATCCTATGGATAATAATCTTCTTCTCGCTCACCTCAACAACTCTTTAAGTAGTTCATCGAACAAAATTAACTCTCTTTCATTAAATGAACTTAGGACCAAATATCGTCTTTTAGAAATTGAGCATAGATCTGGTTTAAGTCTTTTGCCAACCAATTTAAACGAATGTTTCTCGAGTCCCATAAAGAAACCAAAATTTTGAGGAAGAAAATTAGTGACCATATAGATGATAAAGATCGCATTGCTAATAATGGTGCACAGGCATTAGCAACATTTCAAAAATCTCTCCTTGAATTACAAATTGAGCGAGATGAATTGCTTCGCCGAATTCCTTGCTTAGTGAGCGAGAAGATCAAATTCGTTCTCTCCTTGTTATAAACAAGGATTTACTTAACTCCGCCTGGCTGCGAAAGTTTTAGATAATGCCGAAATAACCTAGGTGTTGATGTTAGTCTTCACGCCGAGCATACTTCCTTGGTTAAAGATATGATATCCGCTGAGAAGGTTGCTTATTATACCTTATTGCTTATTATTTCGTAGTATTGCTTGTAAATTGTTAACTTGTTATTTCTTATTTGCAGAATCTGAGAAGAGGCTTCAGGTTAGAATTAGAGAGCTTGAATCTGAAAAGAACAACTCGCCGGGAATTTTCCAGCGAGAATTGAAGAACTCGAAATAGAAAAAGAAACATTTCGCAAAGAATCTCTCCTTCGCGAGAATAGATATTCCGAGTTGAAGAAACAATTTCTAACGACAAAGTGGAGAACTTTAGCAATGATCTTTGTTCGTTTTCGCAATGGAGGCATGGAGTATGTTTGTAAGGACCACAATATCCTCTCGCATTCATATCCCTGTCTCCTTGAAAGGTTCCCGAGAATCGCCTGTCTCGAGACGTTTCGATAGCGAGGGCGGCGAAGAAGAAAATTTTGGCGATGAGAATAATCGGATCAAGAATCGATGAAGAAGAAGAATCGCCAAGGAGATAACTCTTTTTGTTTTCTTTTTCTCGCTTGTAATATCTGTACATTTCTGTATCCTTATTATAGTGTATTTCTTGGATTTTTCCCCTCTGAATTCAATCTTCACTTCCCCTTTTTTGGTAGTTCTTCCTTGTAATATAATTGGCTAACATTATTGATGTATAACTCTTACATCAGAAGATGAATAACAATATTTCATTTTTTCCATTCCCATACTTGGAATATACTTGGAAGATTTTAGTTGTCATCATGTATGTTGTTGAATAATTATTTTATTGTTATTGAAATATATCGTTGCGACAAGGTCGCAAGCCGCCTTTACACTTTCATGCAATGGCCCATTGACCTTGCCTTATCATTTTTGTGTGGTCTTCAAGTCGACCTCCCTAATTAGAGGTCTTCCCCTGCCACCTTTCATTGCGACAAAATCGCAGGACGTCTTTACACTTGCATGTAAGGACCCATTGATCTTGCCTTATCATTTTCCAAGTATTTTTGCCTCTGCAGGATATTTTAGTTGCGACAATATGACAGGCCTATATATCCTTGCGAACACATAGCCCCATGACATTGCCGTCGAGCGACGAAATCGCAGACGTCCGTACACTTTCATGTAAAGACCCATTGATCTCGCCTTTACCCTCGCGTTAGTATTATTGCCTCTGCAGGATCATTTGCACAAATATGACGAGCCTAAATTCTCTTGCGAGAACATAACCTCATGACATTTGCGTCTGCTTTGACACCCCCTAATGGAGAGCGTCGCCTTATCATCTCCCGGTTGCCCCTTCAAGGAGGCGAAACATCGGCCATACAAGACTAGCTCCTCCCATCCGGTCTTAACAACAACCAGTTGTTTTCGCACCCTCTTATCCCTTATACCTATATGGTTTATGGTTACGAGACTGCACCCTAAGTGGAGTTTTCTTCGGGCGAGTGCAACATATGCCAAGACTTGCCAAGAATGGCCAGGGGTAGGTTCATCCATCCCGGCACTGGCTCAACCGTGTACCTCGGCGCCTTAAGCATACATCGACTCCTGAGAAGAGACCCTCGGTCGCCCAACCAGGGTATAACCTACATATATAGTTGGGAATCCAAGGTACCTCTTAGGATAGGCTTTCATGGGCCCCAAATTTTCATGACTCGAGCTTCAGGAGCGGTGTAACCTTCCCCGAGCCATGTCGAGAGATACCCCCTATATATGACGCACTTTAGGTCTTACATTTGCCTCTTACGAAAATGTTATTCGCGAACTAGGGTGTACGCCATAAAGGTTCGTCCCATTCATTTACTCATTCATCTTTGTTAAATCATTCAATCATTCAATCATTCATGTTTCATTATTTGTTAATATTTGTTTTGAAGTATTCGCCAAATTCCATTTCATTTGTTGTGTCTTTATCTCTTTCTTAATCGAATTCTCATTTACCCTTGACTGCAAGATTCTCGCACATCATTACTTCAATTGCTACTTTTCCTCCGCTTTTGTTGACTATTCACTTCTTATGCCTTTTGTTCCTCATATCCTTCGCTCCTTTATTATCATAACATTCGCCTGCTTCTAGGCATTCACCTCGCGTGGTATGTTCGGTCCTTACTTCTATAACATCTACCATCAATTTTTCCTTTCTCTGCTCATCTCTCACATGTTGCTTCCAACCCTTTCTTTTGGCATTCCTTTCTTCGCAAACTTTCTACATCGACCTCATGACATTGTTTGTGACTCCTTCCAATCTCCACTGTATAATACCAATGCCATTTGGATGTGGGAATTTTATGCATTGATGATATGTTGATGCGACTCCCAAGATTTCATGAAGCCATGGCCTCCCAATCAGCGCATTATATGGAGATTCCACATCAACCACACGAGAATAAGATATCGATTGATAATCCTGTAGAGGTATTCTCATGTGAACCTCTCCCTTTGGTTTGTTTGCGAAGTGCCATTAAAGCCATATATCTTGTATGTCGAGGGGATCAAATCCTCATCTTTTCCTCCCATCGTCTTGTAAGTATGGTAAAAGAGAATATTTACCGAACTTAGGTGTCGATTAGGATTCGATTGATCGCCCAACAAGCACGCTTCATCATCTTCTCAATCAATTTGGTTTCGGGTTAATCTCTAATTTTACAACCAACGGGCTATCATGTGTTTCTCTTCCTTTTGGCACTTCATCTGCGAGAGAAAGAAATAGTCTTGGTGCCACTTTTCTAAGCTGCGTCGTTCGCCTGTGCTCATTATTTCTTTATCATCAGCATCTCTCGCAAAGACTCTACCGAGCACGTTGTCATGAAAATCTTGATTGTCGATAAGAGTGGACGATAGAGTTGCAATTCAAATTTTGGCTTTCGTTCGATTTCTATCACAAATGTTTCCTTTCCTTTCACTCGACACACGTTTCGTGCATTTAAATTGGTGGTGGTAATGTCCGGCCTTTTTCTTCTCCTTTTAGAAAGTGATTGACTTCCTTGATCAATCATCCCGAGAATAATTCTCTTTACGTTTGTGAGTCGTTTGTTTGATGTCCATGGAAGCGATGGTAAGAACAAAACTCATGACTTACGCCTTTGGTGGTGGTTCCATCCCAGCGTTCCAAGGTGCTGGTACATCTTCCATCACAAGTATAGCCTCCCGGATCTTTTCCACTAGCATTCAGCTGAGGCATCTTGATTGGTTTAGACTATTCTGCGACTTCTCCGCCCTCCATGGTTATATTGCCTTCGTCCACCGTAAGTTTCTTGCACATGATCTAGCCTCTCCGAATCTTATTATTGTTTTATTTACGGTTATAGTAGTTCCTTTTCTTGTTCAAACTCCTCCCTGGTCATGGCTTCCCATAGCTACTATCTTCCATTGTCTCTCATCAGCCTTCCACCTTCTTTGTCCTTGCGAAGTGCTCGCCACTGTATTGATGAACTGAGGTAACAAGCTTGCGTTGCAGCATTGAGTTTGTGTTCGCGACGGATAAGAATTCATTTCATTCTGTCTTTCTTCTAAGGCGATATATTCTTCCTGTAATTCTCATGATTCGCCATCGTGATTGTATTTTTGACTCTAAAAATTTGAATGTATAACAAGTTAGTCGCGAAGAGAGCATTCACAAATGAGAGGATGAGATATCTTTCCTCAACCCGTCCTGCCATTTCGCTACACATGGTTCTCCATCTTATTGTCAACTGCCTTAAGCTCTAGCCAACCCTTTGTTTCAACCCGAATACATCTTCAATAACTGGTCGTGAAGAGTTGTTACTTATGTATGCTCCAGGAATGTGGCTTGTAAATGATTAAATGATGTGATTGTGTTCCTTGGTAGACCCTCAAACCATTTTAGTGCTTCTCCAATTAGGCTTGACGCGCGAAATATTTACACGGTATAGCATCATGATTCTCCCATTGCAACATACACCTCATATAGGCCTTGATATCTTTGATCACAAAGTTGTTCCATCGAAGATGTTTGTTAATGCAGTGGAGATTGCACTTAGGAGGTATTCCTCCCATCTCGTACTTTCTAGCGTGAAGGGGTTCTTTGCATTCGCGATGGCTTCGTCCAATTGTTTCCTTCCTCCTTCCCTTCTATTGTTCAACTAATCCTCTCATTTCACCCAGTTCTCTTAAGATTTGTTCATTTGCCTTGAATTTGACTCTCTTGGTCTTTTTAGCTCGCTTCTCTCCTTCTTCGCTCGTTTTTGTTTTGACCTTCTTGCTCGTTATTTTCTTCTCTCCTTTCCCTGCGACGCTCTTCTTCGTTTTCTTTCTTCAATTCGCACGCCATTATATCGGTTGTTCTCTCTTCTTGGCTGTCTCTCAGCTCTCACCTGCGCCCTCTCATATTCTTCATTAATATTTCTATTAGTACGATTTTGTTCCCTTCTTCTTTCGCGGTTATCATGGTTATTTTGCCGGATTGCCTCCTCCATCTCTTGATTTTCCATTTCTTCTCTTAGCCTTTCTCTCTCGCGAGCTAGCCGCGCTTGTTCAATGTAGTGTCTCTCAATGTCATCCTCGATCTCTCGGTTTCTTCTCAGTTCTTCTCTCCCGTGCAAGATTATTCTCCCTTCAGCAGCTGGGTCATTCGGTTCTTGGAGTTGCATGTTTCCTTGATTTTCCCTATTCCGCTCATTTTGAAGATTTTCGGGCTGAGGAATATAACGATCTTCTATTTCTCCTCTTCTCTCGCCATGCTCTATATTCGGATTTTGTGTTTCTTCATCGGTGCTTTCTGTTGGTAAAACTCTCCTTCTTTCTTCTCCATTCGATCTTGAACTTGATCTCACGCTACTTCTAGATCTCCTATTTTGCAACCTCATATTTTCCATCCTCAATTCTTGATTCTGTCTTGTCAAGTTTGCTCGTTCTCTCCGCCTCTAGCCGTCTCTCTTTGTGTATTGTTTGTCTCAATCTTTCTAATCTTTGCGATTTCTTCGTTACTGGATTCATTTCTCCATTCATTTCTTGCTCTCCTCCTCCTTGTCCATTGTTCACCAACTGCTGCTCCTCTTCTCTCTCGTCTTTGAATCAGATCTCCAAGTATGTACACTTACTCTATCATAATCCTCAAGTAGCGTTTGCCCCTTTTGGGGAGATTGGTGGCTGATTTTGATCTTCTCCATCATTTCTCCTATTCATCCTTGATGATTCTCTGTTTCATTCCTCCTTTCTCAAAGAAGTCTCCCACTTCTTCTTACAATCGTTGGTTGCCCTTGTACATTTCTTCTTCTAGCCATTTTTCTTTTCCAATGAATTCTTGAGTATCTTCTCCAAATCTTTTTCTGTTAATCCAAATTCCTTCCAATTTCTACGTCAATCTCTGCAGGTCCTTTCTAAGCGCATATGTAGTAAGCAGGATTTCCCACACTACACCCCTTACTCGATTTTGCTTAATTAATCCATTGAAAGATGTAAGATCAAGAGTATTTGTTGATTGAATTCGTGAAGTGTTTACGAGAAAAATAGAATTACACTTAGAAGTTAAAACACTCTTAAACTTTCTCTCTCCTAATGACTTGCTCAACAATTCCAAAAGATCTCCCCCTCTTAAGAGACTCATTTAGCCCTTTATATAGGGTAATACATAGTGGATGATGACTAAGCTACCCTTTATTTTGGGAATGTCCCTGAAGTGTCACAGATGCACAAACATTCGCTCTCGCGACACTTCTTAACCCTCGCTGGTCTCTCGTCTTCTTTATGTTTTGCCGGTCGTTATTCATTGCGTCGTTTATTTTAGCTCCTGCGACTCCCTCGCGACTCTGTCGTTCATTAATCTCGCAAGCCTTATACGTTGCGATATTATGATCCTACAGAATGAATGTAAGGTGAGTTCTTTTTAGGGCTGGAACGAAATGGATAGGTACACCCCTGGATAAGTCCACCCTGGATCGGGTGCTTTTAACAAGTGGTCACTTCGATAGGGGTGACCAAGTTGCGTCCCTTAACTGTGGCTATTATTTAATACTTCTCCAAACATGAGTGCCCTTTGACTTTAACTTGGCTCCGGATAGTGTTCCTTCCTTGGTGAAATGACCTTTTGCCCTTTTGGCTCAAATTGGGTGGTTTCTTCTTCTTTCTTCCGTGTGACTCCAAAGTAGCTATAAAACTCAAAACAAGCGTAAAATACATAATTTACACGAAAAATAG
The DNA here is from genome assembly GCA_023531295.1 of Papaver armeniacum. Taxonomy (NCBI): domain Eukaryota; kingdom Viridiplantae; phylum Streptophyta; class Magnoliopsida; order Ranunculales; family Papaveraceae; genus Papaver; species Papaver armeniacum. The sequence goes on from JAJJWW010011403.1 coordinate 11,798, forward strand.
CAAAGAAAGCATAAACTACTAGATAGTAAATTAGGTGTATTCTACACCTATCAAATTCCCCACACTTAGACTTTGCTAGTCCTCGAGCAAATCAAACTAAAACTCACAACTTCAAAGCTGTTCAGCGTCACAAGCATCCAAAGAGTTATGAGGACATAGAATTTCTGCATGCTAGTAATAAGAAGTTAGAAATACTAAAGAACATATTCTCATTCTTAAATGTTGAGTGAGAAATAACCACACCATAATGAGAGAACGCGTGTTTGAGAAACGATCAATAAGCATTTCGCCTCGACTTCTGCCTCACCAAAAAGGATTTTATGATAATTGCACTCAAAAAGACGGCTTTTTTATGGTTCTCACATGTGTGCAGGTAGGAATGAAAAGAGAATTCCTGCGACACGTTGAATGGTGGGAAGGATAACTTCCGAAATTTTGAAAAACCCACATCTCTTAATATTTTGAAAAACCATTTTTCTGACGATCTCTACGAAAGGAAATCAACCATTTTTATCGAGGATGAGATTACTTACTCACCTTCACATCCGATCGCCAATTATGATAACACCACTCTCACGGCATCCAATAGAAACGTCTTCCGCTCCTTATCTTGATCTTCATGGTCTTCGTCTTCGGTTTCAACTATTGATGATAAACCCTTGAATTTCATAAATCCTTAACAATTTGTAACTCTTTTACCTTAAAATCCTTGTCGCTTGAAACTTTCTTATAAATTTTCCTTCCCCGGCTCATTCACAAAACAAATATTTCTCTTGTTTTTTTTTTTTTTTTTTTTTTTTTTTTTTTTTTTTCAATTTTTTTTTTTTACAAGAGAAATTAAATACAAAATAAACCATGGCCGTGGAAGAAGTATTTTACCGCTTGATTCTTCACAACTTGTATTGTCTTTGAAATCATAAACTTTCAAAAATTCTCACCTTTTAATTTTCTTCGCTTTCATGAATAAGTCTTCATACTTGGATATAAAATTACCTCATTGTATTGTAAGTCCTCAACTTATATGTAAAAATCATCTCTTTTTTTGTATGTTGCTTTACTTGTATTTGAAATTTGCTCTTTTCTCGTTTTGTTGCTTATAAACCTTAAACTTTTCAACTTTCCTTGTAGATTTTGATGTCGCTCCTTGTTGATGATGAATGTGTTTCTATGGATCCGTTGTTGTCGAGAGAGAGAATGGTGCTAACTGCAAATCGAACTACAAGAAGGAAGCTTTCATCTATAGACGTCACCCTCATGATTGACAAGATTAGCACTCAAGAGATCAAAGAGTAGTGCTTCTATTGGTGGGAGGTTGGGTAGCTCACCATTCTACCCGGAATTAACTTACGGTGACACACACTCAAAAGAAGCTCTTTAGTAGATGGAAAATTTCTGGTGGGTGCCTCTCATGATATGAATACGGGTAATCTCCACTAATGATTGATGTTAACTCTAATAACGCATTTCTCCCCGCACCAAATTCGCATCACCGCATGATTAAATCCATTATTTAACACTCAAACAAACAAGAAATCCGAATGTAGTTCTCTAACATTTCCAAGTTCAATTATGTCGGTCAAAATCTCTATGTAAACATAACTAGAAATATGCTAGTGACTCTCAAATCTTTAAAAGTTGGAATTTTTAAGTAAAACTTTTTTTTTTTTTTTTTTTTTCAAAATTTTTAATTTTTTTGTAATTTTTGTTTTAAAACATGCTTAACCACTCCCCACACTTAAACCTTACATTGTCCTCAATGTAATTGAATCCTCCTAGTAAAGTCAAGGTGGGAAATTTTAACATGATAAGAAACAAGAAAAAGAAATAACAAAAAAGCAAAAGGATAAGAAATACAAAACCGATGGGTTGCCTCCCATTAAGCGCTTGTTTTAAAGTCGACTTGCCCGACTTGGCTCTTGCATGATTCATTCCCCATATACTAAACAACTGAAAATTTGAGGATCCACCATAATACATTGCTTTTGCAAACAATAACTCCATACAAATATTAGCACAAGAAAACAATAGTGATGTTATCGCCGATAGAAATTTCCACACTTATTCTCGTCCACACTCTAAGTGTATAAAGAACATAGAATTGAGGAACTTCCATGTATTCCTCTTGGCAAACCCGCATAGTGTTAGCATCAAGTGTTTCCAATGGTGGATATTTAGAAACAAAATCATCCAAAAATACTTTGAAGCACATACATTCAAACCAATAAGAGGTAAAGGAGAAGAATCAATAGGCAAAGGGTTAGACAAACCTTTCAAAATTCTTGTATTATAGAATCCTCTTCATCCTTAAAAATTCAAGTGAACTACTTACCTCATGTATATTGTGGTCCTCATCAAACCTTGCAACCATTCTTCGTCGTTTTCTACCTTAACCATAGTCTCAGATCATCAAAATCATTCGCAAGTTCAATTGGGTCTTCCACAAAATCAATGAATGTGGTTTCATCCTCTAGCATCATCTCTTCAACATTCTCATCATCGGAGTCGGGCCATTCACTAAAATGATTCTCATGGGGTATAGATTGTAAAATCTTAGCATGCTGGGTGTTTCGTTTACAACAATAGGTAAGTCACACCCAATCTCCTCCTTTGAATAGGTGAAGGATCGTTATTATGATCCGGAGTTGGAATAACTTCCTCATTGTTGCAACGTTCATACACTTCCGCGGACTCTCATCTTTCCCTAAGAAATTTTTTCCAAGCAATAAATGCATCTTCCTCAAGCTCGTCCTTTTGAATAGGTGATTGATCATTATTAAGATCAAGGCTTGAGTAATCTACACTAGCGTCATCAAAAGTTTCTAAAGGTTGGTCCTTTTCAACACAATCATCTTCATTTTCGGACTCACCATAATAAGAATCTTCATCGGTTTCATAACCTTTATCCCGACGTCGTTTAAGTTCCATATGAATGGTCCTACTAATTTCTCGCGACAAGCTCTTCCGAGTCTCCATCATCTTCCAATTTGTATAATTTCTGTGCAAGTTTCCGACGTTCACACACGCTTACCACCGTTAGACGGCATCTCCTCTTTTGGAAAAAGTGAAGGAAAACACGATGAAGAGGAGTATATTCCAAATTCTCTGTCCGCACATTACTAAAAACAAATTATTAGATGCATAACTATCCTTCCATCCGTGTGTTTGTCCACTTACATACCCGTCATAAGGTTGTTGATATGTGTGAGAATATCCATAATGTTCTCAGAGGAATTTGATCATAGCCAAAAGATTGGTTTTGATTGTATCCTAAGGATGGTTGGAAGTTGTCATAATGTTGAGGTTGAAAACCGTATTGATTGTTGTAATATGCTTGCTCTTGTCCACCGTACATGGCACCTTAAATAAGATTCAAAAACTTAAGTTAGATACGGAATAGAATCCAACAAAGCAAGAATAAAGCAAAAAGAAAAATAAAAACAACAAAAATCATCCGCTGCTCCCCGGCAACGGCGCCAAAATTTGATGCGTGTCGTACCACAACAAATTAATTAATACTTTACTACCTAATTAACAAGTAATATAGGGCAGTCAAGGTCGATCCCACGAGGAGCAAGAGATTCTAGTTGTAAAAGTTGTCACGAAAGGGGGGGTGTAAAAAGCAAAATAAAAATAAACAAAACAATTAAAAGATAAAGTTGAAAGCAATAAGAGAGACAAGATCAAGGAATCCTTCTTCGTTACGAAACAATGAATCAAGTTATGTTCTTTTCTACTTGTTATTAGTCACAAATTATCACCAACCGTAGGTAAAGTGCCTAGCTCAGTGCTAAACCCCTAAATCCCTTGTATCACCTGGGACACGGAAGTTCTCGACTACCGGATTCTAATCACCAAGCCACCTAGAATTAGCTCAACCTAGATGTAACTTGGCTCATGCATTAAGTTTTGTGAATTTCTTAGGTTGATATTAGTAGTTAGACTCTTAGCTCAAGGTCCACTTGCTAACGTTGTTTCTACACACAATTGCTCCACGGAATCCCTCCGCAAGGTCTCGTGTTTGCTACTTATGTAAAGAGTCAAGAAACGATTACTTATCCCCTAACTTTCACTAGCTTTAGATTAAACTAACAAATCAATTTAGCATGCATTCTAAACAATCTATCAATCAATCATGAATGTCTTTAAGATCATTCCTATTAGTAAAAACAATCGATAATCATGTGAAAACTTCAAGATAGAATTAAAAACAAAACTCAAAACATAAATTAAGAACTAGGAATTCATCCTCAATCAATAAAATTAGCTACTCATGTTAAAGAGTTCACACAAAGAAATAAGAAAAGAAAAGAATTGTGTGTGTAGAGATGTGTAGAAGTTGTAGAAAACTTCTCTATTTATAGGCTTCAATATTCTCCAAATCTTCTAAGGAGTAGAATCCTTTTCCTTTTGCAATTCAATTTCCAATTCCAAGCTTTTCTCAACTCTTCCACCTTCTCTTTCCAAATTTGAGTCCAATTCTCCATCCAATTCCTAGCCCAAGTCTTCACACCCATGAGAGAGGTCCATAGAAAATTTCGGAATTTTGCTCATTGAAAACCGGGATTGTGGTCGGAATTTGGCCTAAAACGTCACCGCCGGGCCACTGGAAATTTCTCCGTCGAGAGAATATTCGACGGAATATTCCATCAGCTTCCTCTGTTATGACTAACGGCCAAAGTGGTCAACCGTTAGTCAACCTGTCAAGGGAAGTCAAGGGAAGGAATGAGTCGACTCGAGTTAGCTTTCGACTCCCGCCTAACCGGGCTCACTCAGCCGAGTTAGTTAATCGAGTCACAGACTTACCTGGGCTGACTTGATCAATTCACTCACCGGAATCGGCCATCGAACTCGGTTGGGATCAGTCATCTGGGATCGTCCGGACGGTCCGAGTCAACTCGCCGAAGGACGATTGGCCGAGTTTCGGCTGTTTATCAGGTTTTCCCGGCCGAATTCAGGCCTCACTTTCCAATCTTCTCCTGTGACAAACCTACACATTCATCTATACCCCATTCTGCAATTTCTTTCATCTGCCATTAACCCACAGGTCCCCATACACAGAGAACCCTGAATCTTCACTAGCATTCATCTTCAGCCATTTAATCACCTTCTTTGTCTCCCATTAATTCTTTATCTCTGTAAACCCATCTTTAGCATCAGTTATAATCCCATCAATTCGATCTCTCCTATCTCAATTGAACAAAGCCTATTTCAATTAAAGACCCATCTTCTGCTCTTCACTGAACTCAATCTCCGATTCTATTGCCTATCAACAACGCCCGATCTCACATCCGAAGTTTAAACAATTGCCATCAACTTCCCGCTTAACGTTCATCCCCAATTCAAACGGCAACAGATCCCATTTCTTCCCCGAGCTTCAACCTAACCGAACCCATCATTCTCGCTTCTCCCGAGACTTCTCATCGAGACTACCACCATCGTGCACCCATTTCATCCGATCTCTCTTCTCGTTTAATCAAAGTAGCACCATCTTCTTCCTCTCGTCGAATTGAATCGATCGATTCCACCACCAACCCATCGTCACGGCTCAAACCCTCTCGCTTATTCTTCTCATGTGTAAAACAAAGAACACAAACCGTAGCAATCGTTGCATCTTCCTCCTCCTTCTCGATGAATCGAACCCCTACCTCTCTCGATCTCTCGATTTGACTCAAATCCCTCACGAGCTTCCTCTCGATTTACTCACGGTACAGCCATTTTTTGCTTCGTTTTCTCGGGTGAACAAAATGAGATGAATGAATGTAAGGTGAGTTCTTTTTAGGGTGGAACGAAATGGATAGGTACACCCCTCGGGATAAGTCCACCCCCGACCGGGGTGCTTTTAACAAGTGGTCACTTCGATAGGGGCTGACCAAGTTGGCAGTCCCTTAACCTGTGCCGCTATTATTTAATACTTCTCCAAACATGAGTGCCCCTTGACTTTAACTTGGCTCCAGATAGTGTTCCTTCCTTGGTGAAATGACCTTTTTGCCCTTTTGGCTCAAATTGGGTGGTTTCTTCTTCTTTTCTTCCGTGTGACTCCAAAGTAGCTATAAAACTCAAAACAAGCGTAAAATACATAATTTACACGAAAAATAGCAAAGAAAGCATAAACTACTAGATAGTAAATTAGGTGTATTCTACACCTATCAACTGTCCATCTGACTGCGGATGAAAAGACGAGCTAAGACTGACGTTGGTACCAAATGCTTTGTGAATCCCCTTCCAACAGTCCGACGTGAATTGAGCACCCCTATCTGATATGATGGATAACGAAACACCATGTAATCGAACAATCTCGGAAACATACACCTGAGATAACTTGTCAACTGAATAAGTAGTCTTGACTGGTATAAAATGAGTTGTATTCGTTAATCTATCCACTACAACCCAAATTGAATCCATACCGTCACTAGTTCTAGGAAAACCGCTAACAAAATCCATTATGATATGCTCCCACTTCCATTCTGGGATAGATAATGGCTAAAGAAGACCCCCCGGTAACTTGTTTTCAGCTTTAACTTGTTGACATGTCAAGCATTTATTCACATACTCGACAATAGATCTCTTCATTCCGGGCCACCAAAAGTTTCTTCTCAGATTTCTGTACATTTTAGTGCCCCCCCTGGGTGAATAGTGTAATGGGATCGATGCGCTTCATTTAATATTTCATTCCTCAGTTCTAAGTCTGGTTTCTTCGGCACCCACAAACGATCCCTGAAACGAAGAGTCTCATCAGAATGCAGCTTCCAGTCCTTGTTGTCTTCGTCATTAGCCATGTCTAAGTATCTTACAAAGTCTTGACTTTCAACTTGATCCACGGCTACCCTCTGAACCAAAGTAGGCTGAACTGTCATTTGAGCTAAGTATCCTTCACATATACTACCATTTTTAGATTCTTGGAATATATAATCCGCAACTTCATCTAACAACATCCATTCCTTTACCATCAGTTGTGCTAGAACCCCCTCTTTCTTACGACTAAGAGCATCAGCCACCACATTTTCCTTACCCGGATGATACAATAACGTGAAATCATAGTCTTTCATGTACTCTGTCCAGCGCCTCTGCCTCATGTTCAAATCCTTCTGCGAGAACAAGTACTGCAGACTTTTATGATCAGAATATAAGTTGAATTTCTCACCATAGAGGTAGTGTCTCCAAATCTTCAAAGCAAACATAATCGCTGCCAGCCCCAGATCATGCGTCGGGTAATTATTCTCATGAACCTTTAATTTCCTGGAAGCATAAGCGATAACCTGTCCGTTCTGCATTAACACACAACCAAGCCCAACAGTAGAAGCATCTGTATACACATCGTAAACTGTCCCTGATGTTGGTACTGTTAACACCGGTGATGAAGTTAAACGGCCCTTCAACTCTTGAAATGCAGACTCTCAGCCGTCCATTCATATTTAACCCCTTTTTGTGTCAACCGACTAAATGGAGAAGCAATAACAGAAAAGCCCTTCACAAACCGACGATAATAACCTGTCAGGCCTAGGAAACTTTGGATTTCCGAAACTGTTCTTGGTTGTCGCCAATTCAAAACACTATCAATCTTTGAAGGATCTACTGCAATTCCCCCACTTGAAACCACATGACCAAGAAATTTAACTTCATTCAACCAAAACTCACATTTACTAAACTTTGCATAAAGCCGATTTTCACGCAGAGTTTGAAGAACATTCCGCAAGTGTAATTCATGATCTTCACGGGTCTTTGAGTAAATCAGAATATCATCAATAAATACAATCACACACTCATTCAAATATGGCCAGAGTACCCTATGCATCAAATCCATAAATGCTGCTGGAGCGTTAGACAAACCAAAAGGCATAACAAGATATTCATAGTGCCCTAATGCTGTCCTAAACGCCGTTTTTGAAATGTCATCTTCCTTAATTCTCAATTGATGATACCCTGTCCTTAGGTCGATCTTAGCAAAAAAATTTGCATCTTTCAACTGATCGAACAAATCCTCTATCCTTGGAAGTGGGTACTTATTCTTAACAGTGACTTTATTCAACTCCCTATAATCAACACATAACCTAAACGTATTATCTTTCTTCTTCACAAACAAAACAGGAGCACCCCATGGAGACAAACTAGGTTGAATAAATCCTAAACTCAATAACTCTTCTATCTGTTACTTTAACTCTTTCTTTTCACATGGAGCCATACGATAAGGATTTTTCGAAATTGGAGAAGTTCCCGGCAGTAAATCAATGCTAAAATCTATATCTATCTTGGTGGTAACCCTGGCAGAACATCTCGAAACACATCTTTAAATTCACACACTACCGGTATTGACTCTACTGTCACCGTATCCTCGGTGACACAAGCAAGCAAACCAAACCCATTTTCACCCCCAGCCTTTTTCAATTTCTGAAACAGACTTTGCGGCTTTATGGAACCCACAAATGCAAACGGAGATTTACCAGGCAAATGAAAAGTAACTACTTTTGCATAACAGTCCACACTAGCATGATACTGAGCTAACCAATTCATACCTAATATGACATCAAAACCACACATTTCTAACACTATCAAGTCATCAATTAATTCTTGATCATTAACCATCACCACACATTTCTTGCAAACTCGAAAAGGAAAGGTTTTTCTCCCTAATGGTGTAGCCAAAGCTAAAAATTTGTTGTTACATGTCATGTCTAACCCTAGTTCAGTTGCTATGCTGAGACTAATAAACGATTGAGTGGAACCAGTGTCTATCAACACATGAACTAGATGATTGAATAATAGTATTTTACCTTCAACCACTTGATCAGTCACCGAACCATCCCCTTCTACCATTGAATAAAACACTTGAACCTCTTCTGATGCCTCTTGATTTTAAGTTTCTATTGGTTCCATTGCATACACCGCTTCTTGTTGAGCTAACCCTGCTGACGGGTTCTTTGTGCAATCCTTCCTAAAATGACCCCATTCAACGCAGTTGTGACATTTGAAGGAATTCGAACAAGAACTCGTTGGTGCAGCCGGACGTACTTGCTGGAAACGTACCCATCTCCCTTGAGGTCTAACTGAAGGTGGACGTGTTGTAGGTGATACTGATGATGATCCTGATGCTGATCCTGTTGACCATGGTCTTACTGGTGGTCTGAAGAAAGCCTGATTAGGAGCCGATAACATTGGCCGCTTTGTTGGGTCTTGTCTCGCTGAAAACTGTTATGGTCTTTCTCTAATCCGTGTTGCAAGTTGGTCCTCCATTTCTTTCTCATAATCAAGAGACCGATTCAAAGCATCCTCATAAGTCTTGAATCGTAGACATAAAAGTTGTTTTCGCATCTCGGGATCCAATCCCCTGATAAATTTCTTCTCTTTGGCCTCATCAGTGGCTACCAACTCTGTTCCATATCACGACAACCTTATAAATCTATCATTATAGGCACTAACGGACATACCACCCTTCGTCAAAAACATGAACTCATAAAACTTTCTATCTCTTACGGCATCAGGTACATACTTGTCTAAGAACAAATCTTTAAACCTATTCCAAGTCATTGCTCCACCTTCCGCTTTCATTATCGCCTTCCACCAATCTCGTGCTGGTCCTCGAAATCTGTAGGTAGCCAACTTGAACCAGGTACCTCTATCATTGGATACATGCTCTAAAATATGTTCTGCATTTTGTAACCATTCTTCCGCCTTCTCGATATTTGGTGGGCTACCACTGATTTCCTCTGGAGCGAGCTTTAAATACCGTTGAAGTAGTTGTCCAAGTTGATTTTGATCTCGTGTCGGCATAATCATATCTGTTTCATTTGAAGTCTGACCTATAATCCATGAGTTGTGTGTTGGAGGCAAAATCCCAAGCCTTTATTCCAACAACAGTTGATGTTGCCTCATATCTGCCATGGACTTCATTAATATCTCCATATTACTACTCTCGATTACCTGACCAGATCCACCCTCCGGTCTCTGGTTCCCAGTATCATCTAGCATACTCTGCCCACGCAACAAAGACACAATCTTAATATCTAGAATCTTACAAGACATAGTATAATCATACTACTCACATACAACAGCAAAGAACCAATACTATATTCAGTATAATTTTAATTCTTGGTGTCTTTTAAACTATAGCTGTCACTATGCGCCCATATAAGATCTACTAATGGGCTCTGATACCAACTTTATAGTGTCCTATTATCCCTAATCCTATCTTAAGCCACTAAGTCTATTATTAAGGTGCTAATGAAGATAAAGCCCAAAACATTAAAGTTGTGAACAAAAGAGAAGAAAAATAAACAACAACATAAGAGTACTCAGTTCTACACCCAAAATAGCTTTTATCAGAACATTACTTACTAACTACATACTGTGAGTCTGATATAAATAATTATACACTACACAGAAGTTAGTACTTTACATGCACACAAAAGTACACCCCCCTAGAGGACTATCTACACAGAACTGCTCCCAAAAATATACTGGCAGTTACCTCTCTATACACAAATTTACAACCCTCTACTCGACCCAAACGTTAAACTCTCCTTCGCCCAAATCGACTCCACTTACATCAATGTTACCTGTCACTAAAAGGAGGTGGAAAAAGTGAGCGAACAAGCCCAATGAAAACATACACAACTCCAAAATAAACATCAAAGTTGAACTTTAGAAAAGAATGCAAATTTTCCAAACATTAATAACACCTTTAATTCACGTAATTACACAATCATGTACATGGACAAGCTTCTCCTTCAAACAATGTATATACTGGTGTCGACCAATTCTTTACACACCTATTAGTTTATATTGGTGCCCAAATTCCACACCTCATATGCATAGAAGCTGAATTCATGTATATATAAAAGAAGAAGCGTACCCAATATACAACAGAAGGAAATTTCTTATTTCCCAAATTATTCATAAAGGTAAGCAAACAATTCAGGTCCTTTCCGAGTAATGGAAAGACTAAACCAATCAACAGAGTTTTCGAGAATCAACATTAAATAAAGCATGAGTTTGTTGAAGTGCACAATCTTAGTTTGAAAGGGACATCAATGGTTATAGAAGAGTAATGTAAGTTCCCACCTCAAACCGTTACTCAAACCTCAATCTTCACTATCCGCTAACTGAACTCAGAGACACCTAGTCAAACAATACGACCTGCACAATGTAGATTGATTAAAACTCACTTCAATTTTAGTCTCTAACACCCTGGTAAACAACACGAGGGTCTAAGTTTCAGGGTGCATAAAACGTTTATCTTCGATTCAAATTAAGAAATCAATAACTCCATAGAAAGATGACAATCTCCTCTACAACATTCACTAAGACATCGTGAACTAAATCGGTTTCTAACATACCTATAAAAGTCCATAAAGACGCCTACTCACCACAGTTACCAGCAAATTTCCAGATTTCATAACACATTCTAAAATCAAGCAGAAAAGTTTCAGATTGGTAATTTAATATACTATAAACCCTATAAAAGACATGTAATCACATATAGAAACAATTCCTGAGTGTTAACTTAGAAACTAAGGCTAAATCAGGCTGCAAGTTGCTATGAAAACAGAACCGCCAGGAGTAAGAACAGTTGATACGCAATCTGGCATAATTCAAAGATATAGCTCTAACTGAACCATCGACTGAAATGCTGAAATTGTTGTTTCATCACAACTCATCAGTAGTGGTTTTAAACTAGCCCAAGCTGCATATATATCAGCCTCACTGGAAACAGAACTGACTTGAGTATATTCCACGATGTGTAGTTCAAAAGAATCACTTAATACCACTTTACATGCCTTTCAGGGAAGTAATTAACATACAAACAGAACCCAAGGTATCTAGAATGGTATCTAGAATCAAATCGAAATGTCTCGACTACCTATTAAACCTCTGGAATGATATAATATCTCAGATTGACAAATTTTCTTATGAATCTCAAGATTAAAGATGATTCGTGAGATTACAACAATTTCAAACCAAACCCTAGCAGACTATCTATAGATCATGAACCAGCAGGGAGAGTTTAATAATTCTCAGAAAAAAAATATGACTTCATAAAGAACCCTAAGATTCACCGATTCCACACTTTCACAGAACTCCCTAATCGCATCTCTATTCCGAGTTCTAATCCTATCATGCTTCAGTAAATTCACAGATATGAAATCAATTTCAATAACCACCCAAGGTCTGTAGATACTGAGTTTGACAAGATCAAAAAAATAGAATTGGTAGTAGAAGATTCAATCAAAAACCATCATATTGAGAAGAATATGTTGAGACAAGAACAATTGAAGTTGAAGCATACCTTCAATCCCAAATCTGAAACGAGACAGAACAAGAAACCCCTTTCCAATTACACCCAAATCTCCATGGAATTAAGTGACCCACGAGTTTATAATTATGACTTTTCTTTCTATGTATTGAACTCAGAAATCTAGTATAGTTCACATAATTATGGTTTTTCACTTGAATCCTTCTCGATTTCTCTCACTGTTACTACAGATGTTGTAAAAGGAGACAGCTAAGTTCGATTGTTTTCATCAACATTTCTCTTTTCTTTCCAAAATTATCCCTTATGAAAACGAGCCACTGTGTCAAGGTAAACATTCACCACGTATCCAAAACTGATGATGACTAACTCATAAAATTTAGTTTTCACAGGTTCCTAACACGTCACTAAGCTATTTTTGACACTAACTAACCCAAGCATTCAAAGGCACACATCATAATAGAAAAAAACAAAAAAAATAATACCACAAATCTCAACCAACCGTATGATTGGTTTCAGAAAATTTTGAAATAAAAACATCACAGTTAATACTAATTGAGCCTCGACGATTTAATAAATAAAGGTAAAATATAGGGTCGCTACAGAGATTTTGAACCACTTTTACGATTTTACAATAGGGTTTTCTCGCAGAAACTCCGTTTTCTCATCATGTCGAACAACAATGGATCGTCTTATTCATATTATCTAGGTTCTTCCGTTAAATGTGCACGACCTGCGTCTGAGCTTCATGATGAATCCCCTGCTCGTGTTCTCCGAGTCAAGAAGATCATACCGGTTCGTCTTCTTTTCCTTTTCTGAACAATTTCTTGTTCTTCATAATGATCAGGTGAATAATCCTCTCCTTTTTGCAAAAATACCCCACCGGAACATGTGTGACAGTTATCGATGATGACGACTTAACCAGTCCTCTTCCTTCAAACTCAAACACGCCTACCCCTGTGGACCTCGAGGATGCTGATCTGGGTATCTCATCTTATGAATACCCCAATGCAGGTCTTTCATTCGATGTTCGCATGAAACGTTTATCCTCCAGCTACCGAGATGTCGTGAATTCTTAGTGCGGAAGGAGTTTGTGCCTTTGTACACAAAGTTATGGAGAAAGTACGGCCATATCGCAACCAGGAATGTGGTCCGGCACTGTTCATATGCTTTGGTCACCACGGTAAACGACCTTCTTCCCATGATTGCTGAGATGGAGAATATTTCTATCCGCAACGTTGCCGAATCAAGCATTGAAAAGTGGGAGAATATGGTATCTACCTGTGAATCCATGGAGTTCAACGTGGGATGGTTGCAGCAGCGTCTTGATATCATCAATGTTGATCGAGCTGGTATCCTCGTAAAAGTTGTTCCTGCTGCGAAAGCTATCTTGGAAGAGGAGAAGGCTCTGGATGCGAAATCAAAGAAGGTAGAGCAGGCAGTACAGGACTTGAAGAAAAGGACAGAGAGATATCAAGCTAGACTAGAGATGATGCTCTCAAGGAACTATAATCTGCTAGATGGCCTCCTCTAAGTCGCATTCAGCTGTATTCCCTCATTGTTAATGACGTTTATGTCAAAAAGTTTTCTTTTGAACATCTTTGCGGAATAAATTGCATTGGTTTTTTGATTGGTGAAACGGGTTTTTTCATTAATGCATCTCTGAATATAATTGATGATTCAAACATGTAATGAAAATAAATGCCTGTATTGTATCGTCATAAGACAGAGCGGACAATGGTCAAGCATGATATGCCTTGAGCCATTTTCCATTGATGACCGCTTCCAACTTGCCTCCGTCCACCTTAATGATCTTGTAGTAACCAGTACTGTAAGCCTTGGTGACTGCGTAAGGACCTTCCCATTTTGGTGAGAATTTTGGTGCGGACATGTCTTGTTGGATGTGCTTGGACGTTTTCAAAACCAAATCTCCCACTTTGAAAACATGTGGTTTCATAGTTTTGTTGTATGCCCTTCTATTCCCGTACACCTGAGTGCGTTCTTCTACTTTGTTTCTTCTGAAATCCAGAGTGTCTAACTCCGCTACTCTAGAGTTAGAGGCTCAGCCTCGTTCCAGTGGATCCCGGTTGCCGCTGCAATCCTGGCTGATGGGATTTTTATCGCTGCTGGGAGAATTGCGTCCGCTCCGTAAACCAGTGAGTATGGGGAAACTCCAATGGAGCTTCTGGGTGATGTCCGGTATGCCCATAGCGCCATTGGTAACTGGTCATGCCATTCCCTAGGATTGTCGTGTACTGTTCGACTTATGATCCGGATCAATGTCTTGTTGGTACTCTCAGCTTGTCCGTTCCCTTGAGGATAGTAGATGGTGGAAAGACCTGTTTAATGCCATACTCTTCAAGTAACTCTCGTACCTGTTTATTGGCGAAGGGAGTGCCGTTATCAGTGATGATATACTTAGGCACACCAAAACGACAAATGATATGTTCTTTAATGAAAGCTGCAATTGTTGCTCACGTAGTTCCTCGCAGGGGAATAGCTTCTACCCATTTGGTGAAGTATTCTGTCGCGGTTATGATGTACTCGTGCTGCTTCGATGATGGCGGATTGATTTTCCCGATAATGTCCAGTCCCCAGCTGTAAAATGGCCATGGACTGCTTATCGAGTGCAAAGGGGTGGAAGGCACGTGAACAAGGTTCCCATGAATTTGGCATTTGTGACAGCTTTGAACAAAAGCGGCTGCGTCATCCTCCATGGTCGGCCAATAGTATTTCTCATGTATCTGGAGAAATAGTTTCCTCTTCCCTTGATGTTCCCCTTCGTGTGTTTCCTTTAGCATGACTGGGATTTCTACCCCAGCCAGGCATCATAATAGATCACCTCTGAAGCTCTTGCGATACAGGACCCCTTCGTGGAATACGAACCGCTTGGCCTTTTGCTTTATCTTGATAGCATCCTTTTGATTGGCAGGAGTTGCTCCGTCACGGAGATATCTAATGTATGGCTCTCTCCAGTCCTCAGTGTGGTTCACATTAAAAACTTCCAATTGATGTGGCGGTGCTTGGAAATTTGAGCAGGACTTCTGAAGTAGTCTGGATTGAGTCTCCATCTCTGGCCAGTAATAGCCCATGCATTGAAGTCGTCGGTAAAGCATTACCACCAGTGATTGTCCACAAATTTCATTGTGAACACGATTCTGCTGTAGTTATGCTTCGTCATCCTCAAGACATCTTGACAGGGAACCATATGGGTTTCAATAATACAGCATACCATGAAGCATGAAGAAGTTCTGCAGGGTTTTGAGACTGACCTTTCCTTGGGAGAGTGAGCTGTTGAGCTCTTGAATGATCGGAGTTCGCCAATCGTCAGTATTGGTGTCTTTGTATTGTGATAGCCATGTCGATTATGTGGTTCTCCTCTTTACTATCAGGGTTTATTCCAAACCTTCGAACTTCAATTTGGAAGCCAGTGTTGCTAGACAATCAGCGTGTTTGTTGTTGCTGCGACCAACATGGGTTATGGTTGTATCGGCAAAATAGTTTAGTAACCTTTGTGCTTCTGATCGGTATGGAGCTAGCGTTACTTCCTTCAATGCGTATACTCCATTCATCTGATTCACCAGTAACTTGGAGTCACCTCTTATCTCCAGACGCATGACTCCTGCTTTCTTAGCTATTGACAGCCCTATGAGGAAGGCTTCATACTCTGCTGAGTTGTTGGTGCATTCGAAGTCCATCTTGAAGGAGTGTGAGAATTGTAGTTGCAGGAAATCCCACACTACACCCCTCACAAGATTCCATACAATTAAATAATTTTTAAGATGAACAATTATAAGTTTTTATTGATCAAACTCTAGAAATGTTACAAGATTAAAAGGAGATAAACCAAAGTATTACAATCACTCTAAACTTTCTCTCTCTTAATGACTTGCTCAACACTCGAAAGAGATCTCCCTTTCCTTAAGCCTATTCGGCTCTTTATATAGGACATTACATAGCGGATGACAGCTAAGCTGTCCTTTATTTTCGGGTATGCCTTGCGAAGTATCACAAATGTACAAATGTCAAATCTCGCGACACTCCTCAATCTCGCTACACTGTCACATATTTCTCGTGTTTTAGCTGTCGTCATCCATTACGTCGTTTTTACTTCCAACCCGCGATATCTTCGCAATGTGTCGTCTATGGATTTCGCGAGAATCTTGGTGTTGCGATATTCTGATCCTACATCTTGCCTCTTCTCATGTCTTCTCTGCGAAGAAGAGAACCTCATGAGAACTAGTCTTTTCAAAATGTCGCGGTCGTTCATTTCTTTCCTTTATTTTTCTGCCGACAAGCTTCCGTAAATCCAGTAAAATTGCTTACACGTGTTATATATTCCCCTTTTTCCGGCACATTAAATGCTAACCGGTCATCCTTTTCTTGTCTATTTAAGGAGATATTTATCGAGAATATCTTTCTTTTCTTTTACTTCATCTTCTTCATCTCTGCATTCTTTGTAAATCCTTTATCGTCTGCAACTTTTGATATTGTTCATCTTGTTGTAAATCTTCTCTGTTACTGTTCTTATGGAGCCATCAAGGTTTGTAGATCATACTGCATGTGATCCATTTGAACTCTTCTACTGAGATTACTTTATTTGATTTTGTTCGTCTCTGATTAATTCCCTTATTGTTTCTGTTTTAGTAAGAATGTCCCTGTCACCAAATTCACAGTACAAAATCCTAAAACATCCAAGGGTTCGCGACCAAAATCCGTTGCACACAAGAGAAAGCCTGTGAATAGCAAGGTATTAAGAAACATTTACTCTTCTAATAACAATATTGTTGCCTCTGTTTCTTATTTAACTTGTGATTCGCAGGATGACAAAAACATCGATAGATCCCCCAAAAGATCTCGTCGTTCTAAAAATGTTGAAACCTCTGTTCCTTTTCCTATATTTAAGCTTACAACTCCTCCTACGATATCGTCGCAAGATAAATCTACCCATACTGTCAGCGAAAATTTCGCTGCTGATTTTCCTCCTATGTCTGAGTTTTCCATAGATGAAGTTCCTCATGATAGTCCTATTGTGAATGAACCATTTTCTTCTCCTACTATCGATGCCTATGCCTTTCCTCCAGTCATTAACCTTCATCAGATTCCATCTTATCATGACATTCTTGAGAATAAAGATGATTCAACTCTCCCCTCTTCTGTCGTCACTTCTTCTTCATCAGAGTCTATCCCTCTTACTAAGGAAAACTTGGAGGGAATGGACGTGGCTTTCAAAGTTTTATCAGATATTATGAATGACACCAAGAAGACCTCCGTCGATCCTATCAAGTCTAATGTCTGCGAGATTTTAAGTAAATACTTTGGTTCTGACAGAATTTCGCAAACATCTTTAGAGCAAGAAGTTAAAATCTTGAAGAACAATCTCCAAGCCATGACTGCAAAGTGTGACACTCTCCATCTTGAGAATCAAAAACTTCAAAATGTCTCACTGGATCGTGACAATCTTCGTAAGAAGAACGAAGAATTAAAAGGTACAACTCCCCTCTCCTTCCTTACAAGGTATATATATATATATATATATATATATATATATATATATATATTTTTATGGCATACAAGAATCCCTTGTTCGCCCTTTAATCTTTGAACCAGAAGCGAAAAATGGAGATATATCAGTTGGAATCTGTTGTTGAAGAAACTCGAATGGACAGAGACGTTTGGATGGAGCAATATAAGCAATTAGATAATCTTCATACATATTCTGTTGATCAAATAGAAAATCTTTCTAAAGAAAATGCTGACTTAGTTCAGAAGCAGGGCTCATTAAGTAGCGAATTATCTCGTCTCTCTTACTCTTTGACTACAGCTAATTTGGAGTTGGAAACTTTATCAGATGAAAATGAGACTCTTTCTCAAGAGAAGCGAGCTCTGTTAAATAAGGTGGCGATTTCCTCGCAACAACTTGATGTCTGTCAAAAAATGTGTAAAGAACAAGAACGATCTCTCTGTTCACTGAGAAGTAAACTCGAAGAAGTTACTGTTGAGAGGGATAAACTTATCCAAGGTAGAATAACTTTAAGTGTAAAAACAAGCCAACTCAAGGATCAATATTCCAAGTTAGAAGAATCCTATTCTTCTCTTGCGAAGGAAAACGCCTTACTTGTTTCTAACGAAAAGAGATTGCGATCTCGACTGAAAGGTTTAGTTGGAGATAATTTTGACAGTGCCATGAATCATTTGGAGAATAGTTCTTTGGCTTTAACCCAATATCTTATCTCGCAAAAGGAAGGTAGTCATGATATTTGACTACCTTAATCAATTTGCTTTCTTGAATTTATGGTATTTTTCTTGCGAGAAAATCTGAATTATTTTCTACATTCTTTATTTTTTTAATCCGAGAAAAATCTTCATTCCTCCATTTCCACTTTGAAATCTGACTATGCCAAAATTCGCAAAGAAAATGGACTGCTCGCCGCTTCTCTTGCGCGCTCTCGCGATCGGGCAGAAAGAAAACTCGACTATCTCACTTACTCTAAAGATATAGAGAGTAGGAATCATCAGAAAGCACTCCTTCGCCAATTTCACCTCAAAGCTGAAGTTCTTGTGAATGATGTCTTATTGTCCAAATCTCTTGATCCTGTATCTGTCGAACCTTTGGAAGTAGGTGATGATGAAGTTCCTAACCCTCCTGATAGTGATTATGATTATGAAAGTGGCGAAGACTCCGCGGATGAAGAGATAATTCCACCTGATGAAGCTGTTAAGAAGAATTTAATTAAAGGAGGGTCTGGCGAAAATGCGATAACTGGCGAAAGTGTGGTAGTTGATGAAGCTAATAAAATTGTTGAAGAACATCCAGTATCTCCTTCTGGTGAAAAAATCGATATTGAGAATTGAACTTCTCTTGTAATTCTACTTCTTGCATTATTACTTCTTTATGCACTTTAATCACCTTTGAGATGTATTTTATTATTCTTCCTTCTTGTATGGAAGATAATCTTTGATGTTTAACAATTCCCATTTTGTTTATGTGAATTTTTATCATTGCGACAAGATCGCAGGACGTCCTTACATTTTCATGTGATGACCCATTGATCTTGCCTTATCATTTTTCTTGTGTGGTCTTATTTTGCCTTCCTAGTTAAAGGTCTTATTTTGCCACCTCTCATTTTTTGCGACAAAATCGCAGGACGTCTTTACACTTTCATGTAATGACCCATTGATCCTGTCTTATCATTTCTTTAGTATTATTGCCTCTGCAGGATATTTTTCTTGCGACAATATGATAGTCCTAAATATCCTTGCGAACATAAAGCCCCATGACATAGCCGTCTTTGCGACGAAATCGCAGGACGTCTTTACACTTGCATGCAATGACCCATTGATCTCGTCTTATCTACTCTTTTGTATTTTTGCCTCTTCAGGATTGTTGCATAAATATGACAAGCCTTGATACTCCCTTGAGTAAGAAGCCTCATGACATTTACGTCTTTTTTGACACTATCAGCTCCCTAATGGAGGGTGCCGCCCTTATCTTCCCCCTGGTTGCCCCTTCAAGGAGGCGTACTTCGCCATACAAGGCTAGCTCCTCCCATCCGGTCTTAACAACAACCCAGTTGTTTTCGCAGCCTCTTATCCCTTTTTCCTATAGGGATTATGGTTACGAGACTGCACCCTAAGTGGAGTTTTCTTCGGCCGAGCAAAGATAAGCCGAGACTTGCCAAGAATGGCCGAGACACTTCAAATGCCCCAGGCACCATTGGCTCAACCGTGTACCTCAGCGCCTTGGTCAAATGCTGAATCCTTAGAAGAGACCCCCGGTCGTCCAATCTAAGTCACTAGCTTAGATTGAAAATCCAAGGTACCTCTCTTGGATGGGTGTTATTACCCCCAATCTCCATGACTCAGGTTCCAGGGGCGGTGTAACCTTTTCCCTGAGCCACTTTACAGATACCCCCTTACATGACGCACTTTAGGTACATTGCCTCTTGCGAAATTTTATTCGCGAACTAGGGTGTACGCCATGAAGGTTCGTCCCATTATGATTATTTTTTTGTTTGTTTTTGTTTTTTTGTAATAGGTACCCCTTACTATGACGCACTTTAGGTTCTTTTGCCTCTTGCGAAATTTTGTTCGCGAACTAGGGTGTACGCCATAGTAAGTTCGCCATTTATGATTATTTTATTGATTCTTCTGTATATATAAGCACTTTTGTAATATCGCTGATGTTTGATAAATTTTCGTCGTTTTCTTGTTCGTAAGCGACACAAAGCAAAACAAATAAAAGTAAACACGCAAATCAAGGATGTGAAAATATTGGATAAAGGTTTCATCTTCAATTGTAAACAAGTTTATGAATATATGAATAGAATTCGTATTTAATCTCTCTATCATCAAAAGCCATAGAATACCTTATTGCAAGAATACTCCGTAATTCCCTAATTCATCAACACACACATTAGGGCTGCGTATGTGAATTCTACCTAAAGAATAACCTAACGCCTTGCGCTAATCAAGTTCAATTCCTAGGAGCATTAAGTTTCAGAAATAGGCTAATCAATGCAATTGAAATACATTGCGCAAACAATTCGAACAAAGGTCAATTTCTACATATGATTACAAGGATGTATCACTACAACCTAGAATCATATCATGCTACTCGTATTCAAGGTTATCGCTCGATGAAAACCCTAAAATAGCTATAGATATGGATGTGAGTTCAATCAATTCTAGACTTAACTAAACAAACATTCAATCATATTGCAATCCATCAATCATGCAATTATTGTAACCCGTAGAAAGTGAACGATAATATTGAGAGAAAACTAATTCATAAAAATCATAACTTGGTTGCAAAATCCAACTACATCTTCAACCAATAATAAAAACTTAGTTACTCATATTCAAGGAGTTCATCACAAGAAGAAAGAGAAAAGACTTCATGGTGTAAAACCCTAGAACTAAGTAGAGAAGAGAATAATAAAACGTATGATATCCAAATTGTGCCTAAGCTTCTCTATATATAGAGTTTTGTAACCTCTTGGTGAAGAAAACTAGGAAACCTAGTAAAAATAGGAAAGTGTCCATCCTTAGGAATTTTGTCCCGTCCGTCACACCTCGTGCAAAAGAAGTTGCAAACTCTGGCCATTCACACGTCCAAGGCTGGTCATGCAAATTAAGAAGTTGCCTACGCACTACTTATTGAGCTCGTGCAGCATCTGTGGGAGCCCAGCCCATTATTCAATTCCATCTTTTCTCCTGTGTAAGTTCCGGCCATACCTCATCCATGATAACCTTCACTCGGACTCTCACTCGGACTCTAGCTTCTCCATTGCGTCCATAACTTCCATGACATGCAGACTCGAGTTTTGACATTCCTGCATCACCACAGGAAAGTCCATCTTTCTTCCGAGCTCCTTCCATTTGTGCCTGCTCGTGTTCTTCAGTCACAACAAGGCCAGACCATCACGAACCATTGCTATCATCTCCCTTAGCTCTAACTCCATCAAACAACGTCACAGCTTCCATCATCAGCAACAACACTCATCCATATCGTCCCTGTTGTGCAAACTCCACCATCCTGTTCTCCATCTCCTGTCAAACTCCGTCCCTGAATCCTACCCGAGCATAGCAACATCACTGTCGAGCTCTCCATCTCTGCCATCGAACTCCTCCGTATCCTCGTCCCTGTTCTGCAAGCCATAACCATCATCGACCGCAGCAGCTCCATCTTCGACCTCACCGAATACTGCCATGATCACTTCATCGACAGCACAACAGTGTTCATTAAGACTCCATACTCTTTATCGTGACAGTGATGAATTACCTATCGAGTTCTTCCATCACAGATACATCGCATCGACTTCCCTGAACTTTCTTGTTTCATCACAGCAGCTAGCAGGTCGAGCTCCACTTCTCAGTGCCGATAATCACCAATCTTCAACTGCCATTGACAGCGTCGTACTTCCATTCAGTCCCATGCCATTAATCGGCAACAGACCCTTAAACTCGAGCCAAACTCATTCATAGCCAGCCACTTTTCATATTTCCATCGAGCCATCATCACAGCAAACTTCAATCACCACTGCCGATAATGAATGGCAGCAGCATGCAAAACACGACCAATAGCTTCATCGTCATACACTTCCCGTTCTCGTCATCTCACTGCCATCACACGATCATCAGCAAACTCGAGCTAAACTCCCATACTTCTCTGGCAACGTCAACAGCGTCACACAGCTCCACCGGATTATCCCTGAACTGATCGATAAGTTTGGAAGAAGAAGGTATTTGAAGCATGGCAGCCTTGAGTAATTATCCAGTTGCCTTTATCATGTTTTGAATTCTGGCTTCCCCCTATGTAAAAGACCAGACCCCCCTTTAGCAGTCCCTTGAAACAGTCCACCCCTTAACGTGAGGGTGTCCCTTAGCGATCTTCATTCAACTGTCAGTCCTGGAAGACTGACAGTTTAGTTCCAGCTTCATTCTTGTTTCGCCCATAACTTCTTCATACGATGTCGGAATGACTCCATTCTTTCGGCATTGTCTTCATCTTCTCGTCCTCTACACAATGAAAAGTAGAAATCTTGTATTTGAACGAGTTCCAATTGGTCTTTTTGTTCCAAATGACTCCATTGCACCTAATAAACTCAAAAGCACACATAAGATACATAATTTACAAGAAAACTCGCAAAGAAAGCATAAATACTAGATATTAAATACGGTGTATTCTACACCTATCAGAAACATTCGCCTGTTTTTCGAGAATGAAAATGAAACATTTAATTCTTTTTGTCTCAATCAGGTACCATTCCGCAGTCTACTTCTTCACCATAATTTTTTATGGGTAATATCTCTTTAAGTATAATCTATTCCATGGTCTATCGAGTCTGCGTCCCACATCTTTACCCTCAGGGTCCATCAATCTATATGCTCCTGTCCCAATTATTTCCTTGATGATATAAGGTCCATCCCATTTTTTCGCAAGCTTTCCACCACTTTCTCGCTGATATATTGGTGTTTCTCGCAGAACCAAATCGCCTGGCTGAAACTCGCGTGTTTTAACACGTTTATTATATTCTCGGGCTAATCTTCGCTGGTAATTTTCCATATGTTGCAAGGCCCTTTCTCTTTTTTCTTCTAATTCATCCAATTTAGTTAAAATAATACCCGCACTAAGATTTTTCTCCCAAGCTTTTCTCTTTGTTGTTGGGATAATAACTTCTGTTGGTAGTACATCCTCAACCCCATATGTTAAACAGAAAGGTGACATTCCAGTGGCTTCTCGTCTGGTTGTGTTGTAAGCCCATATTGCATTATGTACCTGTTCGCACCATGATTTATTGTACCCTTCTAATTTCTTCTTTAATATATTTGTGATTGTCTTATTTGTTGCTTCTGCCTGCCCATTTGCCTGAGGTTATAATGGAGTTGACTTTCCACATTTTATCTTAAATGCATTAAGTAACAATTCTATATTCTGTCCCTCGAACTGCTTCCCATTATCAGATACCAATTGTGCGGGAATTCCAAATCTACATATGATATTCTCAAATATGAATGTAAAAATATCTTTGTCGCGAATGTGTTGTACTGCCTTTACTTCTGCCCATTTTGTGAAATAGTCTGTCGCGACAATCAGATATCTTCTTTGTCCAGACCCTGGTAAAAATGGTCCCACAATATCTAAACCCCATTTTCCAAAAGGCCATACACTTTTGAAGAAGTTAATGGTGCTCCTGGTGCATGTATTTTCTTTCCGTGCCTTTGACAATCTTCGCAACGCCTTGATATTTGTTTCGCATCTTCATGCATATATGGCCAGTAATAGCCTTGCATTTTCGCCTTGTATGCCAAAGATCTTCCACCACTGTGATTGCCAGCATCCCCACTATGTAACATTTTTAATACTGCTTCTCCTTCTTTTCGTGTTAAACACCTGAGTGAAGGTCCATTAAAGGATCTCCGATACAGTGCCCCATCCCTCATTTCATAATTTGTCGCACGGCTTTTTAATTTGTGTGCCTCCAGCCTATTTCTTGGTGTTTCTCCTCTCATCAAATTTGCATGAAGTTCGGCTCTCCATTCTTCAATAATAAGTGTTTGCTCCTCATCTTCTATGATCATTACGTCTACCTCTCATTCTTCTTCCTTATTGATCGACGGTGATAAAAGTGTCTATATCTTTATGCATCTCGCAGTTGGATCTGTCATCATACTTGAGATAAAAGCAAAAGCATCTGCGAGTCTATTATCTTTTCTTGGTATGTGTCTCCATTTTATTTTTGGGATTTTCGCTGACAGTTCTCCAACAAGTTTCTTGTATTTCTTTAAAGATGGTTCATTTGTAGTGTATTCTCCTTTTATTTGTCGAATGACTAGCTGCGAGTCAATGGTGATTCTCACATTTTCCAACTGCATTTCTATTACGAATTTCAAAGCATATATGACAGCTTCATATTCCGTTTCATTATTGGTGGATGCAAACTCCAATCTGAAGGAAAAAGCCATTTTAATGCCCTCTGGCGAAATCAAAACAATTCCAATTCCGTTACCTTATCCATTTGATGATACATCTACCAACACTTCCCATCTATCTGGCTCTATCAGTAGGTCCTTTGGGTTTCCATATTCTTCTTATATATCCATCATTTCTTCCACTGCTTCATCATCTTCTAAAGGAAATTCTGCTAAAAATTCCGCGACAACTTGTGATTTGGGTGAAGATAGTACTTCGTACTTAATTTTGAAGTGTGCTATTTGTGCATTCCATCTCTCAACTCTGGCTGATCTTTTTGAATTCTTCATTACTGATTCAATGGGTACCTTTGTCAATACCTTTACTGTATGTGCTTGAAAATATATGCGAAGTTTAAACGCTGCGTAAACTAGCGCCAAAATTAACTTTTCGATTTTTGAATAATTTTTCTCTGCGGCATTGAAGGTTTTACTGATGTAATAGATTGGTTTCTCAATTCATGCATCTGCTCGCAACAACACATCACTTAATGCGTGCGATGTCGTCGCAATATATAGTAATAGTTCTTCTCCTGGTTCTGCTTTTTGCAAAATAGATATATTCATCAGATAATCTTTTATTCCTTGCAAGGCTTTCTCGCATTCATCCGTCCATTTAAATTTTGTCCCCTTTTTGAGTATGTTGAAAAAGTGTTTGCATTTATCTGATGATCGCGAAACAAATCTCCCTAGTGAAGCTAAGAGTCCGTTTAACTTTTGTACATCTTTTATTGTTGCTAGGGTTGGCATGTCGCGAACTGCTTGCACCTTCGCCGGATCAACTTGTATACCCTCTTTTGATACAATGTAGCCTAAAAACTTCCCTGACGCAACCCCAAAAATACACTTCTGCGGGTTAACTTTGATGTTAAACTGTCTCATTTGTTCAAAAATTTCTCTCAGATCTTGGACATGATCTTTTGCTTCTTTACTTTTTATTAACATGTCATTCACATACACCTCTAGTGTCTTATGTATCTAATACGCAAACACTTTCTCTACCATTCTTTGGTATGTTGCTCCAGCATTTCGCAAACCAAATGGCATTTTTGTATAACAATATAATCCTGTTGGGGCGAAAAAAGCAGTGTGTTCTTGATCTTCTTCAGCGAGAGGGATTTGATTATATCCTTTGTATCCATCTAAAGAAGATATTCTATCATTCCCTGCTGCCGATTCTACCAATTGTGGGATATCTGGTAATGGAAAACTATCTTTTGGGCAAGCTTTATTTAGATCAGTGAAATCTATACAGATTCTTATCCCTTTATTCTTCTTTGGAACTACTACCATGTTTGCTATCCACTCCGGATATTTTGCTTGTCTTATAATTCCTGCATCAAGCATCTTATGTAACTCTTCTTCTATTTGAGGATGATATGTAGTTGTGATTTTTTTGATTCTTTGTTTGAATGGCCTTACATTTTTATCAATCTCTAATTTATGACATGCCACAGACGGATCTATTCCCGGTACCTCATCCATATCCCATGCGAAAATGTCTTATATTCTCGCAGGAGATTAACAGTTCTTTCTTCCTCATCCTCCTCCATCTTAGTTCCAATTTTTAGTATTTTGGGTGCTTCTTTGGTCCCAACATTCACTTCCTTTGTTGGTTCTGCCGCGGTTTAACTGGCCTCAGGTTCTCGCATAGGTGTTGGTTCTTTTATCTCCTTCGCAGGTCCATTCCCTTCTTCCGAGATTTCGCCAGGTATGCCATTTCCTTCCTCTGCTTTTATCATGTAAATTCTAAATTCTTATTCTTTCTTTGCTTCCCTCGCCATTTTCCTGCGATTCTTCCGCTTCTCTGCACGTCCTTCGTATTGCTTCACTTCAATTTGATAACATAATCTCGTTTTATCCACATCTCCTTTAATTTTACCGATCCCACTTGGCATAGGAAATTTAATGCATTGATGTAATGTCGACGCTACGGCTTTAATCGCATATATCCATGGTCTTCCCAACAACATGTTGTATGGTGATTCCATATCCACTACACTGAATATTACTCGTGTTTCGATTTCTCCTAGTAAAATTCGCAACTCTATTTCCCCTTTTGGTTTTGTTACAGATTTGCCAAAGCCATGAATATGATAGGTTGAAGGAGACATTTCTTCATTTTTGTACCCTATTTCTTTGTATGTATGGTAGAACATTATATCCACCGAACTCCCTGTATCCACCAAAGTTCTATTTATTGTCCATTCTTCCATAATTTTTACCGTGTTCACCTTTTATTTCTGTGCGACTACCGTGATTACCAAAGGAGATGTGTGTCCCAAATTTTCTTTTGATATTTCTGCTGCTGTAAACGTAATTTTCTGTTTTTCCCAATCTCTCAAAGGTGATGTTTTCTCAACTGTTACAATTTTATTTCCTTCAAAGTCTCGTTTATGTATTCTCCCTCTGACGTTCTCATGGAATTCATTGATCATTGTTTTTGTGATCGATTTACACTCCAACCTTTTGGTAAACTTCTCTATCTTTATTGATTTATCCGCTTGTTTTATCATTTTCTTGATTTGAACAACCTTGATAACAATCTTCAATCCGTTCCTTCAATCAGTCCCTGTTTCTAGCGCCATTATGTAGTTGTAGGAAATCCCACACTACACCCCTCACAAGATTCCATACAATTAAATCATTTTTAAGATGAACAATTATAAGTTTTTATTGATCAAACTCTAGAAATGTTACAAGATGAACAGGAGATAAACCAAAGTATTACAATCACTCTAAACTTTCTCTCTCTTAATGACTTGCTCAACACTCAAAAGAGATCTCCCTTTCCTTAAGCCTATTCGGCTCTTTATATAGGACATTACATAGCGGATGACAGTTAAGCTGTCCTTTATTTTCGGGTATGCCTTGCGAAGTATCGCAAATGTACAAATGTCAAATCTCGCGACACTCCTCAATCTCGCTACACTGTCACATCTTTCTCGTGTTTTAGCTGTCGTCATCCATTACGTCGTTTTTACTTCCAACCCGCGATATCTTCGCAATGTGTCGTCTATGGATTTCGCGAGAATCTTGGTGTTGTGATATTCTGATCCTACAAGAATACTTCTCCAGTTGGATATACTAATACCACGCCCGCTCCTCTAGTATTACTGCTAGGGGTAGCAGAGCCATCAAAATACAAGAGCCACACTTCTTCTTCCAAAACAGAGATGTCTGGAAATTCTCCAGGAAGATCCTCGTGTATCCCTGTAGTGCCTTCTCCAGGGAATGATGCTAGTAAGTCTGCGAATGCTTGACCCTTGATAGCTCTAGGTGACGTACATGTTATGTCCATCTCTGACATTTGGAGAAGCCACTTGCCTGTCCTTCCCGTCAAGACCGGCTTTGAAAGTAAAAACTTTGCAATATCATATTTAGACACGAGTATCACCTTGTTGGATAGTAGGTAATGCCTAAACTTCTGAATAGAATGTATCAAAGCTAAACATGCTTTCTCCGCTTTGGGATATCTGAGTTCAGCATCTCTTAATATTCTATTTGAAATAGTATATGGGACGTTCGATTCCCTCGTTGTCTTCCTGAGCAAATAGAGCCCCTACGGCGGTGTCACTGAAGGCAGTGTAGAGACACATCGGCTTTCCTTGTACAAGAGACTTCATGATGGCTGGAGATGACAGTATTCATTGAATTTTTCGAAAAGCTTCCTGCTGAGTTGCGGTGCAAACGAAGTTGGCTCCTTTCTTCAGCAAGGGGGTGAATGAGGTGGTAAGTTGGGCTAGACCAGGTATAAAACGTCGAATGTAGTTCACCTTTCCCATGAAACTCTGGAGCTCCTTCACAGTTTGTGGAGGCGGCATTGTGAGGATAGCCTGAGTCTTGGACGGGTCTACCTTGATTCCTTCTGCAATCACTTGGAATCCCAGAAATTTACCTGAAGAGACACCGAAAGCGCATTTCAAAGGATTCATCTTCAACTTGTATTCTCGACACCTCTCAAACACTTGCCGTAAGACATTGGTGTGATCTGCTCGAGCCCTTGACTTGACCACGATATCATCTACATAGTCTTTTACTTGTTTATGCATCATGTCGTGGAAGATTGCCGTCATAGCACGTTGATACGTTGCGCCGGCGTTCTTTAAACCGAATGTCATAAAAGTATTAAAAATTGCCAAGAGGGGTTCGGAAGGCTATCTTACTTGCATCGTGCTCATACATCCTTGTCTGATTGTAGCCGTTGTAACCATCCACAAAGGAGAACATGCCGTGTCCGCTGGTGGCGTCTACTAACATGTCGATGTTAGGCAGAGGAAAGTCGTCCTTGGGGCACCACTTGTTCAAGTCTCTGAAATCTACGCAGCACCGAATTTGTCCGTTTTTCTTCTTTACTGGGACCACATTAGCTAACTAGGTCGGATGATGAATAGGTCTGATGAAGCCAACATCTAGCAACTTCTGAATTTTGTTCTTGATTTGTTCTTCCACTTCGTGTCTGAATTTTCTCGGAGATTGCTTGATTGGCTTGGATCCAGGTATGACATGTAGGTGATGGGTGACCAATTTTTCGTCTAAACCAGGCATTCCTCGTATGTCCAGGCAAACACATCTTGGTACTCCTTGAGTAGTTGGACAAGACTCGCACGTTCGTCCACGGACAGAGTCGAACTGATAGAGACAGGCCTGGGAGATTCTTCATTCCCGATGTTAACAGTCTCGAGCTCGTCAGTTGTGGAGTTGGTTCCATCTTGTAGCTGTCGCGTGGCATCCAATACCTCCTCTTGTGTTTCGTCGTTCTTGCAGCATTCAATTGGGCGGAGAGACTGGGTGCCAGTCTCTCTTGCTAATTGCTAACAGCGGCGCCGGTATATTGTCTTCCCCTTCTGATCACGGTTTGCCTCGAAAGTGCGTTCCCTTTTGGCGTGAGCATGGGTTGAAGCTTCACCGGATAAAGATGGATGCCTCATCAGAAAAGGTGTGTCGTAGTGCTTAGCCCCCAGTGATGCAAGTCGGTCTTCTTCCTGGATTGAAGCCCACGTGGGTAGTGGGGTGCACAGGACTTTGTCTGACTTTCCCTGCGGAGTCTCTTTTGGCTCGAACAGTTCCACTCCGCATATTGGTGCGTACGGAGACAATGATGCAGGAATACGGATGACTTCCTCATTTAGCATGGTCTTCAGGCACTGGTGATATGTTGAAGGGATGACCTTATTGTCATGAAGCCACGGTCTCCCTAGTATCATATGGTAGTCCGGCTCCTTTTCTATGACTTCAAATTTCACTTTTGACTGAACGGGTCCCTACGATAAATTGATTGACATACCCGTATGTGCCGGTCTGGTTTCCTTCGAAGTCCGTCATTGTGGTGGGTTGACGTACAATCTTGCATGGGCTAACCTTGGCTGTCCTGAGAGTCTTGAGAGTAATCACATTCGAATGCCCTTGTGTCGATGAGGGCTGATCGGTTGTCAGCCGAGCAAAAATAATTTCACTTTCTCACTCTACTAAATATAAATGAAGTACGTGATAAGAAAGAGTTTGTTCCCACATAGAGGCTTTTGTTGTTATAAAATTCAGTTTCTTAGTAACCAAGGGGGGAATTTTTTTTTTTTAACAAAGCAATAAAAATAATTGGAAGCAATAAAATAATTTGAAAAATCAATAAGGAGAAGATATTGGTCACGGGATAGTATCATTCACAAACATGTATTTTCATCAATGACTAGAATTGGTATTTTAATCTCTCATTTACTAAAAGTCCTAGGATACCTTGATCGCAAGTATATCCCGCTAATTCCCTGATTTCATCACAACCACATTAAAAGATGTATATGTGAATTCTTCCTAGAAAGCAACCTAACGTGTAAAAGCACAATCAAGTTTAACTCCCTAAAAGCAATAAGTTCTATGGAATAAGACTAATCAATGCAAACGAACGTGTAAAAGCACTAATCCGTTTTAACTAAAGTTATGATTCACTTGTGACTAGTAGGATATATCACTACAAGCACTACCCACAATTATGCTACTTAGAATCAAGGATAAACAACTTTTTCGTATTGAAAACCCTAATATAGCTCTAGAAATGAATGCAAATCGGATTGATTCCGGACTCAACCTAACAAGTATTCAAATCATATGACAAAATAAACCATGAATCATAAACAATAAAGTTGAGACAAAACTAATGCATTGAATCAAATATCATGTTGTGAAATCCACTTTATCCCATAACCAATAATAATTGTTTAGCTACTCATAGCTTTTAAGTTCATCATAATCATAATCAATAAAAATAATGAAGAAGATGAAAAACAAACGAGAAGCAAACCCTAGTCGCCGTTCTCCAAAACTCCCAGTAGAAAAATACGTGATATCCAAAGTTGTAGAAAACTTTTCCTTTTGTAGCTTTTCATCTTTCCAAAACTAGGTCTTCAAAGCCCAAAGTCCAATAACAAAATGTCCACCAAGCCCATATGTGAGGAATACCCATATGAAAATATGTCCCAAAAATAGTTGCCGGAAAACTAGTATTATGGCCGGAAATTGGCCGGAATCCGGCACCAGAAAAAAATATCTCAAGTGACCGGCAAAGTCCACCCGGTCACCCTGGTCATACCGAGTCAGATATGAATCAGGAAGCTAAATCAGATCTGAGTCACTGCTAGTCAGCTGACTTGCTCTAGGCCAAAGCCATTTCGCGAAAGCCAAACCTATATCGCACCATCATTGCGCTTCACAGCCTCATCTCCAGCCAGGATGGTGCAACATCACTTCCACAAACTGCAAACTTCCCAGGCCTTCACTGTACATTCCAATGCCACAACTTAATCATACCTTCCTTACCAGCTCCATTTCCACCAGATTACAGCTGCTATATCTTTTCTTGTGCATCAACTCAAGCAGCTTCAATAACATCTCTTGTACGACCAGCACTACAGCCTTCTGCCATCAGCCTTACCAACTGCAATAGCCCTATCTCAACTTGCCATGGTCACCACCATCTTAAAATCATTACAGCAACCACCAGTATCCGTATGCTCATTTAATATCAGCTGCGTAAAACCACCAGCTCATCCCTTGTACAGCTCAAACATCATTGCTTCCGTTTCTGCACTGCAACTCTCATTAGAAACAACACATCATTTCAGCTCAACTGCAATAACAGCACACCAGAAACCACCAAGCATACAACACCTTCCTTGATCTCCACCAATGCCTTACTGCCACCAGCAAAACATAAACCCCATCTTCTCGGCTGAACCGCGTATCACAGCCAACTTCGGTTCTCTTCTGTCTTAAACCATATACGAATTTCTCCAGGCAGCAACACAGCTTAACCTCCATCATGAATTGTCACAATTGCCACAGCCTAACCACCAGCTTCGCATTTCAGTTCATGCCACGCTGCATTGTATCATACACATCACCAAGCGCAATTCAGCTTCGCGGCTCGACCGCACTGTCACAGCAAACTTAAGCTCCATGCATAACAGCAGCTGCAACCCACTGCATTTTCTTGGCCTTCATCATTCACCAGCTGAACCAACAACAACTCAATCTCCATCTCAGGTTCAAGACCTACTGCAAACAACTCTGTAGCTTCAGACCAAGCCAAATTCTCCATTCCTTGTGTCACCAGAATCATAGCCTAAAGTCAATTCACCCCAGAAATCCTTGGATTTGTTCTCAACTGCACAATCCACTTCATTTATTCACTGCAGCTTCAGCCATAGCATCACAACCTTCTGTAGCTTCTTTCCAACAGCTGCAACTAACATTTCATCTCCATACTGCAATAACAACACTAACAATAGCATTGCACATAATATCAGTTCTTACAACTCAAACACAACACATTTTCTCAGCTCGAAACCGCGCATCCATTGCACTTGCACACAAACAACAGTCCCAATCACCAAACTACATCCTCAACTCCAGCTACTTGCAGTTCCAATACCACTTCACTGCCAGCCCATAACACCAGCTACAATTCATTGCTGCTTCTCAGAACTCTTTATAAACATCCACCATTTCATCAGAACCCACTACCAGATTCCATTTCATAAGCAACAATCACCAGAAATCTAGTTCCACCAACACCACCAGTACTCATTCCATTATCCTTCTCAACTTCATGAATCCACTGAAACCCATCTGCTAATTCATCACTGCAAACCCCATGTGAACAGCAACAGATCATTGGTCTTCTATGCCTTGGAAGTCATTAAACCCCAATCTCAATTCAACCACAAACCCTAAATGTTCTTATTCTTCTACAGAAAACCATTAGGATCTTGTTTCCTTAAATCAATCACAAATTGGCAACAACATCAATCGTTCTTCAATTTCTGGTTCAAACTCAATTCGAATCCATCTACACATCAAACCCACCATGACCCTGTAATCTCTATCTTCCTACCAATCACCAATTCATTCAACCATTTCAAAGCCTCAATTTCCCCTGAATTTATCGAACATCAGCAGAAGAGAGATTACACGATTCAACCCTCCATTCTTTGTGCTATTTCTCTATTGAACTCTTACAGCAGTCGCACTTTACTCCTTTCTCAGAGTAGTGGTGTCGCCCTCAAACAAGGACGGTAATGATGAAAGAAATAAATTCCTCTCTCAATTTTAGGGTATGTGTAAGAACAAAAACTGCTATCCACACCCCACTTCATGGTCAAGGGCTAACCAGCTCATACATGGCTTGTCGGTTTTAGAGAACCGACAGCCTAATTCACCTCCTTCTCGTGCACCTTAGCCCGATCCAAGTACAGCTCGCATGTGAATTGCCCTTTTTGAGTGATTTCTCCTTATTTCGCTCCAAATGACTCCATTGCACCTGATAAACTCAAAATCAAACATAAGAGACACAATTCACAAATACAATAGCAAAGAAAGCATAAATACTAGATATAAAGTTAGGTGTTTTAGACACCTATCAAATTCCCCCACACTTAGAATTTGCTAGTCCTCGAGCAAATCAAACAAAATTAATTCTAAAACATACATACAACTCCGTGTCGTCGAGGCTACGATCATACTTAGCACGTATAACAAGCCTTTAAACCCCTAGGTGTCCCTAGTGGACGAGTTATAGTCTCGTGAGGGTTTACTAGAGATATACCCACAAAACCTACTTTTCCAACTTACTAGTTCTCCGTAATGATAGCATCCAACGCGCTAAGAAGACATAGAGATTCTGCACACTAGCCATAAGAAGTTAGACACACAAATGAACACAATCTCATCCTTAAAAGTTGAGAGAGAAATAACCATCCCTTATCGAAAGAAATTCGGGTTCGGAGTGATCGAAAGTCTCGACTCTGCCTCACAAGAAAGGGTTTTATGAAGTTTCTCTCAATTATAAACAACTTTTTATGGGTCACACATGTGTCCAGGTAGGAGTGAAGAGAGAATCCTGCGACACGTTGAATGGTAGGAAGGCAAAACCCTCCGAATCGTTTTGAAAACCCACATCTTTTATTCATTTTTGAAAACCCTTTTTTCTAACGATCTCTAAGAAAGGAAATCAACCACTTAACGAAGGTGGGAATATGCTTACTTACCTCGTTATCCGTTCGGCGTGCAGTTAGCACCACTCTCACAGCATCCATAGAAACGTCTTCGGTCTTCAATCGGTGTCTGGTCGGTTGTCAGCCGACACAAAAATAATTTACACTTTCTTACTACTCAAAATATATTATGAAGCAAGGGCAAGAAAGGATCATTCCCACAGAGAGGACTTAGGTTGTCAAATTGTTTCGGTTTCCTATAAATAACACCGGGGGGTTTTCTGATTTTTATATACTAAAATAAAAGAAAAGCAAATGAAGAAAAGTAAACAAATAAATTCAAGGATGTGAAAGCATTGGTTAAGGATTTCATTTTCATTCACAAACATATTCTTATCTGAATAACTAGAATTGATATTTTAATCTCTATTTTATCAAAGGCCCTAGAATACCTTGATCGCAAGTATATCCCGCAAATCTCCTCTTGTCATCAACAAACACATTAAAAGATGCAAATATGAATTCTATCTAAAAGAACAACCTAACGTGTAAAAGCACAAATCAAGTTTAATTCCCTAGATGCATTAGGTTCTATGAAATCAGGCCAATCAAAGCAATCGAACGTGTAAAAGCACTAATCCGATTTAACAAAGGTTATGGTTCACATAAGATCATAAGAATATATCACTACAAACTATAATCATATTTATGCTACTGCAATCAGGAATTATCACTTTTGCGTATAATAACCCTAATCTAGCAATAAAGATGAAAGCAAACTCAATCGATTCGCGACTCGACTAAACAAGCATTCAAATCATGTAACAATATTGATGGTGAATCATAAACGATAATGCTGAGACAAAACTAATATATCAAACAAGGATTCATGTTATGTGAAATCAACTTTATCCATAACCAATAGAAAACTCTAGCTCATGTTCATGGAGTTCATAACAAGAAGAAAAATCAGGGTTTCCATCTTTTCTAAACCCTAGAACAAAAGTAGAGGCAAAAGATTTCTCCTCCCTATTTTTGTGTATTTTTCTCTCTACCAAGTTATCTCTCTGCTCGGCTACTTCACATCTCTTTATATAGGCTTCAAAACGAAAACTAATGTCCCACGAAATCCTTATTTGATAAAGATACAAGGTCGGTGAACAAGAGTTTTTCACTTGATAAATAAATTGACTATGCTATGGTGTTTTGCCGAGCCACAACAATCGAAGGAGAATAATCTCTAACCGGCCATAATTTCTACAGATCTCATCCGAGTGATACCTTCCGTTGATCTTCATGTAAGATACCAAACTATATGGCCCGTTGTGTAACGGAATGCTACCCAAAGATACTGCATACCGGTGTAGAGTTCTTATAAAACACGACCACCAATTCAACACGGTTTCGATCTCTTCTCCCAACTGTTGGCAGCCACATCAGTTTCCGAGTACCGAGTTTCCGGAGCAGAACAAACCCCATTCAGTCTCGAGCTTCTCCTTTCTCGTTCTCAAATGCTCCCATCTTTATCTCCTTTGTTCAGCTCGAACTTTCTTGAATTATACTATTACCTCACTGAATTTACAGCCACAACCAATCTCGTCACCATAGAATCATCAACGTCATCACCATGACAAACTCGATTGCACCAGCTGCGGTCATCATTCCCTGTCCATGGAAACACATATTACCATCATCATAGCTTGCTTCATCACCGAGCATCATCAAATTCCGATAAATGGCAGCAAACTCCAACTAAACTCCTTCACAGCAACCTTCATCTCGAACAATCCGTTACTGCCAAGCTCAAATCCATACCGAGTCTTGTCCACAACCTGAGCAGCGGCACCATATTATTTAGCTTCTAACGTCTTCAAGTTCTGTCCAGTTCCAAACCAACTCGAGCTGAACTCTCGCCATCGGTGTCATCCTCCACAATGGCAGCAACGTTCACTGCCATGCTTCCCTGTCATTAACTCACAGCATCAACGCGATCATCACGAGCTTCTCTGTGTTCACCATCACTTCCAATCTCAGTCCATAACAAATCCCCATTGCCATTTTCTCCACGAAAATTCACCATCATTACAGCAACAAAAGTCGATCAACTCCATTCCCTGTTATTACTCGAGCTTGATAACAGCTCCATCGCCGATGGCGAGTAACATCATCTCGTATCTTCCCTGACTTCTCTCCGAGTTTCTATATCAGCTGCCTTCTCCCCGATCATGTTTCTGATCACATCAAGACTTCTCGAGCTCCAACTGTATAGCAACGACTGATCACAACACATCTCCATCGAGCACAATATCCATCAATGTTAATGGTAGCATCAGCACCGAGTTGTTAAACTCCATTTCCAAGCACGACCCATCTCTTCTAACACATTCATAAACACAATGATTCTGCCCTACTCAGGTTTTATACAGAATCAAAAATCCATCATCGTATGATCGTGATCATCAGCAACATCGGTGATTCACTGATTCTGTTCTTGTAAATAAATATGGACGATGAGTGCCCTGAGTAGATAAGTCGGGTTCCTTAACAGCTTTTGAATTCCGGCTTCCCCCAAGTATAGAGGTCCTGACTGCCCTTAGCAGTTCCTTTGAAAATGGCAGCTCCTTAACAGATTGGATGTCCCTTAACGAACGAGGGGATGCCAATAGTAGTGGCCCTTAAAATGACCATTTAACCCTTTTATTCTTCCAAGTTCTTTTGCCCATAACTTCTTCATACGAGCTCTGAATGACTCCGTTCTTTCGCCATTGCCTTCGTCTTCTCGTTCTCTACAAAATGATGACTAGAAATCTTCCATTTAGACGAGTTTCACTGGGTCTTTTGCCCTTCTCCACTTGTGACTTCACTTTTGTAGCTATTTTCACTTCTTTTTGGATGATTCACCTAATGAAATACAAATTCAAGAAAACAAGCGTAATATACAATAATTCACCAGAAATATAGCAATTACTAGCATGGTGACACCAAATATATGTGAAATATGCACTTATCAGTGTCTTCATCTTCGTCTTCAGTCTTCAACTCTTGATGATGAAATCTTGAACCTCGTAGAATCTCGACAATGTGACTCTTTTCCTCTAAATCCTTGTTGCTTGAAACTTCATTATGAATAATCTTTCTTTCCATTGGCTTTATTGAAAGAACAAAACTAAAAACGAACCAAAATATGATACAACACATTTTTTTCTTGTCTCTTTTTTTTTTTCTTGTCTCTCTTTTTTTTTCGTTTTTTTTTCCTCTCTATATTTTTTTTTAATTGAGACAAGAAAAATAAAACAAATACAAAATGAAAACAAAACAAAACAAAATAATAAAACTAATAATGCACCTAACAAAATTTTCTCTTGTCTTTTTTTTTTTTTTTTTTCAATTTTTTTTTTTTTCAATCCTTTTTTTTTCATGAGACAAGAGAAATAAACACACACTGAAAATAAACATAAAATAAGTACAAATGGCCATGGTGTAAGTACTTTACCGCTTGATTCTTCACAACTTGTATGTCTCGATATCATAAACTTCTTGAAATCTCATCTTGATAATATTCGCTCATGTACAATAGTCTTCAACTTGTAAAAATTCTGCTCCTTGTCTTGTTGCTTTACTTGAATCTGAAATTCTCTCATGTCTGTACTGTTTCTTGTAAACCTTGAACGTCTTCAACTTTTCTTAAAATTTGTGATGCTCCTCTTGTTGATGATGATAGTGTTTCTATGGATCTGTTGGTGTAGAGAGAGATAAAGTGGATGGTGCTAACTGCGAACAAGATTACAAGTGGTATGTAAGTTAGCAATTCGATGTCACCATCATGATTGATAAAATAGCACTCAATAGATCAAAATAGTGCTTATATTGGTGGGAGGTTGGGTAGCTCACCATTCTACCCGGAATTAACGTACGGTGACACACACTCTAAAAGCACAAATTTAGACAGGTACAAAGAATTGAAGGTCGGTGCCTCACATTATGTAACATGGGTAGTCTCCAATATAGGGGACCACTACTCTAATATCGAATTTAGTCTGCACCTTATTCGCCACTGGCATGGTTAAATCCAACTTTAACTCTCATACAATTAAGAAACCCGATCATGTTCTCTGTCATCTATAAGTTCAGTCACTCTTATGAAAATATCGATGTAATCTTAGTGACATGTATACTATGTGACTCTAAACTAACCAAAAGTTGGAGTTTTCTTATTCACTATTTTACACAAAAGTTGAAAATTTCATGAAAATTTTACAATGCAAATATTTAACCACTCCCCCACACTTAAACTTTACATTGTCCTCAATGTAAATTGAGTCATCCAAAGTAAGTCAAGGTGGGAAATCCTACATGATATGTGACAATAAATCAGAAAAAATAAAAACAAGACAAGAAAAACTAAAAACAAAACAAGAAATAAATACAAGACAAGAAATACTCATCCTTTGGGTTGCCTCCCATTTAGCGCTTGGTTTAAAGTCGTCATCCCGACTATCTCC
Source organism: Papaver armeniacum (assembly GCA_023531295.1). Classification (NCBI taxonomy): domain Eukaryota; kingdom Viridiplantae; phylum Streptophyta; class Magnoliopsida; order Ranunculales; family Papaveraceae; genus Papaver; species Papaver armeniacum. The sequence continues at coordinate 50,503 of JAJJWW010011403.1, forward strand.
TTGCTTTCTATGACTCCTCCATAGGGAGTACTTCCACAAAGTTAACTCCGTCCACCACTTCGGAAGTGAAATTCTCATAATATGGTTTCAACCGGTGCCCATTAACTTTAAGTTCTTTTCCTGTATCTATGCTACGAATTTCCACTGCACCATGAGAAAACACATTAATAACAATAAAAGGTCCGATCCATCGTGACCTTCATTTACCCGGAAATAAATGCAAGCGAAATTTAAACAAAAGCACTTTCTGCCTAATGCAAAATTGTTTCCTAGAAATCATGTTATCATGAAATGCTTTCGTCTTTTCCTTATAAATACGCGAGCCTTCAAATGCATCGTTGCGAAGCTCCTCTAGCTCTTGGAGTTGTAACTTCCTTTGCTTTCCAACCCCATCCATCTCCATGTTGCATTGTTTAATATCCCAAAACGCCTTATGCTCAATTTCAACGGGTAAGTGACAAGGTTTACCAAACACAAGCCTAAAGGGAGACATCCCGATAGGTGTCTTGTATACGGTTCTATAAGCCCACAAAGCATCATTAAGCCGCATGCTCCAATCTTTCCTTGTTGGATTCACCGTCTTCTCTAGAATGGACTTCACCTCTCGGTTAGAAACCTCGGCTTGTCCATTTGTTTGAGGATGATAAGGTGTTGCAATCTTGTGCGACACATTGTACTTCTTCAACAAGCTTTGTAAAATCCTGTTTTTGAAGTGAGAACCCCTATCGCTAATTATGGCTCTTGGAATTCCAAACCTTGCAAAGATATTAGCTTGCAAAAAATCTGAAACCACTTTAGAATCATTAGTTGGGGTGGCCTTAGCTTCTACCCATTTAGACACATAATAAACAACAAGTAAGATATAAAAATTCCCATGGGAGTTGACAAAAGGACCCATAAAATCAATACCCCATACATCAAAAACTTCAATAAATTGAATAAAAGTTTGTGGCATTTGATTTCGGGCACCTAGATTGCCTGTTCTTTGGCACCTATCACAAGTTGTACAAAATATATGTGCATCCTTAAACAAGGTTGGCCAATAGAAACCGCTTTCAAGTACCTTGTGAGCGGTTCTCTTACTCACAAAATGTCCTCCACAAGCATAAGAGTGACAAAAGGACAAGATAGAATTAAATTCAGATTCGGGAACACACCTTCTTATTACTTGGTCACTACAATATTTCCATAAGTATGGATCATCCCATATGTATTGGTTTCCTAACTTCTTAAGTTTGTCCCTCTCAGCACGAGACAAGTTCTTTGGGATTTGTTTAGACACTAAGTAATTGATAATATCGGCATACCAAGGTTCTTCAAAGGCAATTGAGAATAGTTGCTCATCCGGGAAACTTTCACGCAATGGGATAGCTTCCTTGTCCACAGCAAGACGGCTCAAATGATCCGCAACGGTGTTCTCAATTATTTTCTTGTCCTTGATTTCAATATCAAACTCTTGCAAGAGTAAAATCCATTGTATGAGCCTCGTTTTCGCTTCTTTCTTCATTAGCAAGTACCTAAGTGCTGCATGATCAGAAAAGACAACAACTTTTGTACCAATTAGATAAGAGCGAAACTTTTCCAAAGAAAAAACAATGGCTAACAACTCTTTTTCAGTGGTTGTGTAGTTTTGTTGGGCCTCATTTAACGTTCTAGAAGCATAATAAATAACATGAGGTATCTTCCCCACACGTTGCCCAAGCACCGCACCAACCGCATAGTCACTTGCATCACACATGAGCTCAAAAGGCTTACTCTAATCCGGTGGTTTAATGATAGGGGCTGAAATCAAAAGTTCTTTTTAACGATTGAATGCCGTCATACACTTTTCATCAAAGTTAAAAACCATATCTTTTTGCAATAAGTTGCACAATGGTGATGCTATCTTGGAAAAATCCTTGATAAATCTACGATAAAAACCTGCATGACCAAGAAAAGAGCGTATCTCCCTCACCGTAGTGGGAGGGATTAAAGCACGAATAAGGTCTATTTTAGATTTATCAACTTCCAAGCCTTTAAAAGATATTATATGGCCTAAAACTATGCCATGAGTTACCATGAAATGGCACTTCTCCCAATTCAGCACAAGGTTTGATTCAACATATCGTTCAAGGATTAGTGACAATTTGTTCAAGCAAAGGTCAAATGAATCACCAAAAACACTAAAGTCATCCATAAACACTTCGATTATGTTTTCAACATATTCTGAAAAGATACTTACCATACACCTTTGAAAGGTAGCTGGAGCATTGCACAAGCCAAAAGGAATCCTTCTATAAGCAAAAGTACCGAAAGGACAAGTGAAAGTACTTTTCTCTTGATCCTCTGGCACTATCACAATCTGATTATAACCTGAATAGCCATCAAGGAAGCAATAGTAAGAGTGTCCAGCTAAACGTTCAAGCATTTGATCAATAAAAGGCAATGGAAAATGATCTTTCCTATTGGTGGCATTCAATTTCCTATAATCAATACAAACCCTCCAACCGGTTTGCACACGAGTTGAGACAAGTTCGTTCTTATCATTCTCCACCACTGTCATACCTGATTTCTTTGGTACTACTTGTACCGGGCTTACCCACTTGCTATCGGATATGGGGTAGATAACACCCACGTCCAAAAGCTTGAGTATCTCCTTTTTCACAACTTCCATCATAAGGGGATTCAAACGACGTTACGCTTCCCTTGTAGGCTTTGCATCGTCCTCCAAACGTATCTTGTGCATACAAACGGCAGGGATTATACCCTTGATAACGGCAATTGTCCATCCTATGTCCGTCTTGTACTTCCTTAGCACCCTTAGAAGTTTTTGCTCTTGTAATTCACTAAGCTCATTAGAAATAATCATAGGTAACTCTTCATTATCACCCAAGTACAAGTACTTTAGGTGATCGGGAAGATGTATCAATTCTAACTTTGGAGATTAAAACAATTGAAGGTACAAGCGTTTCATCACTGCATGGTAAAGACATAAAAGATATATTATGAGTTTTCGAGCATCCTTGTAGTGAATTAAGATCACCAAGGGTCTCCTTGACTTCATTACCACACTCTACACCAGTATCCATGGATGTAGTTAACACGGTTTCTAAAGCATCATCACCATTCAATTCAAACACTTGTTGTGCCAATGTATCCATAACATCAATGGAGAAACAAGAGTGGACATCACTAGGATATCTCATCGTCTCAAAAATGTTGAAACGTATTGTTTCTCCATCAAACTCTATAGTTAGCATTCCCTTGTCCACATCAATAATGGTTTTCGCCGTTTTCATTAAGGGACGCCCAAGTAGCAATGGAAGAGACGAGTCCGGTGACCCTTCATTCATCTCTAACATGCAAAAGTCAGCTGGAAAGACAAGTTGATTAACCTTCACAAGAACATCCTCAACAATACCCATTAGGTAGACTAGAGCGATCGGCTAATTGCAATAAAATTCCAGCCTTTTTAAGAGGACCTAACTCAAGTGAATTATACATAGATGCCGGCATAACGTTAACGGATGCACCTAAATCCAACATAGCTTTGTTAAATGTTGTGTTACCAATTGTGACAGGAATGTCAAAACTACCGGGATCCTTGTACTTAAGTGGGAGTTTGTGTTGCAAGATTGCCGAAGCATTCTCCCCCACACTAAGCACTTCATTACCTTTGAGCCTTTGCTTATTGGTACACAAGTCCTTCAACACCTTTGCATACTTTGAAACTTGCTTAATAGCATCAATGAGTGGTATGTTCACATGGATCTTCTTTAGAACGTCTAAAATCTCCTTTTCTAGTTCCGCCTTCTTGGAACTTGCAAATCTGCGAGGGAAAGGTAAAGGAGGAACATAAGTAGAAACCGGAGTTTTAGAGTTAGGAATAGGTACCTCAGAAGTTTGGGGAGAATCCTCATTCTTCTCCTCCAAAACAGGTTCCTTTGGTGTTTCCACCTTGCTCGAATCAGTAACTTCGGGTTGCACAAGTTGTGTACCACTTCTCAACGTAATAGCATTGACACCCTTTTTTGGATTAATAGGTTGAGAAGGGAGTTTCCCACTATTTTGTGCCTTCAATTGGTTCAACTCAATAGCCATGGAGCCCATTTGTGTCTGCAATTCCTTGATATCACTCTTAGTTTCCTGCTGACTTTCTTTAAACATGGTGGAAATGCCTTGCATCATTGTTTGAAGCTTTGAATCGATATCGGAACTTTGATTTTGCATTGATTGTTGTGCTTGTGGTTGCTGAAATTGTTGTTGTTGTGGTTGAAATCCACTCGGACGGTTGAAAATAGGTTGTTGGATTGCAACTTGCTTGTTGGCATAGCTAAAATTGGGATGATCTCTTCATCCTGGATTGTACGTGTTGGAGTAGGGATCATACCATCTTTGTTGATTTGGAAAGACCGCATTAGCTTGCTCATCTTCATAACATCGAGGAGAACTTGGTATAACCGCGGCTGCAACTTGTTGCATCATTGCTGTCATGTTACCCATTTGTTGACAAAGTTCCTAAACCTCGCTCACTTCATTCACTCTTCTTAGAAGCACATCCGAACCACGACTCAAGAATTGTTGTGAGTTTGCTGCCATGTTTTCAATCAATTCTCTAGCTTGTGCCACCGTCTTGTTCACTAGTGCACCGCCACATGCAGCATCAAGGAGATTCCTATCACTTGATTGGAGTCCTTCATAAAAGTATTGGATAATCATAGCGTCACTAAATTGGTGGTGAGGGCAGCTTGCCACCAATTTCTTGTATCGTTCCCAACACTCATACAAAGATTTTCCCACATTTTGCTTCATCCCACAAATTTCCTTGCGAATTTGAGTAGCCTTCGATGCAGGAAAATACCTCTCTAAAAAAATTTTCTTCAACCCGTTCCATGTAGTGACACTACCGGATGGCAAACAGTACAACCAATCCTTAGCGCTATTCACCATAGAAAACGGAAAAACTTTCAACATTGCACCATCGGCATCAGTCTCCGCTGGAAGCATGGACTTGACAATGGTATGGAAGTCCATAAGATGCTTGTTTGGGTCTTCATTCACCATGCCATGGAACTTTGGTAACTCTCGAAGCAACCCCGGCTTGATCTCAAAGGTTGAGTAAGTTTGGATACACCATTGTTGTGTATCAAGCCTATGAGAAGCCAAGTCCTTGAGTGTACGAGTTGCATCACCCATTGCTTCTTCTTCTTTAACTTGTGGTTCTTCTATGAATGGAACCTCTTGTTCTCCTTCTAGTTGTAACTCTTCTTCCACTTCTAACTCTTAATCTTCTGTTGTGTCTTGACTTGGTTGGAGTATTGTGCCTCTTCGAGTAGCTATCCCGCACCTTGGATAGTTCCAATCTTTAGAAGCCAGGGATTAGGTACCTGAAAACAATTCTCGCAAACAAGTGAGAAACAAGACAAGAAACAAAAAGCAAAGATAAAAGCAAAAATTATAAAAAGAAACTAAAAACTTAATAACAAGCCGTATGCCTCCCCGGAAACGACGCCGAAATTTGATCGGTTTTCAGCCGAGCAAAAATAATTTCACTTTCTCACTCTACTAAATATAAATGAAGTACGTGATAAGAAAGAGTTCTTTCCCACAGAGAGGCTTTTGTTGTTATAAAATTTAGTTTCTTAGTAACCAAGGGGGGGAATTTTTTGTTTTAACAAAGCAATAAAAATAATTGGAAGCAATAAAATAATTTGAAAAATCAATAAGGAGAAGATATTGGTCACAGAATAGTATCATTCACTAACATATATTTTCATCAATGACTAGAATTGGTATTTTAATCTCTCATTTACTAAAAGTCATAGGATACCTTGATCGCAAGTATATCCCGCTAATTCCCTGATTTCATCACAACCACATTAAAAGATGTATATGTGAATTCTTCCTAGAAAGCAACCTAACGTGTAAAAGCACAATCAAGTTTAACTCCCTAAAAGCAATAAGTTCTATGGAATAAGAATAATCAATGCAAATGAACGTGTAAAAGCACTAATCCGTTTTAACAAAAGTTATGATTCACTTGTTACTAGTAGGATATATCACTACAAGCACTACCCACAATTATGCTACTTAGAATCAAGGATAAACAACTTTTTCGTATTGAAAACCCTAATATAGCTCTAGAAAAGAATGCAAATCGGATTGATTCCGGACTCAACCTAACAAGTATTCAAATCATATGACAAAATAAACCATGAATCATAAACAATAAAGTTGAGACAAAACTAATGCATTGAATCAAATATCATGTTGTGAAATCCACTTTATCCCATAACCAATAATAATTGTTTAGCTCCTTATAGCTTTTAAGTTCATCATAATCATAATCAATAAAAATAATGAAGAAGATGAAAAACAAACGAGAAGCAATCCCTAGTCGCCGCTCTCCAAAACTCCCAGTAGAAAAATACGTGATATCCAAAGTTATAGAAAACTTTTCCTTTTGTAGCTTTTCATCTTTCCAAAACTAGGTCTTCAAAGACCAAAGTCCAATAACAAAATGTCCATCAAGCCCATATGTGAGGAATACCCATGTGAAAATATGTCCCAATAATAGTCGCCGGAAAACTGGTATTATGGCCGGAATCCGGCACCAGAAAAAAATATCTCAGGTGACCGTCAAAGTCCACCCGGTCACCCTGGTCATACCGAGTCAGATATGAATCAGGAAGCTAAATCAGATCCGAGTCACTGCTGGTCAGCTGACTTGCTCTAGGCCAAAGCCATTTCGCGAAAGCCAAACCTATATCGCACCATCATTGCGCTTCACAGCCTCATCTCCAGCCAGGATGGTGCAACATCACTTCCACAAACTGCAAACTTCCCAGACCTTCACTGTACATTCCAATGCCACAACTTAATCATACCTTCCATACCATCTCCATTTCCACCAGATTACAGCTGCCATATCTTTTCTTGTACATCAACTCAAGCAGCTTCAATAACATCTCTTGTACGACCAGCACTACAGCCTTCTGCCATCAGCCTTACCAACTGCAATAGCCCTATCTCAACTTTCCATGGTCACCACCATCTTAAAATCATTACAGCAACCACCAGTATCAGTATGCTCATTTAATATCAGCTGCGTAAAACCACCAGCTCATCCCTTGTACAGCTCAAACATCATTGCTTCCATTTCTGCACTGCAACTCTCATTAGAAACAACACAACATTTTAGATCAACTGCAATAATAGCACACCAGAAACCACCAAGCATACAACACCTTCCTTGATCTCCACCAATGCCTTACTGCCACCAGCAAAACATAAACCCCATCTTCTCGGCTGAACCACGTGTCACAGCCAACACAAACCATCACCGGCTTTGCTTCGGTTCTCCTCTGTCTTAAACCATATACGAGTTTCTCCAGGCAGTAACACAGCTCAACCTCCATCCTGAATTGTCACAATTGCCACAGCCTAACTACTAGCTTCGCATTTCAGTTCATGCCACGCTGCATTGTATCATACACAGCACCAAAGCGCAATTCAGCTTCGCGGCTCGACTGCACTGTCACATCAAACTTAAGCTCCCTTCATAACATCAGCTGCAACTTCCATTGCATTTTCTTGGCCTTCATCATTCACCAGCTGAACCAACAACAACTCAATCTCCATCTCAGATTCAAGACCTACTGCAAACAACTTTGTAGCTTCAGACCAAGCCAAATTCTCCATTCCTTGTGTCACCAGAATCATAGCCTAAAGTCAGTTCACCCCAGAAATCCTTGGATTTGTTCTCAACTCCCAATCTACTCCATTTATTCACTGCAGCTTCAGCCATAGCATCACAGCCTTCTGTAGCTTCTTTCCAACAGCTGCAACTAACATTTCAGCTCCATACTGCAATAACAGCACTAACAAAACCATTGCACATAATATCAGTTCTTACAACTCAAACACAACCCATTTGCTCAGCTCGAATCCGCGCATCCATTGCACTTGCACACAAACAACAGTCCCAATCACCAATCTAAAACCTCAACTCCAGCTACTTGCAGTTCCAATACCACTTCACTACCAGCCCATAACACCATCTACAATTCATTGCTGCTTCTCAGAACTCTTTGTAAACATCCACCATTTCATCGGAACCCATTACCAGATTCCATTTCATAAGCATCAATCACCAGAAATTGAGTTCCACCAACACCACCAGTACTCATTCCATTATCCTTCTCAGCTTCATGAATCCACTGAAACCCATCTGCTAATTCATCACTGCAAACCTTATCTGAATAGCAACAGATCATTGGTCTTCTCTGCCTTGGAACTCATTAAACCCCAATCTCAATTCAACCACAAACCCAAAATATTCTTATTCTTCTACAGAAAACCATTAGGATCTTGTTTCCTTAAATCAATCACAAATTAGCAACAACATCAATCGTTCTCTAATTTCTGGTTCAAACTCAATTTGAATCCATCTTCACATCAAACCCACCATGACCCTGTAATCTCTATCTTCCTTCCAATCACCCATTCATTCAACCATTTCAAAGACTCAATTTCTCCTGAATTTCTCGAACATCAGCAGAAGAGAGATTACACGATTCAACCCTCCATTTTTTGTGTTATTTCTCCATTAAACTCTTACAACAGTCGCACTTCAATCCTTTCTCAGAGTTTGTAGTGTCGCCCTCAAACAAGGACGATAATGATGAAAGAAATAAATTCCTCTCTCAATTTTAGGGTATGTGTAGGAACCAAAACTGCTATCCACACCCCACTTCATGGTCAAGGGATAACCAGCTCATACATGGCTTGTCGGTTTTAGAGAACCGACAGCATAATTCACCTCCTTCTCGTGCACCTTAGCCCGCTCCAAGTACAGCTCGCATGTGAATTGCCCTTTTTGAGTGATTTCTCCTTATTTCGCTCCAAATGACTCCATTGCACCTGATAAACTCAAAATCAAACATAAGAGACATAATTCACAAAGACAATGACAAAGAAAGCATAAATACTAGATATAAAGTTAGGTGTTTTAGACACCTATCAAGGGCCCTCCTGAACTCTGAACCCTTGATACGTGCGGTAACATGTAGGGCCCGGTTGTGACCTTCCTCTGCCATCATGTCGTCTTCTGTAAATGTAAAATTATTTACAAATGTTTCCGATGCAGTTAAGACTTCTGAACGTGAAGGAGTCAGGTGTACGTCCAGAGCTATTTTATTAATTGCAGCAAATATCTTTGCCCGTTGATTCTTCGAGAGGTGCGAGAGTTCACACAAGCTTTCCACTAGAGATGCCGCTTCCTGATCCACTGGTCTCTGGTTCGTAGTAAAGCTGTTGATCTGAGGGGAACTAGTCCCCGGTGTAGAGGTCTCCAGAATGCTCATCTCTGGCGTCATCTTGATGAGGAGATCAAGTATGTCGTTTACCGCTTCTTTGATTAGCTCCATGTTCTTCGTGTGAATCTCCTGTACCCGTGCTAGTTCGCTTAATGTTGGAAATCTCCTGATCATGTCGTCAGATACGCCGTTAGGAGGAGGGGTATCTCCGTTGGAGGAACCATCAGGATTTGAGACTGTCGAGGCGGTCCTAAGACCAACCATCTCGAAATTGATTAAATGGTACTGAAGAAATTGACTTTACAACCAAGAGATTAACCTCCCGCTGTGGTCGCTAATTTTTTGTGGGTGCAAACTATTTCTGCCGGTTTTGGTAATTTGGGGTGTGTGGATGAGAAATGAATCTAAACCCTAAAAAAATGCACTGCACGGGAGTGCTTGTAGATTCGAGAAATCAATCTGTGCAAATCCGGCCTAAACCAATAAATGGCCGTTCCAGACTTGTTTCGGTCACAAAGTGAAGGAGATGGGGTTGATCTTAGGGAGGGAAGCGAAGAAGGTGTTGAGATTGTGAAGGTGTTGGCTATGTATGACTTGTATCAGAAAGCTGAACTGACTTGCAGGATGTAAGCTATCAGTTCCGGTGTTTGAATACGATTGTATCAACACTTGCCTCTGTTGACTTGTCTTGTTCCTATTTGGAAAATAGGGAGGAGAACCTATTTATACAAGTCTTTAATCCTAACCCTCGTATCTCGTGGAAAGTGGAGAAAGTGGAGTGATGGAGTAGTGGAGTTGTGTGTTGGTGTCACACGACCAGTCTTGCCCACTTCTCCCATCATCACTAACCGTCCATGACTTCCTGACACGTTCTTGTGATGGCACGTTGTGCGCTGCACGCTGTAAACCGCCAGACCAATACCCCAGTATGTATCCCCAGTTTGTGACATGATTGATGTCTCGAGTGTGTGGATCGTGGGACCCACAGAAAGTAGCATGTAATGCTAGATTAAATAACTAAGTTATTTAGGAAGTCGATACTTGTGAAGTATCGTGTGTATTCTATGCAGGTACTGCATCGAGTATATTCAGCATGTATGAAGCATCGCTGTTTGAGCGTCTCAAAATAGCCTCATGTCCAGCCTACTTCATGTGATGGTTTGGTGGTTGCGCAAGCAAGTCCTCCCTTGGCCACCACATGGTGTGGTAAAGTGACGGGTGCATGACGCTTCACTGACCGATTAACTCCTGACCAGGGCTGTATAACCAAGCCGGTGAAGTTGGACGGACGAGATGATCTTTGAGACACTCATATGCGACCGTTAGTGGAATTAGGGTTTTTGAAGAGGTGCGCAAGCATCAATCTTCAGCTTGGTCGAATCCAAGCTTGGGATACGATTTTGGCAGGGCCGATCGTTATGTGTGTAGACGACATGACGGTGTAGGCGCCCATACCTCATTGTCTCGTGAAAGTGTGATCTGGGCCACTCAATTTGTCCGGCGAAGTTGAGTGGTCGAGATCAATTTGCGACAGAAATATGGTGCCGCAAAAGCCGCGCATCATGCCAACTTCGGGCGCACATTTCAAGACGACCAAGCTTGGTCGGTCTTGGCCGATTAGTCTGGTATACAGACAACGAGCTGGTGTACACGTCCATACCTTAATATCCCATAGAAACGTGATCTAAGCCACTCAATTTGTCCGGCAAAGTTGAGTGGTCGAGATTAGTTTGCAATTGGGAGGAGTGACCACGCTAGTTTGGGCGTGCGAATTGGAACAACTAGGCATGGTATGCCTTGGCCGATCGGGTGTGGAGATAGATGTTCCCATGGTGGTCATGTTGATACGCACCGGACCTGTTTAGTCTAATCTTGGACCCTTCATTCGTGCAGGAGAAAATGGACGCTCGTGATGTTCAAACCCTAATTAAGGTTTCACCGGCCGTGCGTCATGCCTTGTTTGGGCGCACGAACTGGAACGACCAACTATAGTCGGTCCTGACCGATCTGTTATGTATGTAGGCGGGCCCACGGTGTTTGTGTTGACATTCTCTGGGACCTTTTAATATACATCTACACCCTCCATCTATGCCTGCGAAGATGGATGGTTGAGACTGTTTTGCGACACATGTAATTTGCCACAAACCCTAATTTAGGGTTTTTCGTCCATACTGCTTTGGCTTGGACGGTTTGGAAAGCTATGCCACCCTTTTGGGGAGGCCGACCATGCGGGGCCCGCGTTGGGTCGGTAGTGAATATTCCAATACCTGCTTGGGGTCATGGATTCAATCTAAGCCATCCAATCATGCTGGTGAAGTTGGATGGTCGTGATCGTTTCTGAGAATGATTATGGACAGTCCAGATTCAAATATGCTCAATCGGGCTAGTATAACACACCGAGAGATGTATGCTCAATCGGGCTAGTATAACACACCGAGAGTTGTAGCCTGTACGGGTATTTCGTACATGCTTCATTATTAGTACTTGGAGGTTCGTGTTGCTCTGCTGAGAACAACACTCAGTCGTCATGCCACACCGATAATGAGTACAGGAAATACAAGGCTGGTCATGCATTAATTAATAATGTTGTAAATTCACAGGGTATATGGGATTGTTGCCACATGCTCCAACCTGGATGAATTTCGTGTATTTAATTCACATAATGTTGGGATTGTTGCCACATGCTCCATTCTAGGTGAATTAGTAAAGTGAAGAAGTATTCATCACTTATTAATGGCTTTATCTTTTGCAAGATGTTAGCGCATAATTTTGGCCTTTACAACATACTCACATTTCTCGTCGTGGATGAACACACGTGACGTAGGCCGCCAGACCAAAACCCTAAGTGATATCCCCCATATGTGACGTGATTGATGTCTCACGAATCGTGGAGTCTGCAAGACAGACGTGTATTTGATTAGTTAGTTGTTGACTGATTAGACAGTGAGTCTAGGTTTTGTTGAATCGAGCATGATTGAAGAATGCTCAACGATTCATGAATGTTAATATTGCTCGTCTGAACAAATATTGTAAATTCGATGAGTTGTTGAATATTGAGTTGCGATCAATATTCGAGTGGCCCAATTCGGCGAGTTACTGAATATTGATAATTGGATCAATATTCGAGCAATTGAGCAAGTATTGCTCAATTCGACGAATTACTGATAAATTACTGAATATTGATAGTTGGATCAATATTCGAGCAACTGAGCAAGTATTACTCGATTCGACGAATTATTAGTAACGTGACCCAATGAAATATTAATTAAAATATTGGTAGACTACCGAATATTATATAATTAATCCACGTGTTGCTTGATGGATCAACATAAATTTATTTAGTGTTTGAACTTGCTCAGAATAATGATTTGTTGAGCGTTTGTTCGAAAACCCTAATTTTTGATCAATTGCTCATTAGTCGACGAATTGCTGAAAATAGGTCATGAGCGAAGGAGGGACCGACAACATGGGACTATGGACGTCCATGTGATGCCCAATTTCTCGAGCGAACTACACCAGGTGTTGATGGTGGATTTTTATTTAAGGGCTGAAATTGTAAAAGCCAAAATTATGCGCTAACATCTTGCAAAAGATAAAGCCATTAATAAGTGATGAATATTTCTTCACCTTACTAATTCACCTAGAATAGAGCATGTGGCAACAACCCCAAAGATTCTCGTGAATTAAATACACGAAATTCATCCAGGTTGGAGCATGTAGCAACAATCCCATATACCCGTGAATTTACAACATTATTAATTAATGCATGACCCGACCTCGTATTTCTGTACTCATTGCCGGTGCGGCATGACGCCTGAGTGTTGTTCTCAGCAGAGCAACACGAATCTCCAAGCATTAATAATGAAACATGTACGAAATACCCATACAGGCTACAACTCTCGGTGTGTTATACTAGCCCGACTGAGCATGTTTGAACCTGAACTGACCATATCAGTCTCAGAAACGATCATGACCATCCAACTTCACCAGCATGATTGGATGGCCCAGATCGAATCCATAACCCTCAAGCAGGTATTGGAGTTTTCACCACCGACCCAATGCGGGCCCCACATGGTCGGCCTCCCCAAGAGGGAAGCAACGCTTACCAGTTTGTCCAGCCAAAACAACATGGACGTGAAACCCTAAACTAGGGTTACGGCACATTACATGTGTCGCAAATCAGTCTCAACCATCCATCTTCGCAGGCATAAATGGAGGGTGTAAATGTAGATTCAAAGGGTCCAGAACATATCAACACAAACACCATGGGCCCGCCTACATACCTGACTGATCGGTCAGGACCAACTATGTTTGGTCGTCTTGATTCGTGCGTCCCAAACTGGGTATGACACACAGCCGGAAAAACCTGATTAGGGTTTGTGTCGCGATCACGAGCGTCCCTTTTCTCCTGATCGGATGAAGGGTCCAAGAATAGATTAAGCAGGTCCGGTAAGTATCAACATGATCACTGCGGCCCCACCTATCTCCACACCCGATCGGCCAAGACTAAACTTGGCTGTACACCTCAATTCGCACGCCCAAACCAGGTGTGGTCGCACCTCCTAATCGTAAACTGATCTCGACCACTCAACTTATCCGGACAAATTGAGTGGCTTAGATCACGTTTCTATGAGGGCATGAAGTACGGCGTGAACACCAGCCTACCACCCACACGCCGAATCAATCGGCCGGGACCGACCAGGCTTGGTCGTCTTGAAACGCGCGCGCCCGAAGTGGGCATGATGCGCGGCTTTTGTGGCACCAGATTTTACATTTGCAAATCGATCTCAACCACTCCTCTTTCCGGTCAAATTGAGTGGCCTAGATCGCGCCTTCATGAGACAGTGAGGTACGGACGTGTACACCGACATGCCGTCTACACGCATGCCCGGTCGGTCCTTTCCAAAACACCTCCCATGCTTGGTTTCGACCAAGATGAAGAGTGATGCCTGCGCACCTCTTCAAAAGCCCTAAAACTTCATCAACGGTCGCAGATGAGTGTCACAGATCATCTCGTCCGTCCAACTCTACCAGCTTGGTCAAGCAGCCCTGGTTAGGAGTTAAGAGACCAGCAAGGCGTCACCACAATCCGTCCACCACTCTTCCACATGGAGTGATCGGTCAAGTCAGGGCTTACCTGTATAGCCTCCAAACGATCACTCGAAGATGGCTGGACATGATGCTATTTTAAGACGCTTAAATTCGTGACTTACTCCGGTAAGCCTTAAAAACATCAATGCTTCATACATGCTGAATATACTCGATGCAGTACATGCGTAGAATACACACGATACTTCTCAAGTATCGACTTCCTAAATAATTTAGTTATTTAGTCTAGCATTACATGCTACTTTTTGTGGGTCCCACGATCCACAAGCTCGAGACATCAATCATGTCACAAACTAGGGGATACATACTGGGGTATTGGTCTGGCGGTTTACAGCATGCAGCGTGCAACGCGCCATCACAAGAACGTGTCAGGAAGTCATGGACGGTTAGAGATGACAGGAGAAGTGGGCAAGACTGGTCGTGTAATACCAACACACAACTCCACTACTCCATCACTCCACTTCCTCCACTTCCCACGAGAGACGTGAATAAGGCTCAAATGACTTGTATAAATAGGTTCTCCTCCTGTTGATGGGTGAAAACTACTCCTGCAGAATTTGGTAATTTGGGGTGTGGATGAGGAATGAATCTAAACCTTCAACAAATGCACTTTGCGCGGTGAGTGCTTGTAGATTCGAGAGATCAATACATGCAAGTCCGGCCTAAACCAAGAAATGGCCGTTCCAGGACTTGTTTCGGTCACAAAGTGAAGGAGATGGGGTTGATCTTAGGGAGGGAAGCGAAGAAGATGTTGAGATTGTGAAAGTGTTGGCTTGCTTATGACTTGTGACAGAAAACGAGCAGGCTTACGGTTAATGTAAGGAGGCTCGGATGTTGATTTTGTCTCGTGCCTCGAACTTGTATTGTTCTCCGTTATTCCCTTTGTTCGTTGTTGGAAATAGGGCGGAGAACCTATTTATACAAGTCATTGAGCCTCATTCACGTTTCTCGTGGGAAGTGGAGGTAGTGGAATGATGGAGTAGTGGAGTTATGTGTCGGTAACACACGACCAGTCTTGCCCACTTTTCCTGTTCATCTCTAACCGTCCATGACTTCCTAACACGTTCTTGTGATGGCGCGTTGCACGCTGCACGCTGTAAACCGCCAGACCAATACCCCAAATATGTATCCCCGGTTTGTGACATGATTGATGTCTGGAATGTGGATCGTGGATCCACGAAATATAGCATGTAATGCTTTGAATTGAATAACTGCGTTATTCGTAAAGTCGATACTTGTGAAGTATCGTGTGTATTTTATAGTCGCATTACGGTGTGGTAAAGTGATGGGTAACGACTCCTCACTAACCAAATAACTCGACCAGGGTTGTATAACCAAGGCTGGTGAGGTCGGACGGATGAGATGATGTTTGAGACACTCATCTGCGGCCAGATTGATGAAATTAGGGTTTTAAAAGAGGTGCGCAAGCATCACTCTTCGATTTGGTCGAAACCAAGCATGGGAAGGGTTTTGAAGAGGACCGACTAGGGCATGTGTGTAGACAACACGCCGGTGTGCACGTCCATACTTCACTTTACCAAGAAGGCGCGATCTAAGCCACTCAATTTGACCGAGTAAAGTTGAGTGGTCGAGATCGATTTGCGATAGGAGTTTGATGCCGCAAGAAGCCGCGCGCTATACTCTCTTCCGGCGCGTTTTCCAAGACGACCTAGCTTGGTCGGTCTTGGCCGGTTGGTTTGGCGTGTATACGGTAGGCTGATGTTCACGCCTATGTCTTACCGTTTCATGAAACGTGATCTAAGCCACCCAATTCGTCCGGTGAAGTTGAGTGGTCGAGATCGATTTGCAATTTGGGAAGTGTAGCCACGCATGTTTGAGCGGGCGTTTTGGATTGGCCAGGCATGATATGCCTTGGCCGACCGCATGGAGAGGTAGATGGGCCCACGGTGGTCATGCTGGTATGACCGGACCTGCTCGATTTGATCTGTGACCCTCCATTCGTGCTTAGGAGAAGATGGACGCGTGATGGCTCGAACCCTATTTTTGGCTTTCAAAGCCGCGCGACCATGCCATTTCAGGTGGACGATTGTGTTGTAACCAACCATGGTTGGTTTTGACCGATTGGTCAAGTGTGTAGGCGGTCACATGGTGATTGTGTCGACATGCTCCGGGCCTTTTGAGTCTATATCTACACCCTCCATCTATACCTGCGAAGATGGATGGTTGAGACCGTTTTGCGGCACATGTAATATGCCGCAAACCCTAATTTAGGGTTTTCCGCCCATAATGCTTGGTATGGACGGTTTCTTGGCAAGCAAAGGCCAATGGTCGACCATGCGGGGTCGGTAGTGTGTATTCCATACCGCTTGGGGGTGATGGAATTGATGCTGGGGTCGTCCAATCATGCTTGTGGAGTTGGATGACTGCGATTAGATCATATCCGGCAAGCTAAGGCCGTGTGTATTCCATACCTGCTTGGGGGTGATGGAATTGATCTGTGGTCATCCAATCATGCTTGCGGAGTTGGATGACTGCGATCAGATCATATCTGGCAAGCTAAGGCCGTGTGTATTCCATACCGCTTGGGGGTGATGGAATTGATACGTGGTCATCCAATCATGCTTGTGGAGTTGGATGACTGCGATCGAGATCATATCCGGAGACCGATACGATCAAGTCCGGATGCTCAATCGGGCTAGTATAACACACCGAGAGGGGCTCAATCGGGCTAGTATAACACACCGAGAGGGCTCGGGCTAGTATAACACACCGAGAATCGGCACTGACGGGTATTTCGTACATGGATTCATTATAGTGCTTGGAGGTTCGTGTTACTCTGTAAGAGTAACACTCGGTCGTCATGCCACACCGATAATGAGTACGGGAAATACAAGGCTGATATGAAATTCACAGGAAGGGATTGTTCTTTGCATGCTCCGGCTGGAGGAATTTCATGTATTTCACGAGAATGGGATTGTTGCTACATGCTCCATTCTTGTTGAATTAAGTGAGGAGTATCCGTCACTTATAAACGGCTTTATCTTTTACAAGATGTCGGCGCATGATTTTTCAAAGTTTTTTACAAATTTAACCTTAAACGAAAATCCACCATCAACATTAAGTCCCCGCCTAGCACATAATGGTTACACTATTGTGTGGTAGGCATGAGATGGTGACGATTAAAGATAAAACTTATGAGACAAAGTTAGATGTTACCGGGAGAGACGGGTCGTCCTGTCCTCCGAGCATGTCACGTTCAAGAGACGTCCGGAAAAGTGTTCCCCTAGCATGATGTCGGTCTTGCTCAGCTTCGATCGACCTTGCTATGACTGCTTCGGTCGAGGGGATATTGCGCTCGCTTCGTTCAATCGTGGGGATGTGCCTAATCGATCGATCATTGCGCCTGCTTCGTTCGTGGGGTTACTTGCGCCGCTTGATCGAACGTGGGCTTGTTGTGTCCGCTTCCGGTTGAAAGTGGGTCTACTTGTGTACATGCTTCAAACGTCAGCCATGTGCTTCGACTGAAACCGGCCCCGCTGTGTGCGCCTATTATACCAGACCTTATGTCGTGATTAACACCAGCCTTTGCGACTTGAGCAATGCCAGCCTTTTGACTTGAGCAATACCGGACTTGAGGCTTGTATGCGTACAGACTTGAATGATGTTTGGACTGGCCATTGTGTGAGTTGTGTCTTGCCGTGTGTGGCGACACTTCTCATATGCTTTCATACAAGTTCTAACTCTTGTCTTTTATTTCATTGCGGTAGAAAGAATCCCTGTTGAGATGTCTTCTGGAGATAATGCTGGTGCCAAGTCAGGAAGTGTTGACAGCTTCAAAGATATGCCGAACATCGATGATGAATTGTTCACCGCGCCCTTTCAACTATATGAAAACATCTGTTCCACAGGATAACCTTCCTCCTATCGACTTCAGGGTTTTTCATGCTCCGTGGGTCCTCATGAAGGATGGATGAGACGTATGTTGAGCAATGAGTACATCAAAGATAACTTGACCGGAGCGCAGATTATTGATGCAGCTTGAGTGTTGAAACGTCTCGAGAGGATGTTAAAGTGGTTTCGATGCGACCGTTGAGGTGGGTCTGGAGAGAGTGTTGAAGAAGGATTACGAAGCGAACGTGGGTCTCGGAGAGAGCGTTGCGGCGGCTCTTGAATAGACCATTGAAGCAGCTTCCGGAGGGAGCGTTGAAGTGGCTTCCTCTTCGGTTCGATTACCCTTGCGAATCCATGATTCTTGGTGACCATCTTTCTCATGTTGAAGAAGTCCTTGGATCGACGGTGAAGGAACTTCATGCCGAGCCTCGATCCCCAAGCGTGGTTTACATGGTTTGTCCGTAGTGGTTGTTGTCGAGCCAGGTATGGATACCTTGGACGTTGTTTCATCATTGTGGGATTCGTGCACGTGGTACTGGAGTTGGAGTTGATGGACGCGCATGATGTTGTATCTTGGTGGTTTTCCTCTTGCTGCTTCAAGGAACTGCTTATAGAAGGCTGAATGTTGTACCGCTTTGTTGGTGAGATATATGCCCCTACAAACATTATGAGGCTCTTAGGCAGGCCTGGTTCTTTCTATCGGGGCATATGTTGTTGTAGATGAGCGTTCAACGGCTCCGGAGGATGACCAAAAGCGCGGATTCTCCAATATAGCGTGATAGACATGTACTGCGTCTCGATAAAGTGACTCACCCGGATCTTGTTCGACCACCGTCGATGGAGTAACTCGCCCGGATCTCTCTCGATATGACGGTTGGACATCGTTATCTTCTTGAGGCTGCTCTCCTGAGGTATCGGCTCCAGTGGAAGATTGACGTGATAGAGCGTTGATACGTTGCACCAGCATTCTTTAAACCAAATGGCAGTATGGTATAATAAAAATTTCCGAGAGGAGTTCGAAATGATATCTTACTTGCATCATGCTCGTACATCCTTATCTGGTTGTAGCCGCTACATCCATCCATGGAGGAGAACATGCCATGTCCGCTGGTTGCATCTGGTCTCACGCTGAATTACCTCAGAGATTGTCTGACCGGCTCGGATCGGAGATTGTATGAATGATTACACAGGGTCGAGCTGATGGAGATAGGCCTAGGAGATTCCTTGTCGTCGAGCTCATCAGTTGTGGAGTTGGTTCCCTCTTGCAGCAGTTGTGGAGCATCTAGCAGTTGCTCTTGTGGTTCATTGCTGTTGTAGCATTCCGTTGGGTGGAGAGACTGGGTGTCAGTCTTTCCTGCTAATTGATAATGGCAAAGTGTCGGTATACCGTTTTTCCCTTTCGGGGTCACGACTCACCATAAAAGTTCGTTCCCTCTTTGTGTGAACGTGGGTCGTGGTTTCACGGGATGGAGAAGAATGCTTCGTCAACAAAATGCATCGTGGGTACTAGCCCTCAATGATGCAAGCCGGTCTTCTTCCCTGAATTGACGCCCACGTGGGGAGTGGGATGCAACGAACTTGTACGATTCTTTCCGCGCGGAGTATGTCTTTGGTTTGGTTTCCCTCGAAGTCTGTCATTGTGGTAGGCTTCCCGCACGACCTTGCACAGGAGAAACTTGGATGTCTTGAGAGTCTTGATCACATTCGAAGACGCTTCTGTGTAGATAAGGGCCGTCTTGAACTCTGAATCCTTGATGCGTGCGGTGATATGTAGGGCACGGTTGTGACCTTCCTCGGGTTGATTGCAGCAAAATGTCTCCGTGCGCTGATTCTTCGAGAGGTGTGAAAGTTCGCATAAACTTTCCACTAGAGAAAATGCTTCCCGATCCACCGGCCTCTGGTTCATAGTGGAACTATTGACTTGAGGAGGATCGTTGTGAGGATCAGTCCCCAGTGTAGGAGTCTCCATGACAAGACCGCTCATATCTGGTGTCGCTTCTTTGATCAGGTACATAGAGGTCTGCGCCGCTGAAGTACCTTCTCAGGGTGCGTTGCATGCGTTCCTTGTTGGCTCCGGTGGACGTCGCGACTCTTGTGGAAATCGATCGGTTAAAGTTTTTAGGAAAGTGAGTACCTCTTTTTGAGTTGCGGCCATATCCGTTTGAGTCTTGACAAGAACTTCCCTTTTCCATCAAGTCCCCTCCGGCTCCTCGTCCGATGAAGGAGTGGAAGTTGTTGCTCAGTGACTACGGAGGTGTTACACTTGATGAGATGCCGGGATTTGCGGCTGCTCGGGCTCGGTGATAGGAGGTGTTGTAATATCACCGCCTGAGTGATCGAATTTGAACATTCCCATCCTCTGTACTCACGTGTTCCTTGATCGTTCTCTCATTCCTCAAGCATTTCTTCACAGCTTCAACAAGGGTCTTGAGATATAATCTTCCAGCAGGGATCCGTAAGCTGCAGGCTCCATTTCTTTATCCGGTAGACGTTGTGGTACCCGGACAAGTCTTTTCCTCTGCGGAGTTGCCTCGAGTCTTCGTTGTCAGCTGGACCATGTTGTTCATCTCTCCTGAGTCCCCTGTGTTTGCGCGCTCTTTTTGCATCTCCACTGGTAAAGGTGTGACTCCTGGATAAGGGTTCGCCGTTTCTTGCACTGTCTGAGTTGATGCCGTCGACCCTCCTTGTAATTGTCTTTGCCATATCATTCAAAAGGCGAAATGTCTCGGCCGCCTTCTGGTGATACCAGCTTGATTTGCCAAGACATCCTCCAACATTCCATCTATGCTTCCCATGATATCTGAACCACTTGCGGACTCCGTGTGAGGATACATCGTGAGACGAAAACCGAAAACCGAAGAATTGAGAATTCGATTTTTTGTAAGCAGAGATCAATCTCCCATTGTGGTCGCCAATTGTTGATGGGTGAAAACTACTCTGCAGAATTTGGTAATTTGGGGTGTGGATGAGGAATGAATCTAAACCTTCAACAAATGCCTTTGCGCGGTGAGTGCTTGTAGATTCGAGAGATCAATGCATGTGCAAGTCCGGCCTAAACCAAGAAATGGCCGTTCCAGGACTTGTTTCGGTCACAAAGTGAAGGAGATGGGGTTGATCTTAGGGAGGGAAGCGAAGAAGATGTTGAGATTGTGAAAGTGTTGGCTTGCTTATGACTTGTGACAGGCGAGCGTGCTTACGGTTAATGTAAGGAGGCTCTGGATGTTGATTTTCTGTCTCGTCTGAACTTGTATTGTTCTCCGTTATTCCCTTTGTTCGTTGTTGGAAATAGGGCGGAGAACCTATTTATACAAGTCATTGAGCCTCATTCACGTTTCTCGTGGGAAGTGGAGGTAGTGGAATGATGGAGTAGTGGAGTTATGTGTCGGTAACACACGACCAGTCTTGCCCACTTTTCCTGTTCATCTCTAACCGTCCATGACTTCCTAACACGTTCTTGTGATGGCGCGTTGCGCACGCCGCACGCTGTAAACCGCCGAGACCAATACCCCGAGTATGTATCCCCCAGTTTGTGACATGATTGATGTCACGGAATGTGGATCGTGGATCCACGAAATATAGCATGTAATCTTTGAATTGAATAACTGCGTTATTCAGAAAGTCGATACTTGTGAAGTATCGTGTGTATTTTATGCAGGTACTGCATTACGGTGTGGTAAAGTGATGGGTAACGACTCCTCACTAACCAAATAACTCCTGGCCAGGGTTGTATAACCAAGCTGGTGAGGTCGGACGGATGAGATGATGTTTGAGACACTCATCTGCGACCGTTGATGAAATTAGGGTTTTAAAAGAGGTGCGCAAGCATCACTCTTCAGTTTGGTCGAAACCAAGCATGGGAAGGGTTTTGAAGAGGACCGACCGGGCATGTGTGTAGACAACACGCCGGTGTGCACGTCCATACTTCACTTTACCAAGAAGGCGCGATCTAAGCCACTCAATTTGACCGGTAAAGTTGAGTGGTCGAGATCGATTTGCGATAGGAGTTTGATGCCGCAAGAAGCCGCGCGCTATACTCTCTTCCGGCGCGTTTTCCAAGACGACCTAGCTTGGTCGGTCTTGGCCGGTTGGTTTGGCGTGTAGACGGTAGGCTGATGTTCACGCCTATGTCTTACCGTTTCATGAAACGTGATCTAAGCCACCCAATTCGTCCGGTGAAGTTGAGTGGTCGAGATCGATTTGCAATTTGGGAAGTGTAGCCACGCATGTTTGAGCGGGCGTTTTGGATTGGCCAGGCATGATATGCCTTGGCCGACCGCATGGAGAGGTAGATGGGCCCACGGTGGTCATGCTTTGGTATGACCGGACTGCTCGATTTGATCTCGTGACCCTCCATTCGTGCTTAGGAGAAGATGGACGCGCGTGATGGCTCGAACCCTATTTTTGGCTTTCAAAGCCGCGCGACCATGCCATTTCGGGTGGACGATTGTGTTGTAACCAACCATGGTTGGTTTTGACCGGTGGTCAAGTGTGTAGGCGGTCACATGGTGATTGTGTCGACATGCTCCGGGCCTTTTGAGTCTATATCTACACCCTCCATCTATACCGCGAAGATGGATGGTTGAGACCGATTTTGCGGCACATGTAATATGCCGCAAACCCTAATTTAGGGTTTTCCGCCCATAATGCTTGGTATGGACGGTTTCTTGGCAAGCAAAGGCCAATGGTCGACCATGCGGGGTCGGCCGTGTGTATTCCATACCTGCTTGGGGGTGATGGAATTGATCTGGGGTCGTCAATCATGCTTGTGGAGTTGGATGACTGCGATTAGATCATATCTGGCAAGCTAAGGCCGTGTGTATTCCATACCTGCTTGGGGGTGATGGAATTGATCTGTGGTCATCCAATCATGCTTGCGGAGTTGGATGACTGCGATCAGATCATATCCGGCAAGCTAAGGCCGTGTGTATTCCATACCTGCTTGGGGGTGATGGAATTGATCTGTGGTCATCCAATCATGCTTGTGGAGTTGGATGTGCGATCGGATCATATCAGGAGACCGATAATGATCAAGTCCGGATGCTCAATCGGGCTAGTATAACACACCGAGAGGGGCTCAATCGGGCTAGTATAACACACCGAGAGGGCTCGGGCTAGTATAACACACCGAGAATCAGCCTGTACGGGTATTTCGTACATGGATTCATTATAGTGCTTGGAGGTTCGTGTTACTCTTACAGAGTAACACTCAGTCGTCATGCCACACTGATAATGAGTACAGGAAATACAAGGCTGATATGAAATTCACAGGAAGGGATTGTTGCTGCATGCTCCAGCCTGGAGGAATTTCATGTATTTCACAGAATGGGATTGTTGCTACATGCTCCATTCTTGTTGAATTAAGTGAGGAGTATCCGTCACTTATAAACGGCTTTATCTTTTACAAGATGTCAGCGCATGATTTTTCAGGTTTTTTACAAATTTAACCTTAAACGAAAATCCACCATCAACACCTCCCTATTTCCAAAAACAACAGAACAAGTCAAGACAAGACAGAAACCAAGTGTTAATACAAAAACATATTCAAACACTCAAAGCCTGCTTGCATCAATCGTAAGCCTGCTCACCTTTCTGTTACAAGTCATAAACAAGCCTACACCTTCACAATATCAACACCTTCTTCGTTTCCCTCCTAAGATCAACCCCATCTCCTTCACTTTGTGACCGAAGCAAGTCTGGAACGGTCATTTCTTGGTTTAGGCCAGAGTTGTACAGATTGATTTCTCGAATCACAAGCACTCACCACGCAGTGCATTTGTTTAGGGTTTAGATTCATTCCTCATCCACACACCCCAAATTACCAAATCCGGCAGGAATAGTTTTCACCCATAAATAATTGGCGACCACAGTGGGAGGTTAATCTCTCGGTTGTAAAGTCAATTTCTTCGAAATCCGATTCAATTACATCAATTTCAAAAAAGGGTAGATCTTAGAATCAATTCAATCAGTATTTCATTTCAAGATGGTAGAACCCAGGTCTGGATCAACAATCAATCCTGATGGAGCTAGTATGGATAACACTGCCGGTGTCGATGTACCCGTCAGTGGAGCTACATTGGTCAATACATCTCGTGGAACCGTTACTCCTATCGCCAATGCTAGCGGAGCAGGAGACATTCCAGTGGGTGTAACTCCCCCCATCACTAGAGCCAGAGCAGCCGCAAATCCCGGCATATCCTCAAGTATAATGCCTCCAGTGGTCACCAGAGCAACAAATTTCACTCCTTCATCAGGACGAGGAGCCGGAGGCACAAGAGGAGGGCCACCGTCTATTACCATTGCAGACTTGATGGAGAAGCAGGAAATTCTTGCTAAGACTCAAACGGATATGGCCTCAACTCAGAAAGAGGTACTCACTTTCCTTAAAACTTTAACTGAACGATTGCCACAAGATTCACGGCAACCCTTAGAGCCAGCAAGAGATGCCTTCAATACACCCGGAGCAAGCATTTCCACTCGTCCCACATGAGTGAAGAAGCTCGTGTTGCTCCTGAATGCCCAAGAGAAAGGGACCAGCCATCCAACTTCATCACACGTGAGGACCTGGAACGACTTCTCCAAAACCGAGGGAAAGGAAATCTGATGGATGCGCACCAACATCAACCGCCGTACCCTCAAGATATGCAACGAATCCCTCTTCCAAGAGGATACACCTCTCCTCAATTCTCCCTCTACGATGGTACTGGTAACGCTCGTGAGCACGTTTCTCGATTTTTGGAATCCTTGGGAGAGCATGAGTACAATCATGTTCTCCGCCTGAAAGAGTTCTCGAAATCACTTACGGGAAGGGCGTACACCTGGTACAACAACATCACACCTGACAACATATCCAATTGGGGGGAGATGGTCGGTGCTTTCTACAGGAAATATTTCTTCGTGTCCGAGCAAATCACCTTTTCAGATATAGGGAGAGTCTCTCAGCGGAACAACGAGCATCCGAACGACTTCATTAAGAGGTTCAGAACTCAAGCACTAGATTGTCATGATCCGAACATCACTGAACGCCAGTTGGTGGAGCTATGCATCAATGGGATGATACCCATATACCGCGCTTTACTAGAGAATCTGGGCTTTCAGACATTCTCCGAACTCCATGAAGTTGCCAAACGTTCAGCCACAACCGCCCCAGCGTTGCTAGAGAGGACCAGGGTTGTTCAAAACGAAGATCCACGTGAGAGTCGAGGAAGCAGGCGCCTCACAAACAAACAATACAAAAGTGGTCCTTCTGTGAGCGTGGTAGGCGAAGGAGGAAAAAGAAAAGCTTCAGCAACAGAACAACAACCCAAGCGTGCGGCTCCAGCACACATGAATTCTTATCAAAAGGGAGCGGGCAAGACTCCTGCACAAGACACCGAAGATACAGGTTTCCCGTTCCCCATGAATGAAGTAGTGGAACTCTTGGAGGCGTGGATTCAAGACGACGCCATCAAGCTGCCTCCTATCAGACGTCCACCAACTGAGAAAGATATGGCGTATCCTAAGTATTGTCGCTACCATAGGTTCGTTCACCATCCAACCAAAGAGGCAGAACAGTGAAACAAATCTTCAGAGAAAAGATAGAGACAGGAGAACTCCAGCTTGGAAACGAAGGTGTTCGTAGAGACCCTCTTCCTGTCAGGAACTGCATTATTTTTGGGGATTTCGTTCGCAAGACTGTACAATCTATGATGGAACATTTATGCGAGATCTTGTACTTCTCCAAAGCATAGCGTCGGGACATATTTACAGCCCTCAACCGTATTGTCTCAGGCAAACGCTTGTATCTGGAAGAGGAAGCGGTCTCGAAACCTCAGTCCTTGCTGGAAGATGCAAGCAAGGGAAATTGGGGACTCTTAACCGTTGCCCATTTGAAGGATATCGAGTTCGATAACACATTGATCGACACAGCCTCTGAATTCAACATCATCACTCTCCAGACCTTAAAAGCAGCAAAGATTTCAAAACAGGAGGCCACTCGCAACCCAATTGTGATTAAGACTCCAGAAGGAGAACTCAGATATGCATATGGATACATCGATCTTGAAGTAAAATTGGGCGATGCCTCGACACAAGCAAAGTTCTACACAGTTAGAGATCATCTGAATTACGACATAATCCTAGGACGCTCTTGGGTACACGACAACAAGACAACACTAGGAATTTGCCCTCTACCGGTTACGACACCTGAAAGGATCTCTAACAAGCCGTCTGGACCTGAAGGATGTCCATTGCCACACCTGCAGCTTGCCAATGCGACACAATTTCCTGGAGAGAGCCCATCAGCATACATTAAGAGGTTCCGAGCTCAAGTAAGTCTCATCACGCAACCCTCCTTGCAACCAATCACTCCTCACTCTGATAAGTCCTGGGGACTGGCTCCAACCAACAAACCAACCCCGGCTAAGATATGTGAATGGGAAGCCGGCCCCTTCAAATGTTTTATCAAGAGCGTAAAGGCTGTCTTGGTCAAAGACGATAAGGCCAAGGTCCGGATATCTGCACGCCCAAACCCATTTGGAATTGGAGATCTGGTGACGAAGACGACTGCATTCAAGGTTGGGAACATGACGGTGAAAATGACCACTCCACCTGACTCACCCACCGAAAGAGAGGATGAACCATACCTGGTAGAAGATGTTATCCTAGGCGGCTACTGCAAGCTCATCAACGCTGATAAACTAGAAGGCATAACAATTCACTCACAATGGATCAAACCCTACCAAACTTAAGATGTTGTGCTACCACTTTCCAGCATCCTCCACACTTTAAACGCTGTGTTATTTCCTCCAGCGTGTTTTCTTTTACAATTTCATGTCATATTTGTAATTCCTCCAGAAAATGATTGCAATATTTGCATTCATAGCTAGGGTTTCAATTTTCAATTTTCAATTTAATTGAAGCATTATTTCCATCTGAGAACCTCTTTACCCCTAAAAACACAAAGTCCTGAGTCAGCCTAAATCAACCCATTAGAGCAAGGAAGGAAACCCTAAGCAAACATCTCATGGGAAGAAGGAAATAAAATGTGTACACAAAAGGAAAATGATTTGAGCCATCTGCCCCAGCAAGACCAAGGAAGATCTCACGTCAGGAGCACACACAGATGCAATCTTAACAAGAGGTCATGACATAAACCTTTATTCAAGATAAGCAAACAGAAGAAAAGATCTTGAACTCAGCCGCCACTGAGTACAATAAAGAGGTTCAAAAACTTATGGGAATACACTTGAAAAAGAGAAAAAGAAGCAAAGAGGTTTAGCCGTCAACAAGAATGACCGCACCTGCACCACTGCTGGGTCCTGCTTCGACGCCATCACCTGCTACCGCTTCTCCCTTCAGAGCCTCAGCTTCCGCTTCAGATGTTTCCGCAACAACGTTCTCCATCCTAACATCATCGGCAGGAACAGCTTCCAAGTCTTCCTCAAAGCCCACAGCAACATTAGGGTTTGCGCTGATTGCCTTCGAATACTCAGGTCCATCTGTGTCAGAATCAAGGATTATTACACCGTCCTGGATTTGATAATCACGCCTATCTTCATTCGGAGGCCGTTTATGCTCCACTCTCCGCCTCTTTAACCGCGCTGCAAATCTTTCTGCCCTAGCGCTTACTGGTGCTCGCAACGCTTCCTCATGCCTCCACCGTTCTTCCATGTCGATCGCAGCTGAAAGGGCACATATGCGTCCCCTGGTGATACGCAGGTGCAGAACAGACATCCCTGTATAGCACGACCAACTTCACGAAGTGGGAGATCAATTTTAGCCATTACCTCCTCGTGCGCATTAGTCTCAGGTTTGTCAACTTCGAAACTCTCTTCTGGAGAAGTTATAGAATGATCATCGCCCGCTGCTTCCATGATAGGCTGCAAAGAAAAAAGAAGTTATGGGCACACAAAAATATGTGTATCATCATCAGTCAATCAGAAGATCAGATGAGTACGGATCAATACCTGAGATACAAAAGGAATGACTATGTGATGAGAAGAATCCTTAGAATTTTTCTTTATAATCTAGCAAGTCAACAGAATCCCAGGAGAAAAGGAGTCTCTACTTGCCACCTATAAAGGCTAACGATTCAAGATAGCGATCAATGATGCTTATCAGATATATTTGAGGAAAACTGCCGTGTAACAAAGGGGAGTACACCTAGTCCAAGGGATATGCCAAGCTCTGTCCAGATAGTGCGGAGGAAACCAAAGCGACTCGCCAGATCAAGTCCTGCTCCCTCCACCATCCTAATCAGGACCGACTAGTTTTGGGACAACACCTGACGATGTCGGCATATGCGGTAAATGTATATTCACCTTAGCTTGGTCATTTCTGTATACAAACTTGTCACCATCTTATGCCTACCCCTTAATAGAGTAACCATTATGCGCTAGGCAGGGGACTTAATGTTGATGGTGCATTTTTATTTAAGGGATGAAATTGTAAAAGCCAAAATTATGCGCTAACATCTTGCAAAAGATAAAGCCATTAATAAGTGATGAATATTTCTTCACCTTACTAATTCACCTAGAATAGAGCATGTGGCAACAACCCCAGCATTCTGTGAATTAAATACACGAAATTCATCCAGGTTGGAGCATGTAGCAACAATCCCATATACCCTGTGAATTTACAACATTATTAATTAATGCATGACCAGCCTCGTATTTCCTGTACTCATTGCCGGTGCGGCATGACGACTGAGTGTTGTTCTCAGCAGAGCAACACGAATCTCCAAGCATTAATAATGAAACATGTACGAAATACCCATACAGGCTACAACTCTCGGTGTGTTATACTAGCCCGATTGAGCATGTTTGAACCTGAACTGACCATATCAGTCTCAGAAACGATCATGACCATCCAACTTCACGAGCATGATTGGATGGCCCAGATCGAATCCATAACCCTCAAGCAGGTATTGGAGTTTTCACCACCGACCCAATGCGGGCCCCACATGGTCGGCCTCCCCAAGAGGGAAGCAACGCTTACCAGTTTGTCCAGCCAAAACAACATGGACGTGAAACCCTAAACTAGGGTTACGGCACATTACATGTGTCGCAAATCAGTCTCAACCATCCATCTTCACAGGCATAGATGGAGGGTGTAAATGTAGATTCAAAGGGTCCAGAACATATCAACACAAACACCGTGGGCCCGCCTACATACCTGACTGATCGGTCAGGACCAACTATGGTTGGTCGTCTTGATTCGTGCATCCCAAACAGGGTATGACACACGGCCGACAAAACCTGATTAGGGTTTGTGTCGCGATCACGAGCGTCCCTTTTCTCCTGCTCGGATGAAGAGTCCAGGAATAGACTAAGCAGGTCCGGTAAGTATCAACATGATCACTGCGGCCCCACCTATCTCCACACCCGATCGGCCAAGACTAAACTTGGCTGTACACCTCGATTCGCACGCCCAAACCAGGCGTGGTCGCACCTCCTAATCGTAAACTGATCTCGACCACTCAACTTCTCAGGACAAATTGAGTGGCTTAGATCACGTTTCTATGAGGAAATGAAGTACAGGAGTGAACACCAGCCTACCAACCACACGCCGAATTAATCGGCCGGGACCGACCAGGCTTGGTCGTCTTGAAACGCGCGCCCGAAGTGGGCATGATGCGCGGCTTTTGCGGCACCAGATTTCTGTTGCAAATCGATCTCAACCACTCCTCTTTGCCGGTCAAATTGAGTGTCCTATATCGCGCCTTCATGAGACAGTAAGGTACGGACGTGTACACCGGCATGCCGTCTACACGCATGCCCGGTCGGTCCTTTCCAAAACACCTCCCATGCTTGGTTTCGACCAAGCTGAAGAGTGATGCCTGCGCAGCTCTTCAAAAGCCCTAAAACTTCATCAACGGTCGCAGATGAGTGTCACAGATCATCTCGTCCTTCCAACTCTACCAGCTTGGTCAAGCAGCCCTGGTTAGGAGTTAAGAGACCAGCAAGGGGTCACCACAATCACCGTCCACCACTCTTCCACATGGAGTGATCGGTCAAGTCAGGGCTTACCTGTATAGCCTCCAAACGATCACTCGAATATGGCTGGACATGATGCTATTTTAAGACGCTTAAATTCGTGACTTACTCCGGTAAGCCTTAAAAACAGCAATGCTTCATACATGTTGAATATACTCGATGCAGTACCTGCGTAGAATACACACGATACTTCACAAGTATCGACTTCCTAAATAATTTAGTTATTTAGTCTAGCATTACATGCTACTTTCTGTGGGTCCCACGATCCACACACTCGAGACATCAATCATGTCACAAGGCGAGGGATACATGCGGGGTATTGGTGCGGCGGTTTACAGCGTGCAGCGTGCAACGCGCCATCACAAGAACGTGTCAGGAAGTCATGGACGGTTAGAAATGACAGGAGAAGTGGGCAAGACTGGTCGTGTGATACCAACACACAACTCCATCACTCCACTTCCTCCACTTCCCACGAGAGACGTGAATAAGGCTCAAATGACTTGTATAAATAGGTTCTCCTCCCTATTTCCAAAAATAACAGAACAAGTCAAGACAAGACAGAAAGCAAGTGTTAATACAAAAACGTATTCAAACACTCAAAGCCTGCTTGCATCAATCGTAAGCCTGCTCACCTTTCTGTTACAAGTCATAAACAAGCCTACACCTTCACAATCTCAACACCTTCTTCGCTTCCCTCCCTAAGATCAACCCCATCTCCTTCACTTTGTGACCGAAGCAAGTCTGGAACGACCATTTCTTGGTTTAGGCCAAAGTTGTACAGATTGATTTCTCGAATCACAAGCACTCACCGCGCAGTGCATTTGTTTAGGGTTTATATTCATTCCTCATCCACACACCCCAAATTACCAAATCCGGCGGGAATAGTTTTCACCCATAAACACCAGGGTCCTGAGTTGGCCAGTTGGTGAAGGAATGACGATTAAATGTCGGTTTCACCATTTATTGAAATAGTGATGGATTGAGCATTAGGTGATAAAACCTAATTATAAAAAAGTGAGGGACCGACCAAGGTGGCATGAGACCGGCCCTTGGTGGTGGTGGGACCGCTGATGGGTGTTTGCACAAACTCTGAGTTGATTGTGAAGAGTTTGGACCCAATATGAGCGATTACACAAATTAGGTCAAAAGTGTGAAAACGTGTGGTACCGGCTTTGTGCAAGCCCTAGGGATGACCTTGGTCGGTCAAGAAGGCATGCACGTGTTACCATGGTATCTGTGTTTCCATACTGAGAGTTTCAGTATTTTCTGATGTGCGTTCGAGCAATATTTTGGATTTTCAGAAGAGTTCGATCTTTGACTGAAATCCTCGATTTTGCTCGAATGAGCAAGTAAGCTCGTTTGATCAATATTTTGTGAATATTAAAATAATAATATTTTAATATATTTTCGTGAGTAACCTAGTCGGTCATGTGACCATGTTGACTTTTGGCTTTTTCATGGTTTGCGCAATATTTGAGAAAATATGGAGAAACCATGATTTTTGCTGAAACAGGGAAGTTTCACAAGATGAGAAAAATAACAATTTATGAAAGATTAGCGATTGCAAGGTGTGGGACCGGCCACGGCTAGGGTATGGCCGGACAGCTAAGTTGCGCGGTCCCGCAACACCTTTCCCTATTTTATATTATTTTTCATGAAACCACGAAAATATGGAGAAACCATGAAAATATGGAAAAACCATGAGTATTGCTCAAACAAGGAAAGTTGTTAGAATGGAGGAGTCTTCATGAGTTCATGAAATCAACAAAAATAAGGAAAAATAATGGAGGAAGCATGGGACCGGCCACGGCTAAGGCACGGCCGGCCGGCCGGCGGGCCTGGCCCATGGGCGCTTCTCAATTATTTTAATGTTATTATTTTCTCTCTCATATTTTATGCAGGATTCCTCATTTTTCCATATTTTCGCATGCTCATTCATGCATTTGGGTGCTCGTTTGTGCATCATTGTCGAGTACACTTGCACCATTTTATGGGGCTTACTTAGTGGTAATCCGGATGCCCGATTATTGAGTATTTATTACTAATTTATGAAATTCAGTGGGGAATGATTCATGAATTTGAGTAATAAAAGTGAATAGTTTTTTATTATCAATCCATAGGATCAGCCGTGGATTCGACCATGAATTCGGAATAATAAAATTACCTATTACCATTCCATGAGATCAGCCGCGGATTCGATCAGGAAATCGGAGTAACGAGATAATATAATATAGTTATTTATTGCCATCCCATGAGATCAAGCCGTGGATTCGATCATGAAATCGGAGCAAAAGATAATTGTTTATTGCCATTCCATGGGATCAGGCCGTGGATTCGACCGTGGAATAAGAGCAAAAATAGATCATTGCGGGAATTCGGTGGTGAATGTCACGACGAATTAATCTATTGCGAGAAAGGATATTAGCGTCACATCCATTCGAATGGTGCATAGTCGGGGAGTCACGGGTGTTTGCTTACGACTGAAGGCATTATTGCTCTCAATCTTACGGAGAACCGCTCTGGATCTATACACGGTCTCTCTACATAGTCAGGGAATAATGAGTGTCCCCGACGTCCTGAAGGCGTTATTGCTCTCAATCTTACGGAAAACTGCCCAATCGTTCTTCTATGTAGAGGGGGGGTCTCTCTCATGTAGTCAGGGAGTCACGGGTGTTTGCTAACGACCTGAAGGCGTTATTACTCTCAATCTTACGAAGAACCGCCAGGATCTATACACGGTCTCTCTACATAGTCAGGGAACAGTGAGTGTCCCCGACGTCCTGAAGGAGTTACTGCTCTCAATCTTATGGAAAACCGCCCAATCGTTCTTCTATGTAGAGGGGGGGGGGGGTTTCTCTCTCATGTAGTCAGGGAACAGTGAGTATCTCCAACGTCCTGAAGGCGTTATTGCTCTTAATCTTACGGAGAACCGCCCAATTACGTTATTCTACATAGAGGCCACAATAAAATGCCAGGGATCGAACACTCAGCTAGTGGAGGCTTTTCGAAAGACGTATTCATCATGGCTTCATAAAATATGAATCATCACATGCCTGAAAGCCGTGTGAGAAGCATGCAGTATCGTGATTTTACAGTTTTGTCCTTTGTTGAAAATCCACCACCTACATTAAGTCCCCTGCTTAGTGGATAACAGTCATGTTCTACAGTAAGCATTAAATGGTGATTTTCAGTCGACAAGATCAGTGGTTGAACTCGGTCTACAAAGGCATTTTCAGAATCCTCGATTTGCTCCTATGTGTTTATGGGTAAAAATTATTTCCGCCGATTTTGGTAAATTCGGTAGGTGAGTGAGAAACTGGTTTAAACCCTAAACAAATGTGCTGCACGTGAGCACTTTCTAGATTCGAGAGATCAATCTGTACAAGTCCGGCCTAAACCAAGAAATGGCCGTTCCGGACTTGCTTCGGTCACAAAGTGGAGGAGAAGGGTTGATTTGGGGAAGGAAGCAAAGAAAGGTGTTGAGACCAGAATAATGCGGGAGAGTAGTGTCCCGACTTGTATCGAGAAAGTGAAAGCTTCGGAAGCTTGCAAGAGATGAAAGCTTTTTGAAGAGCTTGCAAAGTTGCGTTTTTACGAGAGTGTTGTGTTTTTCTCCTGACCGAGACTTGTCGTCTGGTGGAAATAGGTAAGACCTATTTATACAAGTCGAGATTGAAACGTACCCTGGCCTCATGAAGAAAGAGAGTAAAGGGTGAAATAATGGGAGGAGGTGGTAACCGCATGGTGTTTATGGGTGAAAACGTTTTCACCATTATTTCCTCATTTATTTGACCGCTTTATTCCTATTCACGCTTTCTTAATGTGAGCGTAGTGTACGCTGCTAGCTGTGACCGCTAAACCAAGACCCTGGAAAGCATCCCCCAGTTTGTGTTGATGTCTCAAGTGTTGGTTGCACCTTGACTGCAAGTGGCGCTGCTAGTGGCGCGTGTGGCATGTGCGGAATGCCTTTGTTGCGGGTTGCACCTTGAGTGCAAGTGGCAATGCCAGAGATGCTAGTGGCGTGTGTGGCATGTGCCAACGGCATGTGCGGAACGCCTTGGTGGTAGGTTGCACGTTGAGTGTAAGTGGCAATGCCAGAGCTGCTAGTGGCGTGTGTGGCATGTCCCAATGGCATGTGCGGAATGCCTTGGTGGTAGGTTGCACGGTTTTCAAGTTAGGCTACCAGCGTGGGTTTTGGCATGTGCCAATGGCATGTACATCCAAGTTGGCCTAGGTTGCACGGCTTGAAAGTTAGGCTACCAGCGTGTGTGTTTGGCATGTGTCAATGGCACGCACGGCCATTAGGGCCACGTCTAGGTAATGAAAGCTACCAGCGAGCGTGTTGGCATGTGCCAATGGCATGCTCGGCCATTAGGGACACGGCCTGGTAAGAAAAGCTACCAGCGATGCGTGTTGCAATGTGCCAATGGCATGCGTGGCCATTAGGTCACGGCCCGGTAAGAAAAGCTACCAGCGATGCGTGTTGGCATGTGTCAATGACACGCACGACCATTAGGGCCACGGCTTGGTAAGAAAAGCTACCAGCGATGCGTGTTGGCATGTGCCAATGGCATGCGTGGCCAATTTGGGTCACGGCCTGGTAAGGAAAGCTACCAGCGATGCGTGTTGGCATGTGCCAATGGCATGCGTGGCCAATTTGGGTCACGGCCTGGTAAGGAAAGCTACCAGCGATGCGTGTTGGCATGTGCCAATGGCATGCGTGGCCAATTTGGCCTAGTTTGCACGGTTTGCAAGCCTAGGCGCGGGCGCCATTTTGGCATGGCGTGGCTAGGGCCAAGGTAAGGGTACTTGGCTTGGCGTGGTGTGACTAGCGTAACTAGGGCTAAGGCAGAGTGCGTTTGGCATGGCGCTGCTAGCTTGGGCTAGGTGTGGCTGGCGTGATTTTCCATTGGCACAGAGGTGCGGCTAGCATGGTTGGCATGCTTTGGCGCGTTTGGTGTGACTAGCATAGCTAGGGACAAGGCAGAGTGCATTTGGCATGGCGCGGCTATCTTGGGCTAGGTGTGGCTGGCATGATTTGCCATTGGCACGGAGGTGCGGCTAGCATGGTTGGCATGCTTTGGCGCGTTTGGTGTGACTAGCATATCTAGGGCCAAGGCAGAGTGCGTTTGGCATGGCGCGGCTAGCTTGGGCTAGGTGTGGGCGGCATGATTTGCCATTGGCACGGAGGTGCGGCTAGCATGGTTGGCATGCTTTGGCGCGTTTGGTGTGACTAGCATATCTAGGGCCAAGGCAGAGTGCGTTTGGCATGGCGCGTCTAGCTTGGGCTAGGTGTGGCTGGCATGATTTGCCATTGGCACGGAGGTGCGGCTAGCATGGTTGGCATGCTTTGGCGCGTTTGGTGTGACTAGCATAGCTAGGGCCAAGGCATAGTGTGTTTGGCATGGCGCGGCTAGCTTGGGCTAGGTGTGGCTGGAATGATTTGCCATTGGCACGTAGGTGCGGCTAGCATGGTTGGCATGCTTTGGCGCGTTTGGTGTGACTAGCATAGCTAGGGCCAAG
This sequence comes from Papaver armeniacum, assembly GCA_023531295.1. Taxonomy (NCBI): domain Eukaryota; kingdom Viridiplantae; phylum Streptophyta; class Magnoliopsida; order Ranunculales; family Papaveraceae; genus Papaver; species Papaver armeniacum. Next base: position 86,255 of record JAJJWW010011403.1, read on the forward strand.
GCAGAGTGCGTTCGGCATGGCGCGGATAGCTTGGGCTAGGTGTGGCTGGCATGATTTGCCGTTGGCACGGAGGTGCGGCTAGCATGGTTGGCATGCTTTGGCGCGTTTGGTGTGACTAGCATAGCTAGGGCCAAGGCAGAGTGCGTTTGGCATGGCGCGGCTAGCTTGGGCTAGGTGTGGCTGGCATGATTTGCCATTGGCACGGAGGTAAATTAGGGTTTTGCTCGTTGTAACCCTAATTTGAAAAAATACCCCCTATTAATTACTGACTACATGTATTAAATGTTCTAATAAATGTGTCACCGGTGACATTAGGTTATTTGGGGTTTTACGATTTTACCCTTTGTTTAAAAACCACCATCAACACTATGGTGTCATGTACGAACAAATATTCGGGTGAGGACCCTGATAGTGTGATTCCATGAGCACGGAGAGATCATCGCTGATTTGGTCGGTCAAAAGTCCATTTTTGGTCGATTTAGGATTTATGGGCCCGGGACCAAAAAAGAACTCATTGTCTTAGGAACGGACGTTCGTTCGTTAGTTTAAGAAATAAAAAATAATCCCTAGCATAAGAGAGAATTTTTTTTTTAATAATAGACGTGCGTCTGTTAGTAATAAAATTTTTGTCTATGAGCTTTCATGAAAAAAAATTATTTTCGATATGTGAGCTTTCATATGCTCTCTTTCAAAGACGGATGCTCGCGAGAGGGAGCAAAAATATATATACATATATTTTCAAAGTTATGTGAGTTTGACGTTAATATATATATATTGTAAAATCAATGTTTTGATTTTTGAACAACTGTTAAAAGTAGACAATTATTCATGGTGAAAGAATGTTTGTGTGTAATTTTTCACAATTGTAGAATGGATGTCTGTCCAATTTTGAGAAACCAGTGAATGTTCACAGAGTAAAAATTTTACGTGAATTGTTCACAGAGTAAAAATTTTACGTGAATTGTTCACGATTTTAAAGATTTTGTAAAATCCAGTTTTGATTTTAAACAATTGTTAAAAGCAAACAATAATGTTTTCATGAATTTCGTGATTTTAAGAGGGTATGCATGAAAATCAATGAATGTTCACTCGGTGGAAATTTATGTGAAATTAAAATTTTGATTTTCAGTAATTGCTAGAAGTAAGCAATTTTTGATAAAATACGTTTGTATGGATTTTGTGATCTGATAGTGTATGTACAAAATCAATGAGTGTTCACTCGGTGGGGAGTCGCTCACACGGTGACAAATAATGTGAATTGCTCACATGATGGAAGTTTCGTGAATTGTTCACAGTTTTATGAAAATCACGTTATGGTTTTGAATAACGAATTTTGTTCGTCTTTGCAGGTTTGAAGGAGCGAACAAATTCTCGAGATTGTAATCACTACAGCTAGTGAAATTGTAAATAGGTAAGAGTTGGATGGTTACCATTTTGTAGACGCTGTTGTGAGCACCTTTATTCCATGATTCATTGTTCTGTCGAATCATGCGCTTTGTATGAACGATGTGCTGAAGTAGCCACTTTGCAAGAATGACCGACTCCCATGATGACACTTCCAAAGATGGTGTTTCCAGAGATAACATCTCTACGGACAAAACTTTAAGAAATGGTACTTCTGGGACCTCTGAGTGATGGTGAGAGATCCTTCATACTGAGTTGTACTCCTGGTTATTTTATTAGCTTTACCATAGGATGATCTTTTAGTGAGATCCCGGATTAATGTAGACTCCACGAAAATGGAAGAAAGTCTACGGGAGCGGAGAACCCAGTAAGGACTACAGGATGTTAGCAAATGACGTGCAGTCCCCAGCCGTTTCTTTGGTGAGTTGTTAGCGCTCCTTGTGTCATGACTTTGCCCATGCAATTAGGATCATGAGACCAAGGTTTGTTATTTCTTTTCAGACTTTTGCTCCATATATTGACGGTCTTCAACTTGTTCCTGGGCAAAAAATTCATGAATCCAGCATTGATGAAGAAGTCGATGTAAGTATCTTTTTTGTGCAGGTGATCGTGGCATCTCCTTGAATGAAATAATAATAATTGTTGTTGATGAATTCAGGAAGAAATCATTGTAGATAAGCAGCATGTTGATGAAGCGTGCTCTTCTTTGGGATATGGGAATATGGAGAATTCCCGAAATCCCGAACCGAATGGAGATAGCGGCGTTGCCAATGGAGATTCCGGCATTGCCGAGCCTTCAAATGATTTATAAACTCCCCTAGTAAGTATATATCCTGTAATCTCTTCATAGAAGTATGAAATTGCTGATTTGTGAATGAATGAATGAGAATCCATGTGAGTATACGAGTAATTTTGCTGAAATACGTCACCAGAAAATTTCAGACTTCAACCTTTTAGCAAAAACACCGTAGAATCTTCGTTCGAAGTCGGATTTTCGCGATCTGCATATGTATATTCAAGCCCAGAAAATTTACAAGCTTTTTCGTAGAAGATTTTTGAGTTCTGAGCATGTTTAGGGCCCGAAAAACGCGAAACAGTAAACTTCCAGGAGACTTTCAGAACTTTTTTAGATTGTATATTGTCCAATGTTTCGGCCACATCTCCTTGATAATTTCTTCAATTGCTTTGAATTTTGGATATGTTGTAGAGGACATCCATACGAACAGAATGGTGTATGAGCCATCCCTACATTCTTCACCAATTGCTCCCAGCTCGTCGGTTTGTACAGGATAGTGTAAAATCATCTCAGACGAGCTTGATGTAAAACACTCATGTAGTGTTTTTAGACCATTCGCTTGTGTCTTGAACGGTTGGTGAAGGATTTTAATGTCATTGATTCATTTGAGATCAGAACCCCTTGATTGATACATGAGTGTGGTGCTTGCAGTGTCATCTTGTTTCTGTTAGTCGCAGAAACATCACTTCTGAAATCCTTGTCACGGGACCATAACTGAGGTTGCTCTCGAGAGGGGGTGATGTAATGACCATGGTTTCATGTCCCGGTGGTAGAATTACTTTTATGATGAATGATCAGCACATGAGAGTCTGGTGCCACGGGTCTTGGACTGTGAAACTAATCGCCATGATCAGTGGACCGTCAGTCCCCAGTATTTTGTCAAATCTCTCCTTTTCGTTTTCCTTTCTTCTGGCAAGACCTAGATAGAGGACCCAGGTAGAGAAATTGATGTAAATACCTATATGGTCAAAGTTGGAGATACCTTGATGAAGGACTTAGTGGGAAGACGTGGTGGACACCGATCGATTGTGGAAGTTATGAATCTCGTCTAAGAATTGCTGCTTGCATGTTGTATGCTCTGGAAGATGTAGGAACCTCATACGACGTTGGAATTAGATACTTGACCCCAACTTTTGAATCTAAGAGACTGAGTTATCACATGAGAAAATAATCACTCAATTTGGAGTTGTAAGGGTCAGCAAACAAAGCGCGTACATTTGTAATTTGTAATCCCGTACAAATTTTTCAGATTTCGTAGACTTGACGGTAAAGGCCATATATTTCAACTCGTATGTCCGATTGATGCGCCCTTTTGGTATGTTGTAGAAGAGACATAGAAGAACATCTTTTGTTGAGGAAGAATTGTCCCATTCCTCACACATTGGTACATTTTTGTAAACCCATGGCCTGAAGTGTGTGGTATCTCATTTGCAAAGGCGATGAGAACATATTGTAGAAGACTTCGGATTGTGTTCGCCAGTCGTGCAAGCTTTGGGAATGTGAACATGTTATCATGTATGCACATCTTGATATGAATCATTAGTTCTTGGGGAAGTCTGCTTCATGTGTAACACTTCATAGAATGGTTAGTTGATGAAGCCCTGTCATGAGGATGTTGCTTCTGAGACCGTTGTTGATGCTGAGATCACGACTGATTACGCTCCAGAGATCCTTGTTGATGCTGAGATCATGTATGGTGTTCCTCTAGAGATTATTGTTGATGCTGATACCGTGGTTGAAGTTGATCTAGAGACCGAAAAGACGAGAACCATGATTATCAACATAATCTTTGTTCATCCATCCAGTGAGCCTTTACATTCACGAACTAGTTGGTGGGTTAAGCATTCCCAATATTAAGGTGTACTGATCATCTGGAATTCTCTTGAATAATATGACTTTACTGTGAACTGGCTTCATCAGTGAATCAACGTTATTGTGGAAGATGGCAGCACCGGTCTTCATTGTGGTGAAGAGAGTAAGTTCCTCAGTCGTGATTTTTAATGTATAGAAGTCCCGTCGATGAAGTTTCATGGAATCACATCAGGTTGCAAATTCCAATAAGATCAAGTCCCCAGTGTATGTTGAAGGAGTCTGTATCATCCATGGATGAATGACGTTGCATCTGCTTTGTAGTTGCAGGAAATCCCACACTACACCCCTCACAAGATTCCATACAATCAAATCATTTTTAAGATGAACAATTATAAGTTTTTATTGATCAAACTCTCGAAATGTTACAATATGAACAGGAGATAAACCAAAGTATTACAATCACTCTAAACTTTCTCTCTCTTAATGACTTGCTCCACACTCGAAAAAGATCTCTCCTCTCCTTAAGCCTATTCGGCTCTTTATATAGGACATTACATGGCGGATGACAGCTAAGGTGTCCTTTATTTTCGGGTAAGCCTTGCGATGTATCGCAAATGTAAAAATATCAAATCTCGCGACACTCCTCAATCTCGCTACACTGTCACATCTTTCTCGTGTTTTAGCTGTCATCATCCGTTACGTCGTTTTTACTTCCAGCCCGCGATGTTTTCGCAGTGTGTCGTTTATGGATTCTGCGAGAATCTTGGTGTTGCGATATTCTGATCCTACATGCTTCAGAAGTCTTATCATGGGATAATGAAGACTTATCGATTGTAGTTCAGTTACACTTTGATCGTCTTGGTTTTGAATCATTGTCGAGATATTTGTGTTGAATCCATAGGTATAATTATCGAAGGTGTACTCTTTGATTGGGAGTACAATTTGAAGGCTTCATAGATTCTTGAGCGTTGAAGCGTTACATCCTTTAAGCATCGAACATCTTAGGTTTGATCATGTATCTTCTGTTGATTCAACATTTGCGGTAGTGGGATTCAACACTTGTGAAGACACAGAGTTTGTGACTTCGTGGGACACATGGACACTCATTCAAGTCTATGGAGAAACACCCAAAGTATTCTTTTCCATGTTTGGACATCATCTCAGTAATGAATGTCCCAATGCTCGATTCGGAGAAATGTCAGATTCAACCACTTGGTAAAATATTGCTGAAGTGAGATTACCCACTTATAGCGTCTTGTAATAGCAGAGATGCTAGCAGAATTGAGTTTCCATGCTAGAATAGCATATGAGGAAACAAATGACATAGACATGGGAGGAATTAGACTTGCCTGAGTGCATGACCTTTTGACGAATGACTATTCATATTGCAGGTTGTTGTTTCAACTTCGTCAAAGTTCGAAATTCCTCCAAGTGCTCTGATGATGGAACGTCCGCCAAATCTTCTGGATCAAAACTTTCTTCGTTGGAGAGATATGCAACCAAAGATGCTTTGACAGTAGTCATCTACTCGGCATGAATCCACATCCGTCCGAGAATCATGTCGTATCCGGGATCTTCCCTGATTATGTGAAACTTGGTCTCCGTCCAAGTTGAGCCAACTTTCATTTCGAGAGTGATGAAACCGTATGATCTCTGAGCGTTCCTTCATGGTTTCTGATTGATATGGGAGCATGAGCAGCTTCTTGTCGAGTGATGCCTGCGACTTTGAGGGATTTCGGTGGAACAATGTCGATGGTGGTGTCGTATCGATCATCATTCTTCCGAACTCATTTCCTCCGAGGTAGACTGTGGTAAGAAGTCCGGTCTTGCATCTTCTTGTCTCGTGGATGAAGGTTCAAGGAGTATTTCGGGATGGACAGACGTCGACACAATGTAATTCGGTCTTTGTGAACATGTCTTTCCTTTGTGCCTTTGACAGATAGAGCACACATGTTCGACCAAGGATTGAAATGCATATTTGATAGGTTATTTAGAGAGAGTGCAGGTCTTGATTGGGAGGGGGTCATGCGTACTCCTTCAGTCCCCAGTTGAAGATGGGATTCTCCATTATTTCCCCGTTCGTTGATGTCGGGTCGAGGATTGTGCAAGATTGGTTATCCTTTCTTTGCACGGAGGAGCTTGGGATGTTGGAGAAGCGTTCTTATGCGGCTGCACTTCGGCTTTTCTCTTGCTCGCTTCAGCAACATTCATGGAAGGTTGGAGATTGTACTGCTTGTTGACTAGGCGCCGACTGCTTCGAGGTTTCCCGACCTTGTAGACTTTGTTCTTTCCAGTAAAGCAGTAGTCGATGATCGTCCGGCTGCTTCATGAAGCTTTGAGAAAGTCTGGAACCGGAGATTTTATAGTAAGGTTCTGTAGACCGGGATCATTCCGTTGATGCATAAATCCACCAGTTTGTTAAGTGACATTCGGTTCATGACAATCCAAAGCTTGGACTCTGAACCTCTTCATATAATCGTTCGGATGTTCAGTATTCTTCTGAGCCATCCTTCCAGGTATATGCTCGGCCTATCAGAGATTTCGAGAATTCCTTCAGACGGATAACATGGTTGTGTTTGTGCTGTCCTAGTGCCTCCAGGAATCGAGATACGTGTTCTCGAGCATTATCTGTTCTGTTGTATAGTGTGAATGCAAAATCAAGGTTCTGATATCGATTCAAAGCTTCAAACAATGATGCAAGGCATCTCCACCATGTTTAAAGAAAGTCAGCAGGAAACTAAGAGTGCTATCAAGGAGTTGCAGACACAAATGGGCTCCATGGCTATTGAGTTGAACCAATTGAAGGCACAAAATAGTGGGAAACTCCCTTCTCAACCTATTAACCCAAAAGAGGGTGTCAATGCTATTACGTTGAGAAGCGGTACACAACTTGTGCAACCCGAAGTTACTGATTCGGGCAAGGTGGAAACACCAAAGGAACCTGTTTTGGAGGAGAAGAATGAGTATTCTCCCCAAAATTCTGAGGTACCTATTCCTAACTCTAAAATTCCGGTTTCTACTTATGTTCCTCCTTTACCTTTCCCTCATAGATTTGCAAGTTCCAAGAAGGCGGAACTAGAAAAGGAGATTTTAGACGTTCTAAAGAAGATCCATGTGAACATACCACTCATTGATGCTATTAATCAAGTTCCAAAGTATGCAAAGGTGTTGAAGGACTTGTGTACCAATAAGCGAAGGCTCAAAGATAATGAAGTGCTAAGTGTGGGGGAGAATGCTTCGGCAATATTACAACACAAACTCCCACTTAAGTGCAAGGATACCGGTAGTTTTGACATTCCCATCACAATTGGTAACACAACATTTAACAAAGCTATGTTGGATTTAGGAACATCCGTTAATGTTATGCCTGCATCAATGTATAATTCACTTGATCTTGGTCCTCTTAAAAAGGCTGGAATTGTATTGCAATTAGCCGATCGCTCTAATGTCTACCCAATGGGTATTGTTGAGGATGTTCTTGTGCAGGTTAATCAACTTGTATTTCCAGCTGACTTTTGTGTGTTAGAGATGAATGAAGGGTCACTGGACTCGTCTCTTCCATTTCTACTTGGGCGTCCCTTCATGAAAACGGCGAAAACCATTATTGATGTGGACAAGGGAACGCTAACTATGGAGTTTGATGGAGAAACAATACGTTTCAACATTTTCGAGACGATGAGATATCCTAGTGATGTCCACTCTTGTTTCTCCATTGATGTTATGGATACATTGGCACAACAAATGTTTGAATTAAATGGTGATGAGGACACTTTGGAAACCGTGTTAACTAATCCATGGATAATGGTGTAGAGTGTGGTAATGAAGTCAAGGAAGCCCTTGGTGATCTTAATTCACTACAAGGATGCTCGGAAACTCATAATATCTCTTTTATTTCTTTACCATGCAGTGACGAAAAGCTTGTACCTTCAATTGTTAAATATCCAAAGTTAGAATTGAAACCTCTTCCCAATCACCTAAAGTACTTATACTTGGGTGATAATGAAGAGTTACCTGTGATTGTTTCTAACAAGCTTAGTGAATTACAGGAGAAAAAACTTCTAAGGGTGCTAAGGAAGTACAAGACGGCCATAGGATGGACAATCGTTGATATCAAGGGTATAATCCCTGCCGTTTGTATGCACAAGATTCGTTTGGAGGACGATGAAAAGCCTACAAGGGAAGCGCAACGTCGTTTGAACCCTTCCATGATGGAAGTTGTGAAAATGGAGATACTAAAGATTTTGGAAGTGGGTGTGATCTACCCCATATCGGATAGTAAGTGGGTGAGCCCGGTACAAGTAGTACCAAAGAAATCAGGTGTGACAGTGGTGGAGAATGATAAGAACGAACTTGTTCCAACTCGTGTGCAAACCGGTTGGAGGGTTTGTATAGATTACAGAAAATTGAATGCCACCACTAGAAAAGATCACTTTCCTTTACCATTTATTGATCAAATGCTTGAACGTTTAGCTGGACACTCTTACTATTGCTTCCTTGATGGCTACTCAGGTTACAATCAGATTGTGATAGCGCCGGAGGATCAAGAGAAAACCACTTTCACTTGTCCTTTCGGTACTTTTGCTTATAGAAGGATGCCTTTTGGCTTGTGAAATGCTCCAGCTACCTTTCAAAGGTGTATGGTAAGTATCTTTTCAGAGTATGTTGAAAACATAATCGAAGTGTTCATGGACGATTTTAGTGTCTTTGGTGATTCATTTGACCTTTGCTTGAACAACTTGTCTCTCATCCTTGAACGATGTGTTGAAACAAACCTTGTGCTGAATTGGGAGAAGTGCCATTTTATGGTAACTCATGGCATAGTTTTAGGCTATATAATATCTTCTAAAGGCTTGGAAGTTGATAAATCTAAGATAGACCTTATTCGTGCTTTAACCCCTCCTACTACGGTGAGGGAGATACGGTCTTTTCTTGGTTATGCAGGTTTTTATCGTAGATTCATCAAGGATTTTTCCAAGATAGCATCACCACTTTGTAACTTATTGCAAAAAGATTTTGTTTTTAACTTTGATCAAAAGTGTGTGGCGGCATTCAATCGTTTGAAAGAACTTTTGATTTTAGCCCCTATCATTAAACCACCGGATTGGAGCAAGCCTTTTGAGCTCATGTGTGATGCAAGTGACTATGCGGTTGGTGCGGTGCTTGGGAAACGTGTGGGGAAGATACCTCATGCTATTTATTATGCTTCTAGAATGTTAAATGAGGCCCAACAAAACTACACAACCACTGAAAAAGAGTTGTTAGCCATTGTTTTTGCTTTGGAAAAGTTTCGCTCGTATCTAATTGGTACAAAAGTTGTTATCTTTTCTGATCATGCATCACTTAGGTACTTGCTAATGAAGAAAGAAGCGAAACCGAGGCTCATACAATGGATTTTACTCTTGCAAGAGTTTGATATTGAGATCAAGGACAAGAAAGGAATTGAGAACACCGTTGCGGATCACTTGAGTCGTCTTTCTGTGGACAAGGAAGCTATCCCATTGCGTGAAAGTTTCCCGGATGAGAAACTATTCTCAATTGCCTTTGGAGAACCATGGTATGCTGATATTGTCAATTACTTGGTGTCTAAGCAAATCCCAAAGAACTTGTCTCGTGCTGAGAGGGACAAACTTAAGAAGTTAGGAAACCAATACATATGGGATGATCCATACTTGTGGAAACATTGTAGTGACCAAGTAATAAGAAGGTGCGTTCCCGAATCTGAATTTAATTCTATCTTGTCTTTTTGTCACTCTTATGCTTGCGGAGGACACTTTGGGAGTAAGAGAACCGCTCACAAGGTACTTGAAAGCGGTTTCTATTGGCCAACCTTGTTTAAGGATGCACATATATTTTGTACAACTTGTGATAGGTGCCAAAGAACAGGCAATCTAGGTGCCCGAAATCAAATGCCACAAACTTTTATTCAATTTATTGAAGATGTATGGGGTATTTATTTTATGGGTCCTTTTGTCAACTCCCATGGGAATTTTTATATCTTACTTGTTGTTGATTATGTCTCTAAATGGGTGGAGGCTAAGGCCACCCCAACTAATGATTCTAAAGTGGTTTCAGATTTTGTGCAAGCTAATATTTTTGCAAGGTTTGGAATTCCAAGAGCCATAATTAGCGATGGGGGTTCTCACTTCAAAAACAGGATTTTACAAAGCTTGTTGAAGAAGTTTAATGTGTCGCACAATATTGCAACACCTTATCATCCCCAAACAAATGGACAAGCCGAGGTTTCTAACCGAGAGGTGAAGTCCATTCTTGAGAAGACGGTGAATCCAACAAGGAAAGATTGGAGCATGTGACTTAATGATGCTTTGTGGGCTTATAGAACCGCATACAAGACACCTATCGGGATGTCTCCCTTTAGGCTTGTGTATGGTAAACCTTGTCATTTACCCGTTAAAATTGAGCATAAGGAGTTTTGGGCTATCAAGCAATGCAATATGGATATGGATGGGGCTGGAAAGCAAAGGAAGTTACAACTCCAAGATCTAGAGGAGCTTCGCAACGATGCATTTGAAGGCTCACGTATTTATAAGGAAAAGACGAAAGCATTTCATGATAACATGATTTCTAGGAAATAATTTTGCATTGGGCAAAAAGTTCTTTTGTTTAATTCTCGCTTGCATTTATTTCCGGGTAAATTAAGGTCACGATGGATCGGACCTTTTATTGTTACTAATGTGTTTTCTCATGGTGCAGTGGAAATTCGTAGCATAGATACAGGGAAAGAACTTAAAGTTAAATGGGCATCGGTTGAAACCATATTATGAGAATTTCACTTCCGAAGTTGTGGAAGGAATTAACTTTGTGGAAATACTCCCTCTGGAGGAGTCATAGAAAGCAAGGAGATAGTCGGGCTGACGACTTTAAACGAAGCGCTAAATGGGAGGCAACCCAAAGGATGAGTATTTCTTGTCTTGTATTTAATTCTTGTCTTGCTTTTAGTTTTTTTTGTCTTGTTTTTTTTTTTTATTTTCTCTGATTTCTTATCGCATATCATTATAGGATTTCCAACCTTGACTTTCTTTGGACGATTCAATTTACATTGAGGACAATGTAAAGTTTAAGTGTGGGGGAGTGGTTAAGCATTTGCATTGTAAATTTTTCAACTTTTGTGTAAAATAGTGAATAAAAAATTCCAACTTGTAGTTAGTTTAGAGTCACATAGTATACATGTCGCTAAGATTACATCGAGATTATAATAAGAGTGACTGAACTTAGAGATGACAGAGAACATGATCGGGTTTCTTACTTGTATGAGAGTTAAAGTTGGATTTAACCATCCCAGTGGTAAATAAGGTGCAGAATGAATTCGGTATTAGAGTAGTGGTCCCCTATAGTGGAGACTACCCATGTTACATCATGAGAGGCACCGACCTTCACTTCTTTGTACCTGTCTAAATTTGTGCTTTTAGAGTGTGTGTCACCGTACGTAAACTCCGGGTAGAATGGTGAGCTACCCAACCTCCCACCAATAGAAGCACTATTTTGATCTCTTGAGTGCTATTTTATCAATCATGATGGTGACATCGAATTGCTAACTTATCAATAAATATCCGATGAAAAAAAAAAAACTAAATTATGCAAAGCTGAGAATCAGTGAAATAATATACGGTTCCCATCAATGAAGGAAGAATATTCAGTAGAAAAAAATAGTTCGATTTTAGACCTTCATTTCTCAAAATTTCTAGTGAAATTTCTATTCATGGCGACACATTACCAGTTACTATACCCAGATTGTAATTTCAACAAATTAAAGCGTCTTAAATTCATTAGCAGAGGTATAAAATAAAAGTTTGAAGTAGTCAGGATGAGATAAAACTTGGGTGCTTCTCAACTATGGGAGTAAGACAAACTTATTTTTATGTCACAGAAATGAAAGTCGTGCACCAAACGTGATAAGAAGGAAACGTGGAATACAACTGTATAGTACAAGTCTAACTAACAGAAAAGGAAAAACTAATCTACATCCCAGAATTCGAAAGAAAAAAAAAAATACTGTGCACACTGTAATGTGTGGGTAGTAAGTCACTTTCGACGCAGTACAGATGTTGGGTTCACAGCTTTTTGAACCGTTAGCATGGATGGCAGAAAAAAAATCGATCTTCAGTATGACTTATGAGCCTGTGACCTGTGAGTAATAAGCTGGCTCAACGAGAGTATCGGTTAGGGCAATTCGTATGACAATCAACAAACTTATTACTCCCTCCGTCCCACTATTAAGTGACTTATTTGATTTTACCATCATCATCAACAAGAGGAGCATCACAAATTCGAAGGAAAGTTGAAGACGTTCAAGGTTTACAAGCAACGGTACAGAATGAGCAGATTTTAGATTCAAGTAAGGCAACAAGACAAGGAGCAGAATTTTTACAAGTTGAAGACTATTGTACAAGAGTGAAAATTATCAAGGATGAGAGTTCAAGAAGTTTATAATATCAAGACATACAAGTTGTGAAGAACAAAGCGGTAAAGTACTTACACCATGGCCTTTGTACTTACATTTTTATTTTATTTTATCTTATTTGTATTCTATTTTCTCTTGTCTCAAAAAAAAAAAAAAAAAAAAAAAAAAAAAAAAAAAGACAAGAAAAAATCCAGTGTATCATATTTTTGTTTGTTTAGTTCATTTTTAAGTTTTGTATTCTTTAAATAAAGCCAATGGAAGAAGAAATATCTATAATGAAGTTTAAAGCAACAAGGGTTTAGAGGAAAAGAGTTACATTGTCAAGATTCTACGAAGTTCAAGATTTTATCATCAAGAGTTGAAGACCGAAGACGAAGATGAAGACAAGGATTGAAGACCGAAGACATTTCTATGGATGCTGTGAGAGTGGTGCTAACTGCACACCGAAGGGATAACAAGGTAAGTAAGCATATTCCCACCTTCGTTAAGTGGTTGATTTCCTTTCTTAGAGATCGTCAGAAAAAAGGATTTTCAAAATGATAAAAGATGTGGGTTTTCAAAACAATTCGGAGGGTTTTTGCCTTCCTACCATTCAAGGTGTCGCATGATTCTCTCTTCACTCCTACCTGGACACATGTGTGACCCATAAAAAAAAGCTGTTTATTATTGAGAGCAACTTCATAAAACCATTTTTTGTGAGGCAGAGTCGAGACTTTCGATCATTCCGAACCCGAATTTCTTTCGATAAGGGATGGTTATTTCTTTCTCAACTTTTAAGGATGAGATTGTGTTCATTTATGTGTCTAACTTCTTATTACTAGTGTACAGAGTTTCTATGTCTTCTTAGCGCGTTGGATGCTATCATTACGGAGAACTAGTAAGTTGGAAAAGTAGGTTTTGTGGGTATATCTCTAGTAAACCCTCACGAGAGTTGTATGTATCCGTTAGAATAAGTTTTGTTTGATTTGCTCGAGGACTAGCAAAGTCTAAGTGTGGGGGAATTTGATAGGTGTTGTAAAACACCTAAGTTTATATCTTTTGTTTATGCTTTCTTTGCGAGTTTTCTTGTAAATTATGTATCTTATGTTTGCTTTTGAGTTATTAGGTGCAATGGAGTCCTAGGGAGCAAAAGAAGGAGAAAACGTCTATTTGGAGCGTAAAAGGCAAAGAGGCCAATTCACATGGGAGCTATATTTGGAGCGAGCTGACGTGCGCATGAAGGAGTGAAGGATGAATTGTCGGTTGTGCGAAACTGACAGGCCAAATAGTACAAGGAAGCCTTTATCAGATTCATCGGTGCCAATATGAATTTGCATCATTACCAAGACCTAAAAACTAGAGAAGAGTTTCTCTAATCATTTCCATTTGTTTCCTCTCTGCCTGAAATTGAGAGAAAGATGACAGCTCCGTTAATACGCAGAGAAAGGAGATCGAGAAACGAGTGATGGCTGCACTATTAATTGAAATGATGACTGGTAAAAGCAGAAGTGAGAGATGGTTGTTTGTTTTCAAGAGATTCTGATGCTGCCAAGAACAGAGATGATGATGCGATGGTGATTCAAAGTTAGGGTTCAAATGAGTCAAGATCGATGGGGATGGGGGTTTTAAGTTCGATTCATCTGCTGGTGAAAGCTTACACAGGTGATGATTCAAGATTTCAGTTTAGGGTTTATTTTTGAATCCGTTTAGATGGAAGAAATATTGAGGATAGCAACTGATTTCAAGAAGGGTTTGGTAAAAATTGTGAAGATAAAGGGTTTGCTGTTGATCTGTGGTATCGAGAATGAATGGATTGTTTTGGATTCGAATTCTAGCCGAGATTTGAGAAATAAATGGAAATGGAAATTGAGGGTTTGTGTTGGTCTATTTAAGAACTGAAATTATGAGAAATCAGAGAAGGAAGATCGATTGAAGGGTCTAGATTTGATAAGGAAAGATGGGTTTGAGGCAGAATTTATTTTTGGCAGAAAGATTATTCGAATTGGAGCTGTTTCTGTGGTTGTGTTTCAAGGGTTGGGTCATGGATTCAAGATTGGGAATGGTTGATGTTCTTGAGAAGATGAGCTGATGATGGCTAGGGTTGCAGTCATGAGATTAAGAAGATGCTGTTGTGGGTGTTGTTGATGGTACTGCAATTTACATATTATTGCCATGGGTCTGTAGCTGAGAAGAATATGAAGTTGTAGGTGCAATGAGAAAAGAATGAATAGATGCCGGTGCTTGTGCTTGTAGAGGCTTATTTGGCCTGGCAGGTTATTGAGATGCAGATGGCAAGGTTTTGGTGAATCTATGGCAGCTGCAGCCGCAGGTGACTGAATGTGTTGAGATGGTGGTGGATGTGCACACAAGTCTTGTGAGCTATGGAAAGAATGGCTTGAATCAGTGTTGACACTACAGGCCTGAAAAAAGAATGAGTTGTAGTGCAGGTAAGGGGTGTTGTAGCTTGGTGCAGACTTGGTTAGTAATGAATTGCATCTGGTAGAAATCGAAGCTGGTGATATGAATTAGTAATAAGCTCAGGTCTGGTGTTGATAGACATGGGTTGTTTCTGTCTGAGTTCTGGCAGTAGAAAAGAATGTGTATATAGTGATGCAGCTGTTGCTTTACGGCTACTGATTGGATGCGATTAGATGCAGTATTGAACTGGGCCGTAGGTTGTGATGCATTTTGCGGGTGTGGTGTGAGGTGTGTTGAAGGCACTTTGGTGGTTATCTTGAAATCAAATGGAAGAAAATGGGATTTGTGTTTGAGCCAATGGGTCTGTGAAATTGAGATGCGGTAATCTTTGTTCTTTGTGTGATATAAGAACAGAAATGGGAGGAAGAAATGGTGACAGAGGGTTGAGCCGAGAATGTTCTGTAGTAGTACAAGGAGATGGTTGTGCTGATGTTGCTGCAATGACCAGGAATGTTGGTTGGGAATGAATGAATGAATGCTATGAACAGCAGTTGCAGGTGCATGTGAGGAATATGTTTCTTTAGATGAATGTTAGGTATCGGCAGAGGAAACATGGGCCTGAGGAAGAGCTGAAGTTGCATATGATGCTGCAGTGAACAAGGATTACAAAGTCGAATGAACTGAAATTGTAGTGATGGATGAAATGGTTTGTGATGTTGTTGCTTTTGAAGTTGCAGGTGTTGTATGCTTGTCAGTTCTGGTGGTGGTTGAAATGGAGTGAATGCTTGTGTTTGCCTGAGAAGCGAGTGGCAGAATTGTATGGAAGAAGAAGCTGCAGTTGTGAAGAAGGCACAACCATCATGGCTGGAGTTTAATTGGTGAAGCACAATGATAGTGCGGCAGAAGATATGGCCTGTGCAATGGCCTGGCCTGACCAACTTGACCGAGTCAGATAGCTGAATCGGTGTTGACTCGCCTTGACTCTGAGTTAACTCGGCCGACTAGACCTTGACTCGGTTGACCTAACCGAGTCGACTTATTTGACCGGTCACCTGAGATATTTTTCTGATGCCGGATTCCGGCCAATTTCCGGCCATAATACCAGTTTTCCGGCAACTATTTTTAGGACATATTTTCACATGGGTATTCCTCACATATGGGCTTGGTGGACATCTTGTTATTGGACTTTGGGCTTTGAAGACCTAGTTTTGGAAAGATGAAAAGCTACAAAAGGAGAAAGTTTTCTACAACTTTGGGATCACGTATTTTTCTACTTGGAGTTTTGGAGAGCGACGACTAGGGTTTGCTTTCATTTAGTTTTCATCTTCTTATTATTTTATTATTGATTATTGAATATGATGAACTCAAAAGCTATGAGTAGCTAAACACATATTATTGGTTATGGGATAAAGTTGATTTCTCAACATGTTATTTAAATCTATGAATTAGTTTTGTCTCAATACTTTATTGTTTATGATTCATTATTAATATTGTCATATGATTTGATTGTTTGTTTGGTTGAGTCCGGAATCAATACGATTTACATTCATCTCTATTGCTAGATTAGGGTTTTCAATACGAAATTGTTGTTTATCCCTGATTCTAAGTAGCATAGTGTGGTTATTACTTGTAGTGATACATCTTTATAATTGCATATGAATCATAACCTTGGTTAAATTGAATTAGTGCTTTTACACGTTTGATTGCCTTGATTAGTCTTATTCCATAGAATTTAGTGTTTTGAGGGAGTTAAACTTAATTGTGCTTTTACACTTTAGGTTGCTTTCTATGAAGAATTTACATATGCATCTTTTAATGTGGTTGTGATGAAATCAGGGAATTAGCAGGATATACTTGCGATCAAGGTATCCTAGGACTTTTAGTAAATGAGAGATTATATTATCAATTATAATCATTGATGAAAATACATGTTTGTGAATGATACTATCCCGTGACCAATATCTTCTCCTTATTGATTATTCAAATTATTTTATTGCTTTCAATTACTTTTATTGCTTAGATAAAACAAAAATCCCCCCTTGGTTACTAAGAAACTGAAATTCTATAACAACAAAAGCCTCTCTGTGGGAACGAACTCTTTCTTACCACGTACTTCATTTATATTAGTAGAGTGAGAAAGTGAAATTATTTTTGCTCGGCTGACAACCGATCACCACCCCAATGTTTCTTCAAGGGTGACACCTCCAACAGTCACCAGAGCCGCTGCTACTCCACCACTGGGAAGAGAGACTAGAGGAGCCAGAGGAAGTCAACCTCCTCTTGCCACTCTTAATTTGATGGAAAGACAAAAGGTTCACATAAGGCTCAGACAGACATGGCTACAACTCAGAAAGAGATACCTATCTTCCTCGAGACACTAACTGAGCTACCACAAGAGTCACGTCAACCCCTGATAGAGCTGACAAAGGAATACTTTTAACATCCTGCGCAAGCACTTCAGCAAGACGCGCATTTATAGATGAAGAGGCTCGTGTTGCTACTGAATGCCCAATAGAAAAGAATCAGCAATCCAATTTCATCACACGTGAAGATTAGGAATGATTTCTCCAAAATCGAGGCAAAGAAAATCAACAACCCTGCTGAGTTCACGGAGGCCCTCTTCCCGAAGCTGCATAATTTCTGGGGACTCCGTCCACAAAATCGTACAGTCTATGATGAAATATTTATGTGAGTTTCTGTATTTCTCCAAGGTGCAGCGTCAAGACATATCTGCAGCCCCCAACCGCACTGTATCAGGAAAGCAGTTGTTTCCAGCCAGCGAAGCCGTTCCCAAACCCCAACCTCTCTTGGGAAACACGATTGATAGATGGAACTAGGGACTCCTAACTACTGTTCACTTGAAGTATGTCGAGTTTGATAGAACGCTGATTGACGCAACCTCCAACTTCGACATTGTAACCGACAAGATTCTAGTTGCAAGGGGAAATCAAACAGAAGAAGCGTATTCTTTCCCATGAGGAGAAAAACACGATTTTGCCAACCAGCACTATTTGTGTGTCGTCTTCCCATATGTCATATCGTCTCAACCCATTTTTCGAAGTCAAGGGTTAATGGCGCCCTCACTGGAGTTCTCTCCAGGAGCCTCTTCTACTTTTCACTCTAGAAACCGCGCCGCTTCAACGTTCTCTCCAGAAGCCGCTCCGCTCCAACGTTTCGCTCCAGGAGCCGCTTCAACGTCTCACCTCCAGAAGCCGCTCCTCTTCAACATTTCTATCCAAGAGACGCTTCGCTTCAACGTATTCTCCAGTCGACACTCCTCCCTGTCAAGGATCGTGATCGCAGCCAGCCAAGGTTCATAATTTTGGCCACCTTCTGTCTCATCCCGCCAAAGCTTGTGGTCATGGGCAGTTTTACTCGCTTACACATCCAGCTAATTCCTTTGCTCTCATGGACGCCCATGCAATTCCAGCCGACTTATTTTGTTACCACGATAATGTAGTCTCTTATGATCATAGCTGCTGCCAAGAACCATTGCTGCTCTTGTTACCAGCCAGAGCTTCACCATAGCAACAACCGCTACAAGGGTAATCCGTACTTCTCCATATTTTAGTTTCACATAGAAGAAGTAATAGAATCACCAGTAAGGATGCAAGATGTCGATATCTTTATCATGGACAACCCACCGACCATATAAGGTGGAAACATGTAAACCACACTTGGGGACTGAGGATTTACACGAAATCCCTTCACTGTCAAAGCTGAGAAGACGCGGTCAACCCAAAAGTCGTAGCCACAACGAGGTCATCTACTCTTCAAAGGTTTAGCATAAGAATATCATCACCTCTCTGCCCAGAAGGCGTGTGCAACACTTTACGAGGCCCATGGCGGATCCCAAGCCTACTCAGAGGAAATAACTTCAGTACCCAAAGAGGAGTGCGACTGGGGACTTCTCATCGCGTCTATCCCCGACAACAATCAAAGCATTCATGAGATAACTCTAGAGACGCGGCTGAAACATTTTTCTTAAAGAGACAGAGGGAGCCATGATTAACGACATAACTCTCTTACTGCTACCCCTTCGTTATCCAGAATTTTCGTCCATGAGATGATTCCAATAATCCTAGCATCACATCCAGAAGAGTAAAATAAGCTTGTATCAAATCCCATAAGCATGGATTCAAGGCAATGCAATTAAAGTAGGCTATATTCGGGGACTGAAGCCTCCTTCAGAGGTTTGAACGCAGTCACCACCTTACCAGTGAATGTAGTAGAAGCACATCTTCCACAAGAAAATAGGCTCAGGATAATAACACATGGTGACCACCAACATGGGATGCTTTTCACTCCCCTTAACCAGGTTATTTATGATTTCAACATCATCACTGTTGAAGTTTTTACAAGCCTGTTGATGGTGGGTTTTCATTTGAGGTTAAAATTGTAAAATCCGAAAAAATTATGCGTTGACATCTTGTAAAAGATAAAGCCATTAATAAGTGTTGGATACTCCCTCACTTAATTCACCAAGAATGGAGCATGTGGCAACAATCCCATTCTGTGAACACATGAAATTCCTCCAGGTTGGAGCATGTGGCAACAATCCCATCCTGTGAATTTCTAATCAGCCTTGTATTTCCAGTACTCATTATCGGTGTGGCATGACGATCGAGTGTTACTCTTACAGAGTAACATGAACCTCCAAGCACTATAATGAAACCATGTACGAAATACCCGTACAGGCTGACTCTCGGTGTATTATACTAGCCCGATTGAGCCCCTCTCGGTGTGTTATACTAGCCCGATTGAGCATCCGGATTGACCGTATCAGTCCGGATATGATCGCAGTCATCCAACTCCATAAGCATGATTGGACGACCCAAATCAATTCCATCACCCCCAAGCAGGTATGGAATATCCACTGCCGAACCAATGCGGAACCCGCACGGTCGGCCATTGGCCTAGCTTGCCAAAAAAACGTTCATACCAAGCATTATGGACGGAAAACCCTAAATTAGGGTTTG
This sequence comes from Papaver armeniacum, assembly GCA_023531295.1. Lineage (NCBI taxonomy): Eukaryota > Viridiplantae > Streptophyta > Magnoliopsida > Ranunculales > Papaveraceae > Papaver > Papaver armeniacum. The sequence goes on from JAJJWW010011403.1 coordinate 106,062, forward strand.
CGGCATATTACATGTGTCGCAAAATAGCCTCAACCATCCATCTTCGCAGGTATAGATGGAGGGTGTAGATGTAGATTCAAAGGGACCAGAGCATGTCAACACGATCACCGTGGGCCCGCCTACACACTTGACCAATCGGTCAAGACTAACCATGTTTGGTCGTGACAAAATCGTCGCCCAAACAAGAGAAGACGCACATGACTTTGAAACCCAAAATTAGGGTTTTGAGCATCACGAGCGTCCATCTTCTCCGGCATGAATGGAGGGTCCAAGATTAGATTAAGCGGTCCGGTCATACCAAAGATGACCACCGTGGACCCATCTATTCCCTAACCCAATCGGCCAAGGCATATCATGCCTGGCTAATCCAAAACGCACGCTCAAACTAGCGTGGTCACACCTCCCAAACCGCAAACTGATCTCGACCACTCAACTTCGCCGGATGATTTGGATGGCTCAGATCACGTTTTCATGGGATATTCATGTATAGGCGTGGACATCAGCCTACCACCTTCACACCAGGCCAATCGGCCAAGACCGACCAGGATTGGTCGCCTTGGAACGTCTTTTGAAGAGGGCGTGACGTGCGGCCCTTGCGGCACTAGTTTTTTATCGCAAATCGATCTCGACCACTCGATTTCACCTAGGATGAATTGAGTGACCCAGATCATACTTTCATGAGGTAATGGGGTATATGCGCCTACACTATCATGCCATCTACACGCATGTATGGTCGGTTAGGACAAAGTTGTATCCCATGCTTGGTTTCGACCAAGCTGAAGAGTGATGCCCGCGCACCTCTTCAAAACCCTAACTTCATCAACGGTCGCAGATGGGTGTCTCAGAGATCATCTCATCCGTCCAACTTCACCGGCTTGGTTATACAGCCACAGTCGGGAGTTAATTGGTGAGTAAGGTGTCATTACTCATGACTTTACTACACCATGATGCAGTACCTGCATAAAATACACACGATACTTCACAAGTATCGACTTCCTGAATAACACAGTTATTCAATTCAGCATTACATGCTACCTATCGTGGATCCACGATCCACACATTCCAGACATCAATCATGTCACAAACGGGGGATACATACGGGTATTGGTCGGCGGATTACGGCGTGCGGCGTGCAACGCGCCATCACAAGAACGTGTTAGGAAGTCATGGACGGTTAGAGATGAACAGAGAAGTGGGCAAGGCTGGTCGTGTATCACCAACGCACAACTCCACTACTCCATCACTCCACTTCCTCCACTTCCCACGAGAGACGTGAATAAGACTCAATGACTTGTATAAATAGGTTCTCCGCCCTATTTCTAGACAACGGAGAAAAATAACAAGAAAACACCCAGAGCCTGCTTACACCAACCGTAAGCTTTTTCATTTTCTTGTTGCAAGTCATAAGCAAGTCTACACCTTCACAATCTCAACACCTTCTTCGCTTCCCTCCCTAAGATCAACCCCATCTCCTTCACTTTGTGACCGAAACAAGTCTGGAACGGCCATTTCTTGGTTTAGGACGGACTTGCACAGATTGATCTCTCGAATCTACAAGCACTCACCGCGCAGTGCATTTGTTTAAGGTTTAAATTCATTCCTCATCCACACCCCAAATTACCAAATTCTGCAGGAGTAGTTTTCACCCATAAACAGAGCCGCAGGAATTCCTCGACATGAAGCCGTACGCGTACATCAAAGACTCCAAAAGCACGCCACAGAGATACATTCACATATCCGGCTGCACCATTGGATCTAACAGAAGTATAACTAGGTACTTCTTATTGCATCCCATTCCATACAACAGTTCAAAAGATGGTTCAAAGGATGTCGCTTGGAACGAAGATCTTGAAGACTTGATAGCAGCACATCGGCAACAGAACGCTCTCAGCTCGTCTATTTCACCCAATGGCTGCAGAGGATTTCGGCCATGCAAGCATCCACAATATATCATCATCGCAATCAGAAAGTCCAGGCACCAGATAGCCCAAAGTCAAGGATGGACCAACAACGCAATCACAATCTCTAAGATTAGCCATGACATGATCATTGTCGAGCATATATTTCATCCATATATCCCAAGATCGCAATAGAGTTTGGTAAATTTTGAAATCCACTTGAGAGATTAGACACTCATTCTTCTGGAGTCAGACCCTTATTACACATTCTGGAGAAGATTGATGGTACTGTTGGGTGAATACATGCGAGAGCACCTACCTTGAGTTCTCCTGGATTGCCTTGCCGTTGATTATAACTATTGGAGACTGCTTTGTTACCATTAATGCTCGCTCTACCACCGCTAACAAATGACGAAGAGGAGCCACATGTTGCAGATGAAAGCACGGAGTCGGGCAAACAACAAAAACAGAAGAGGGTCGATACCCCTTTTCACACGAATGCAGTTTCTAGAGTTTGAACATGATAAGGATTCCTTATTGCTCCATGAACGGGAATATATGACTAGGCGCACCATACTCATGCTCCATAGCCGAACAAGTAGTGTGACAATATCTCCGCTCCATGACCGAACCAGCAGCGCACCAGCACGAGGAACACCAGTCTCTCAACCTACAAACGGTCCATGGCTTCAGCACTCCATGGTCAAGCCAAATCTCCATGGCTCCATCACTCCGTGGTCAAGCCAACTCTTTATGGATCTAGCACTCCGAGGTCAAGCCAACTCTCCATGGCTCCAGCACTCCGTGGTTAAGTTAGCGCCAACGCTCCAGCATTCCGTGATCCAGCCAGCAAGCCTTCCAAGTGCCATTTCCACTGTTCCACGGACTGAAGCCATCAGCGCCACCATAACCATTTGAAGCCAAAGTTCAAAGACTATCATCACCGTTTGGTAGCCAAAGTTCCAAAGACCATATTTTCACCATTCCATGGACTGAAGCCAGTTTCCACCATTCCATGGACTGAAGCCAGTTTCCACCATTTCCTGACCTAGCTAGCGCCATCTTAGCCGTTCAAAGCAGCGCCATCTCCACCAACCAAGGAAGCGCCATCTTGGCCATTCAAAGCAGTGCCATCGACCGTTCCACGAATCAGGAGCCAGTCGTGCTATCTCTGCTTCTCCGTGATCTAGCCAGCCAAGTTCCATCCACTGCTTCACAGACCTAGCCAATAGCACCGCTCTACGGACCTAGCCAACAGTGATGCTCCGCGAATCTAATTAGCAGCACCATTCCATCCTTCAAAGCCAACAGCGCCATCTACCTTTCCTAGCCGGCTAGCAATATTCGTCGTTCCGGACAAGGATACCACCTCGCAATTAGTATCCAAGTCGCAGTCTGACGGCACCCATGGACAAACCAAATTAGTAGCCAAAGTCATGACTTGTTGTTTCGATTTTATCCTCGTTTGTCACCATCTCATGCTTACCCCACAACAATGCCACTGTTCCAGCTAGCGGTGGACTTAATGTTGATGGTGGTTTTGGATTAGCGTTAAAATCGTAAAACCTTGCGATGTGACGTCACTCTGCAAGGAAACGAGCCACGTGTGCTAGGCACCCCATGGACAAACCAAATTTATGATTTTGCTTAATTAATTCATTGAAAGATGTAAGATCAAGAATATTTATTGATTAAGTCCATGAAATGTTTACAGGGATGATAGAATTACACTTAGAAATTAAAATGCTCAAGGATCAAAAGATCTCTCCCAGATTCTTCGTGCCTCTTGACAAAGGTTAGCCAAATCTTCATGACAATCTCTTCATGACTTGTTGTTTCTTTGATTTTATCCTCGTTTGTCACCATCTCTCATGCTTACCCCACAACAATGCCACACTGCTCCGAGCTATGCAAGTGTTTACTGTTATTGCGTCTTCTTCACCATTTTTGCTATTCCTTGGACTTAATGTTGATGGTGGTTTTTGGATTAGCGTTAAAATCGTAAAAAACCTTGCATCGATGAAACATTTCTTTTTTTATTAATAATGACGTCACTCGCAAGGAAACATTCTTTTGGCGACAATATTCTATACCTCAACTCCTCATAGACCAAGCCACGTGTGCTAACCTCTCTCAAAGTATTAAACCGAAACGAATAATGGAGGCATATTTATTAAGCCGAACTCAATATACTTACATGAAATCTTATCCGCGAGAAAAGCTTTGATGTAGAGAGTTAAATCCTCTTTGCAGAATTCCTTTTTGTGTGAATGAATCCCGACAAATATGACAAGCCTAAATTCTCTTGCGAAAACATAGCCTCATGACATTTGCGTCTGTTTTGTTCTTATCATCTCCCCGGTGGCCCCTTCACCTCGGCGCCTTGAGCATACAGACGGCTCCCTAAGAAGAGACCCTCGGTCGCCCAACCAGTGGTATAACCTACATATATAGTTGGGAATCCAAGGTACCTCTTAGGATAGGCTTTCATGGGCCCCAAATTTTCATGACTCGGGCTCGGGAGCGGTGTAACCTTCCCCCTAAGCCATGTCGAGAGATACCCCCTTATATGACGCACTTTAGGTCTTACATTTGCCTCTTACGAAATGTTATTCGCGAAATTTCGATCAATCTATATGCCCTGCCAATTACTTCTTTGATAATATAAGGTCCATCCCATTTTTCGCCAATTTGCCTCCACTTTCACGTTGATATATTGGGGTTTCATGATAGCATAAGTCTCTGGTTGGAACTCACGTATTTTTACACGTTTGTTATATTCTCTAGCAGAGTCTTATTTGATAATTCTCCATGTGTCGCAATGCCTTTTCTCGCTTTTCTTCCAATTCATCCAACTTGATTAGAATGTTGCTGCAAGGCTAAGATTTTTACGCCTCAGGGTTGGTCCTTTGGTTCTCTCGCGAAGCGAGATTTTTACGGGTATGCCTTTTCCTTCCTTTGCTCTTATCATGGACTTAATGCCATCTTTTGCGGTACTTTGATATATTCTTTCGCTTGTTTATTTGTTCCTCATAACACTTCACTTCATTTTGATAGTATATTCTTCCTTTGGCAGCGTAGCCAATTCCGTTGGGAAAAATCATTGATGAAGCGTTGGCCCACGCTTTTATTGCATGTACCCATGGTCTTCCTAGTAATATGTTGTATGGTGATTCCATATCTGTGTTTCAATTCCTCCCTAATGGAATACGTATTTTTATCTCTCCTTTTACTTTTGTCATGGAATTACCAAAACCGTCGAAAATCATATCTTGTCTTTATATCCCATCTTTTTGTAAGCGTGATAGAACATGATGTTCGCCGGACTCCTGTGTCGATTAAAACTCCATTCACCATCCATGCTTTCATTGTGTTCTCCCGATTGTGATCCGGTGGAGATGTGTGATCCAAATTTTGTAGTGAATGTTATCTCTTGCTTTTCCCAATCCTTCAAAGGTGATGCCATTTCTCTATCCGTGATCTTCTTTCCTTGAAATCCCGTTTGTGCTTTGATATTTTTATCGCTAAGCGTGTTTGCATGCCATATCTTTTTCATCAGATTTCCCTTTCTCATTTTCTGATTCAAAAACTTTAATTGCAATCTTCTTTCTTTTACAAACGAATGTTTCTCGAGGATTTTATACTCGATTTTGCTTAATTAATTCATTGAAAGATGTAAGATCAAGAATATTTATTGATTAAGTATAGGGTAATACATAGTGGATGACAAACTAAGCTACCCCTCGCGAGATGCACAAACATTCACTCGCGTATATTCACTTAATATAAGTTCCTCTTGTATGTTGCGATATTATGATCCTACATATTCACTTAATATAAGTTCCTCTGAATGCCTTCTATGCTATGTTCTCCAGCTGAACTCTTAATGTTGATATGGCATGATGATTTGTGTTCACTCGCAGCAGAGTAGCACGAATCTCCAAGTATCAAGAATAATATTTTTGCATAAGGTATTCAATCATAAAAGCATGCTGCTCTCTGGCAACGAACTTAAAAGAGATCTGTGTCGACACATAGAATTCAGTCAATCGTCCCGAATAACTGGCAGAAGTTAGGGTTTCGCGCCTCACGCATTACACCAGACCTTGCTTGTCAAAATTAAGCCTAAGCAAACTAAGTAATTAATCCGCCATGGATTAGCAGGTGCAGAACCTCGCTCAGAATAAGAAAAACAGGGAGCCGCAGCAGCAAGAAGAGGCGTGGCCATGCCCAAGGACAGCTAGCGCCATTGGCCACGCCCCGACCATATTTCCTCGACCAATCAGGTCGCTCTAAACTCGCCACACTCTCACCAGAAGTATAGTCGCGCCTTATGTTTGGCCGCCCCCCTTTTTGGGACAATAAAGTTGCTCTGAACTTGCCACCATACATTAAAGGCCAAATGCACCCTGCCGCGCCACCATACTAACTGGCAAGCCAAACGTGCCCTACCACAACAACATATTGTTCGGCATGCCAACATGCCACTCTACCGCGGCAACTTCGCAAACATGTCACTTCGTGGAAACCTGCCATAGATAGCCACCCACGGTAATTCCTACTCCCATGGTCGTTTCCACACTATGGTCTTGCCATAGTTCCTTTGGCAAAGCCATGGCGCCATTTGCACAAAAGTAGCGCCATGCCGCAGCCGCACGCCACGTGCACTAATTAGGGTTTCGACAGGCCAAACCCTAATTTGAGCAAACTTCTACCAAAGCCAAATAACGTTCCCAGAGCAATGGGATTGGCGTGGCAACAGGGCCAATGTTTCCACGCCACATGTGGGTCTGACAACATGGATCCTTGGCCATGCCAAGCCCTAATTATTCCACGGCACCTTGGCCACGCCAAGCCCCAATTCTTCCACGGCGAATTCTTCCACGGCGCCTTGGCCACGCCAAGCCCTAATTATTCCACAGCGCCAAACCCTAACTTTGGCCACGGAGCCAATTTTTAGCTTTGGCCATGCCGCAACATCACCGGCATACCATTATGCCACGGCTACTAAATGCCGCTATGCCACGGCTACGCCATTGGCATGCCGTTATGCCATGGCTACGCCACTGGCATGCCATTAGCATGTGGCTGACGCCACTTCGCTATACAACAACATGTGGCCATAATCAATGGCCATCCTTATTCATGAGATGCAATCTCAGCCATCCAAGTTCGCCACCAAACTGATGGACTTATGGAAACTCTTAGGCGACCAATCGCCTAAACCCAGCGACCATGGATACGCCAGGCGCCACTTGCACCATCGTGCCACTGGCATGCACAAGTCATTCCACAATGCCACTGCGCCATTGTCAGGCGCCAACACAAGGTAGCCACAATCAACGGCTACCCTTATTCATAAGATGCGATCTCGGCCATCGAAGTTCGCCACCAAAACGGTAAGCTCGCGACATGTTTTAGGCGACTAGCCAAAACGAGCCTAGCATCACATGCTATTTACCTGCGGCAAGCGTCTCGATTTTAACTTGCCACGCGTAGCAAAGTACTATATGTTTTCCACGAAAACACTCGAGACATCAAAATATGTCACAAACTGGGGGATGCTCATCAGGGTATTGGTCTGGCGGTTTACAGCGTGCGGCGTGCAATGCGCCCGTTACAAGAAAGTGTCATGATGTAGGATAATTAGTGGTGGTGAAAAGTAACGGTGTAAACAATTCATTTCCTTCATCATGGAAGCGTAATGACTGGCGGTTACACGAATTCACTTCCCTCATCATGGAAGCATAACATCTGACAGTTACACGTTACTGTTTTCTTCCACCACTCAATCGTTTCCACTTCCTACGAGACCAGGGTACGTTTCACTATGACTTGTATAAATAAGTCTCATATATTTCCACCAAAAGAAAGGTTTTGGTCAGGAGAACCATACAACATCCTGAAATCATCTGATAGTTTTTTCATCCAGCTAGCCAGTTCAAATTTCTGATACAAGTCACAAAACGCCCACACTTCCAGAATCAACTATTCTGGTCTCAAAACTTTCTTCGATTCCCTCCCTAAGACCAACCCTTCTCCTTCACTTTGTGACCGAAGCAAGCCTGGAACGGCCATTTCTTGGTTTAGGCCAGGATTGTACAGATTGATCTCTCGAATCAAAAGTACTCCCGTGAAGTACATTGTTTAGGGTTTAGATTCGTTTCTCACCTACACACACCCAAAATTACCAAAATCAGCATAAACGGTTTTCACCCTCAAACACCAACTAAATCCAACTTCTGATTTGTTGTATCCTCAAGGCGCAGCTGCTTGTCTTCCAAACGATTTTTAGTTGTTTGTTCTTCTGTGTAAGTCATCGTAAAAAAAATGGGTAGAATTTAGAGACTGATCTTAACCTGCTCTAAACCAGGTGTTAGGGTCCTTGACCAAACACTAGATAGAACATAGCAAAAGAAGAACAAGAACCCTAGATAAAACACTTTGAGTTGGGGGTTAGCCACCTCTGCGTAAGATTAAGAGAATAATAATTGAATAAACTGAGTTGTATTAATTAGTTGTGTTTCGATACAAGCTCAAGCAATGTATTTATAGCTAACATGAGTGCTTGTTAGGCAAGCAATGCTAATAATAATAAGTTTACTCAAACTAGGAAACTATGTAAACTAATTAAGGTAAATCTAATTAAGGAAATAAGAGATATTGGGTTGGTGTCGCAACACATCGATCCATGGTAAGCACAACCAAACCCTAACTTCACCAGATCCCCTCTTAATTCTTAACAGCTGAGAATGAAAGAAAGAAATACCCTGAGCTTCTCAATTTCACCTCCCCATCTCTGTGTTCATCATTCCTCTCTCAATCTCCATGAAAATCCACAACCATTTTCTCTCTGGTTTCTGAATTCCTTTCTTAGACAGCAGCCGGACACTAAGAACAAATGATTGAGTTTTTCTCTCAATTCTAGGATTGGTAATGATTGAAACTATACAAAACACCCAGAAATAGGATAAGGGCTACCACGGTGATATTTGGCCTGTCAGTTTCGGAAAACCGACAATTCATCCTTCACTCCTTCTTGCGCAACATTAGCCTGCTCCAATTATCGCATGGGAATTTATCTTTTTGCCATATTCGCTCAAAATGGATGTTTTCTCCTTCTTTTGCTCCCAAGGACCTCCATTGCACCTAATAACTCAAAACTAAACATAAGAGATGCAATTCACAAGGATAATAGCAAAGAAAGCATAAATACTATATATAAAATTAGGTGTTTTAGACACCTATCAAAATCCCCCACACTAAGACTTTGCTAGTCCTCGAGCAAATCAAACAAAATTTATTATAAAAATACATACAACTCCGTGTCGTCGAGGCTACGGTCACACTTAGCATGTATAACAAGCCTTTAAACCCCTAGGTGTCCCTAGTGGACGAGTTATAGTCTCGTGAGGGTTTACTAGAGATATACCCACAAAACCTACTTTTCCAACTTACTAGTTCTCCGTAATGATAGAATCCAACGCGCTCAGAAGACATAAAGATTTTGCACACTATTCATAAGAAGTTAGACACATATATGAACACAGTCTCATTCTTAAAAGTTGAGAGAGAAATAACCATCCCTTATCGAAAGAAATTCGGGTTCGGAGTGATCGAAAGTCTCGACTCTGCCTCACAAGAAAGGGTTTTATGAAGTTGCCCTTAATAATAAACAACTTTTTATGGGTCACACATGTGTCCAGGTAGGAATGAAGAGAGAATCCTGCGACACGTTGAATAGTAGGAAGGCAAAACCCTCCGAATTATTTTGAAAACCCACATCTTTTATCATTTTGAAAACCCTTTTTTTTTTTCTGACGATCTCTAAGAAAGGAAATCAACCACTTAATGAAGGTGGTAATATGCTTACTTACCTCGTTATCCGTTCGATGTGCAGTTAGCACCACTCTCACAGCATCCATAGAAACGTCTTCGGTCTTCAATCCTTGTCTTCATCTTCGTCTTCGGTCTTCAACTCTTGATGATGAAATCTTGAACTTCGTAGAATCTTGACAATGTGACTTTTTCCTCTAATTCCTTGTTGCTTGAAACTTCATTATGAATATTTCTTCTTCCATTGGCTTTATTGAATGAATACAAAACCAAAAACGAACTAAACAAACCAAAATATGATGCAATGATTTTTTATTTTATTTTATTTTTCCTTTATTTTTATTTTTTTTTTGAAATGCAAGATAAATAAAGTAAATACAAAATATTAAACAAACAAAATATTAAAACTAATGATGAACCTAATGAACTTTTCTCCGACTCTTTTAATTTTTAAATTTTTTTTTTCATTTTTTTTTTTCACAAGACAAGAGAAAATAAAATCAAACTAACAAATAAGAATAAATAAAAATAAAAATGTAATGTATGATGAAAAATCATGCGCTGACATCTTGTAAAAGATAAAGCCATTTATAAGTGTTGATATTCCCTCACTTAATTCACCAAGAATGGATCATGTAACAACAATCCCTTCTTGTGAATTTCATATACCTTGTAATCCGTTCGATGTGCAGTTAGCACCACTCTCCAAACATCCATAGAAACGTCTTGGTCTTCAATCCTTGTCTTCATCTTCGTACACACAGCCGACCCTTCGGTCTTCAACTCTTGATGATGAAATCTTGAACTTCGTAGAATCTTGACAATGTGACTTTTTCCTCTAATTCCTTGTTGCTTGAAACTTCATTATGAATATTTCTTCTTCCATTGGCTTTATTGAATGAATACAAAACCAAAAACGAACTAAACAAACCAAAATATGATGCAATGATTTTTTATTTTATTTTATTTTTCCTTTTTTTTTTTTTTTGAAATGCAAGATAAATAAAGTAAATACAAAATATTAAACAAACAAAATATTAAAACTAATGATGAACCTAATGAACTTTTCTCCTGACTCTTTTAATTTTTAAATTTTTTTTCTTTCATTTTTTTTTTTCACAAGACAAGAGAAAATAAAATCAAACTAACAAATAAGAATAAATATAAAATAAAAAATGTAAGTACAAAGGCCATGGTGTAAGTACTTTACCGCTCAATTCTTCACAACTTGTATGTCTTGATATCATAAACTTCTTGAATTCTCATCTTGATAATCTTCGCTCTTGTACAATAGTCTTCAACTTGTACAAATTCTGCTCCTTGTCTTGTTGCTTTACTTGAGTCTGAAATCTGCTCATTTCTGTACCGTTGCTTGTAAACCTTGAATGTCTTCAACTTTCCTTCGAATTTGTGATTCTCCTGTTGGTGATGATGATGGTGTTTCTATGGACCTGTTGGTGTAGAGAGAGATAAAGTGGATGGTGCTAACTGCGAACAAGATTACAAGTGATATGTAAGTTAGCAATTCGATGTCACCATCATGATTGATAAAATAACACTCAAGAGATCAAAATAGTGCTTCTATTGGTGGGAGGTTGGGTAGCTCACCATTCTACCCAGAGTTTACGTACGGTGACACACACTCTAAAAGCACAAATTTAGACACGTACAAAAAAGTGAAGGTCGGTGCCTCGCATGATGTAACATGGGTAGTCTCCACTATAGGGGACCACAACTCTAATAACGAATTCATTATGCACCTCATTTGCCACTGGCATGGTTAAATCCAACTTTAACTCTCTTACAAGTAAGAAACCCGATCATATTCTCTGTCATCTCTAAGTTCAGTCACTCTTATAAGAATCTCGATGTAATCTTAGCGACATGTATACTACGTGACTCTAAACTAACCGCAAGTTGGAGTTTTTTATTCACTATTTTACACAAAAGTTGAAATTTTTACAATACAAATGCTTAACCACTCCCCCACACTTAAAATTTACATTTTCCTCAATGTAAATTGAGTCATCCAAAGTAAGTCAAGGTGGGAAATCCTACATGATAATGTGATAAGAAATCAGATAAACTAAATGCAAAGCAAGAAAAAGCTAAAAACAATACAAGAAAATAAAAACAAGACAAGAAATACTCATCCTATGGGTTGCCTCCCATTTAGCGCTTGGTTTAAAGTCGTCAGCCCGACTATCTCCTTGCTTGCTAAGCCTTAGATAGGGTCCCATACGTTATGGACAACCGAATGAACATCACTTGTATACCGCATGACTTCAAACATGTTGAAGCGAATTATCTCATCATCAAACTTCATAGTGAGTATTCCCTCGTCCACATCAATGACGATTTTAGCCGTATTCATGAAAGGTCTCCCAAGCAGCAGGGGTATGGATGCATCCGAGCCATCATCCATTTCTAGAACACAAAAATCAGCTGGAAAAACTAGTTGGTTCACCTGCACAAGGACATCCTCAATAATACCCCTAGGGTAGACATTAGTACGATCCGCAAGTTCAAGCACAATATTAGTTGGTTTTAATGGACCCAACTTTAAAGACTCATAAATAGATGCCGGCATGATATTCATGGATGCTCCTAAGTCAAGCATAGCCTTTCCAATTCTTTTATTACCAATCTCTACGAATATAGTGAAACTACCTGGATCCTTGCATTTGGGTGGGAGTTTCTTTTGCAAGACCGCCGAAGCGTTTTCCCCCACACTCATAACCTCATTACTGGTTAGCCTTTTCTTTTTGGTACACAAGTCCTTCAAAACCTTCGCATACTTGGGAACTTGCTTGATAACATCAATGAGTGGAATGTTTACATGAAGCTTCTTAAAGATGTCTAAAATCTCCTTTTCTGGTTCCGCCTTCTTAGAGTTAGCAAACCTGCGAGGGAAAGGTAAATAAGGAATATAAGTAGAAACAGGAGTTTTGGAGCTAGAAATAGGTACCTCAGAAGTTTGGGGAAAATTATCATTCTTTTCCTCCAAAACAGGTTCCTTTTGGGTCTCCATATCACCCACATCAACAATTTCAGGTTGCACAAGTTGTGTACCGCTTCTCAATGTAATAGCACTAACATTCTCTCTTGGGTTAAGAGATTGAGAAGGGAGTTTCCCATTATTTTGTGCCTTCAATTTGTTTAATTCAATAGCCGTGGAACCCATTTGTGTCTCCAACTACTTGATAGCACTCTTAGTCTCTTTTTGACTTTCTTGAAACATAGTAGAAATGCCTTGCATCATTTTTTGAAGTTTTGCATCAATATCGGAACCTTGATTTTGCATTGATTGTTGTGGTTGCTGAAATTGTTGTTGTGGTGGTTGAAATCCACCCGAACGGTTGAAAGTAGGTTGTTGGAATGCACCTTGCTTGTTGACATAGCTAAAATTTGGATGATCTCTCCATCCCGGATTGTAAGTGTTGGAATAAGGATCTGTTTGTGGGTGAAAACTGTTTCTGCGGTTTTTCGTAAATTTTGGTGTGTGTGGATGAGAAACGAATCTAAACCCTAAACAAATGCACTGCACGGGAGTGCTTTTTGATTTGAGAGATCAATCTATACAATTCTGGCCTAAACCAAGAAATGGTCGTTCCAGACTTGCTTCGGTCACAAAGTGAAGGAGATGGGGTTGATCTTAGGGAGGGAAGCAAAGAAGGTGTTGAGATTGTTAAGGTGTTGGATGTTTATGACTTGTATCAGAAAGAGGAACTGGCTCGCAATGATGTAAGCTATCAGTTCACGGTGTTTTCTAGATACGAATGACAACACTTGGTTTTCTGTGCTTGTCTGTGTTGTTTGGAAATAGGCAAAGGACCTATTTATACAAGTCATTGAGCGCAAACCCTCATCTCGTAGGAAGTGGAGGAAGTTGAGTGATGGAGTAGTGGGGTCATGTGGGTGATTGCATGATCACGTCTTAGCCCACTTCCCTCACCATCTTAACCGTCCATACCTCCTGACACGTTCTTGTGATGGCGCGTTGCACGCTGCACGTTGTAAACCGCCAGACCAATACCCCAGTAAGTATCCCCCAGTTTGTGACATGCTTGATGTCTCGAATAAGTGGATCGTGGGACCCACAAGAAGTAGCATACGGTGCTAGATTAAATAACTGAGTTATTTAGGAAGTCGATATTCATGAAATATCGTGTATACTTTATGCATCGAATACAATCAATATGTATGAAGCATTGCTGTTTTTAGAGTTTAACGGAGTAAGCCGCGGATTTAGCGTCTTAAAATGGCTGCATGACCAACCATCTTCGAGTGATTGTTTGGAGGCCGCATGGGCGGGCCATCCCTTGGCCGATCACTCCTTGTGGTACAGTGACGGGCGGTGACCACCAAGGTACCTCATTGGTTGTTTAACTCTTAGCCTAGGCTGTCCGACTAAGATGGCAACGTTGGACGGACGAGATGATCTTTGGCTGTACCTCATTGGCTGTTTAACTCTTAGCCTAGGTTGTCCGACCGGGCATGCGTGTAGACGGCATGCTGGTGTACATGCCCATACCGCTTTGTCTCATGAATACTTGATCTAGGCCACTCAAATTGGCCGGCAAAGATGAGTGGTCGTGATTGATTTGCGACAGGAATCCATTGCCGCAAAGGATTTGGAAGCCGCGTGAGATACCACCTTCGGGCGTGCGTTTCGAGGCGCTCGGCCATGGTTAGCCTAGGCCGGCCGGTCACACGCACAGGTAGGACCGCGGTGATCACGTCGACATCCTTGGGACCCCATGAGTCTATATCTACACCCTTCGTTTAGGCTGGCAAAGATGGATGGACGCGATCAATTTGCGATAGATGTTCATTGTCGTAAACCCTAATTAGGATTTTGATCACGTACACGCAACTTGGGCCAAACGAATTGGCAAGCTACGCTTCTCCTTTGGGGAGGCCGATCATATGGGGGCCCACGTTGGGCTGACAGTGAACATATGTGCACCTTACCAATAGCCCTAGGCGCGATCTAAGCCATCTAATCATGCTGGCTAAGTTAGATGGTTATGATCGATTTAAGACACTAGTGGAACTTCCGCGACCCTTTAAGGCACCACGCCAGCCACGTTTCGAGAAAACGTTCATTGTTCTATGGCATTGCTGTGAGAAGGACGATCAGGTAGGTGGGAAGTGGGCCCGCCAACGTGTGTGTTAGCGCTTCACTGATCATTCATGGGATGATCTAATCCGTCCAACCATGCCGGTGAAGTTGGACGGGTGTGATGGTTTTAAGACTGCTTTAAGCGGTCTTACTCGTTCGAGCCTTTCTCAAAACAACGCGGCCATCCCTATTTGGGGACGGCGTTTAACTTGTGTTGGGAGTGTAGTGTGGTGTTCGACCGGCTAGGGCATAAGCGGGCCCGCCGGTGGTCATCACGGTGATCGCCTACTCCTGTTAGGGTTCGTCTAGGCTGGTTAAATCATGCGGTCAACTTGCATGGGCGTGATCGTTTCTGAGACTGACACGGACAGTCCAGATTTCCCTTAGGAAATTAAATATGCTCGATCGGGCTAATATAAGCACGTCGATGCAAGACTTTCTCTGTCAAAGAGAGATGTAGCCTATGTGAGTACTTCGTGCATGTCCCAATATTGGCACAGAGATTCATGCTACTCTGCTGAGAGTAAACACTCAGTCGTCATGTCATGTCAATAATGAGAGTTCGGCTGAGAATACAGCACGGAAAATACTACGCAAATCATGCATTAATTGTTAATGCTAATAAAATTCACAGAATATTTGGGATTGCTGTTGCACGCACCATTCTGGGTGAATTTTGTGTATTTATTGAATTGCTTCAAATAAAGTGAAGAGGTAATCTGCACTCTGCCACTTCTTAAACGACCTTTCCCTTTGCAGGGTGACAACGCCAAAAATACTGGTTTTACAATTTTAGCCCTGAACTAAAATCCACCATCAACAGGATCATACCGTCTTCGCTGATTTATAAAAACCGCGCTAGCTTGCTCCAACTCTTCGTCATATGAAGGTAAAATAACCGAAGCTATCTTTTGCACCATTCTCTCCATGCTATCCATACTTTTATCAAGGTGTGATTATGAATCACTAACTTCATGCACCCGCCTAACCATTGGTTCACCTCTTGTGTAAAATCGTTGCGAGTTCTCAGCCATGCTTTCAATCAACTCGGTAGCTTGGGACACCGTCTTGTTCACTAGTGCACCACCACCCGCTGCGTCAAGAAGATATCTATCGCTTGTTTGGAGACCTTCGTAGAAGTATTGGATTATCATAACGTCACTGAATTGGTGGTGTGGACAGCCGGCCACCAATCTATTGTATCGCTCCCAACATTCATACAAAGATTCTCCCACATTTTGCTTTATCCCACAAATCTCCTTGCGAATTTGAATAACTTTTGACGCAAGAAAATACCTCTCTAAGGAAAGTTTCTTCAACCCGTTCCATGTAGTGACACTCCCGGAAGGCAAGTAATATAACCATTCCTTAGCATTATCCACTAAAGAGAATGAAAAGGCTTTCAACATCGCTTCATCCGCATTAATATTCTCTGGAAGCATAGCCATGATAATGTTGTGGAAATCCATGAGATGCTTGTTTGGATCTTCACTAACCATGCCATGAAACTTCGTGAACTCTCTAATCAACCCCGGCTTGATCTCGAAGGTTGAGTTTGTTTGGATACACCATCTTTGTGTATCAAGCCTATGAGAAGCCAAGTACTTGAGTGTACGATCACCCATTGCTTATTCTTTAATTAGTGGTTCTTCTTCAACTAGTGGTTCTTCTACAATTGGAACCTCTTGTTCTTCTTCCAGTTGTAACTCTTCTTCCACTTCTAACCATTGTTCTTCCGTTGTGTCTTGACTTGGTTGGAGTATTGTGCCTCTTCGAGTAGCTATCCCGCACCTTGGATAGTTCCAATCTTTAGAAGCTAGGGATTAGGTACCTAAAAACAATTCTCGCAAACAAGTGAGAAACAAGACAAGAAAACAAAAAGCAAAGATAAAAGCAGAAATTATAAAAAGAAACTAAAAACTTAATAACAAGTCGTATGCCTCCCCGGCAGCGGCGCCAAAATTTGATCGCTGTCGTATGCGTCAAAAATAATTTCACTTTCTCACTCAACTAAAATAAATGAAGTATGTGGTAAGAAAAAGTTCGTTCCCACAGAGAGGCTTTTGTTGTTATAAAATTTCAATTTCTTAGTAACCAAGGGGGGAATTTTTGTTTTAACAAAGTAATAAAAATAATTGAAAGCAATAAAATATGAAAGTAATCAATAAGAGGAAGATATTGGCCACGGAATAGTATCACTCACAAACATGTATTTTCATCAATAACTAGAATTGGTATTTTAATCTCTCATTTACTAAAAGTCCTAGGATACCTTGATCGCAAGTATATCCCGCTAATTTCCTGATTTCATCACAAACACATTAAAAGATGCACATGTGAACTAAGAGCAATAATTTCTATGAAATAAACTAATCAATGCAAACGAACGTGTAAAGCACTAATCTGTTTTAACAAAGGTTATGATTCATATGCAATTATAAAGATGTATCACTACAAGTAATAACCACATTATGCTACTTGCAATCAGGAATTGACAACTTTTTCGTAGTGAAAATCCTAATCTAGCAATAGAGATGAATGCAAATCCAATTGATTCTGGACTCAACCAAACAAGCAATCAAATCATATGACAATATTAATAATGAATCATAAACAATAAGGTTGAGACAAAACTAATTCATTGAAGCAATATCATGTTGTGAAATCAACTTTATCCCATAACCAATAATATGTGTTTAGTACTCATAGCTTTTGAGTTCATCATCATCAATAATAAAATGAAGAAGATGAAAAATAAAATGAAAGCAAACCCTAGTCGCCGCTCTCCAAAGCTCCAAGTAGATAATACGTGATCTCCAAAAGAAGAAACTTTTCCTTTTTGTAGTCTTTCCTCTTTCCAAAACTAGGTCTTCAAAGCCCAAAGTCCAAGTGGTCCACCAAGCCCATATGTGAGAAAAACCCAAGTGAAATATGTCCCAAAAGTAGTCGCCGGAAAACTGGTATCACCGGCCGAAAGTTGACTGGAAACATAGCCGGAAGGCAACTCAGGTGACTGGAAAAGTCATTGGGCACCGGTCAAATTCAGTCAACTGACTTAACTCAGTGGTGTCATGAGTCAAAGCCGAGTCTAGAGTCATCTAACTAACTAGCTGAATGGGATGAGTCGGATCAGGCCAAGGCCATCTTGCGAAGGCCATATTGCACAGCCTAGTCTTGTGCTGCACCATCATTGCGCTTCAGCCACATTCCACTTAGCACCAACATAACCATATTTCTTCAGCTCAATGGATACACAAGTTCTGTCATTCAATCACCATCTTGCAGCTTCAAAACTTCTCTTTCTGCACTTTCTTGTTCTCTATAGCCTTGTCCCAACACCACCACTCCTTAATCTCATCTGATACAGCTGAGTCTAGCCCCATCACTACCACCTGCGAGTCAGGTTTAACATCATCGTTTTCTGCAGCAGCCAGTTCATCTCTACCTAAGACTCCTCCATTCTTCAATTCACAACTCCATAATCTCCAGCTGCACCTTCAGTTCCATCACCTGAGCCATTCTCTTAACCTGCACTGCCTGAACTTCAAATACTATTGACACCATGGCTTGACAGAAACAAGCTCCCTCAGATAGATCTCAAATGACACAAACACAACCTAACATTCATCTATTCAAAACTTCATACCAAAACCTTAGCATCAGCTCTTTCTAACTTACATTGCAGTTCCATTACTTTAATCTGACCTGTACCAGCAGTTCATTCCCTTCATCAACACAGTCACCAGCATCAATACCATTTGATTGTCTACTGCAAACCACAAGACTACAACATCAGTGAACCACCTCCTGTAACTCATTCATAACCAAATACTTCAGCTCCCTGAGTTCAATTTGTCTTCATGGACATAATCATCTCAAATCCTGCATCTGTTCTTCACTGACCCCTTCTTTTCTTCAATACCCTAAGTCTTCACCAGAGACCACCATTAACACCATCTGTAGCTACAACTTCACTGCAATATATCACTGCCTCAGTCCATGGCTTAATCACCAACACAAACTGCAGACCTTGCTTACAACTGCATTTGCACATTCATCATTCATTCGTCATGGCTAATTCTGATGCTCCCTGCCTCTCTTTACAGCATCAATGGAATCAAACCCACTTCGAATTTCAACCCCATTGCAACTTCAACTCTTCCTTACTTCTTCTTCTTGTTGTCTGCAACAACAATATTAAACTAACACAGCCAGCTCCAGTTCACCCACCAGAAATACTGCTACAGCTTCGGACACTCGACCTAACCACAGCAACCTTTGCCATTCAGTTGCAACTACTCCATCACACAAGTATATACCACCACCAGCAAACAACCCCATATCATCCACAACTGATACCATTCTCAGATTCCATCTAAATTAACACACACCCACTTGAATACTCTCCCTAATTCAGCATCTGAGCTTAAATTTCAATTTCTGCTCAATCTTGTTCATCTTTCTTCATCTGTTGCAGCTCAGATTCATTAAACTAACATCAATTGTATCAACACCTCCAGAACCAACAACAACCAACAATTCGAATCCAGTAATCTTGCCAACTTCCGTATTTTCTTAGTCTTCAAATCCTGAGAAAAAATCCCATCGATCCATGGTAAGCACAACCAAACCCTAACTTCACCAGATCCCCTTTTAATTCTTAACAGCTGAGAATGAAAAAAAAAAAAAAAAAACTCTGAGCTTCTCAATTTCACCTCCCCATCTCTGTGTCCATCATTTCTCTCTGTGGATGGGGAAAAACGGTTTGATGATGGTTTAGGAAAGTGAAGAGACGAGCGTGCTGTCGAGACTCTTCGACTGAGCAAACTGCTGAACCTCACACAGATGCACTGCAAAGGGAGTACTTAGATTCGAGAGATCAATCTGTAGGACTCCGGCCTAAACCAAGACAATGGCCGTTCCAGAGTCAATTCGGTCGCAAAGAGGGAGATGGGTTGATCTGTAGGAGAGAAGCTGAGAATTGTGTGGGATCAGTGATGATCAAGGATTTTGGATGTTGTTGATGGTGGATTTTCGTTTAAGGTTAAATTTGTAAAAAACCGAAAAAATCATGCGCTGACATCTTGTAAAAAATAAAGCCATTTATAAGTGTTGGATACTCCCTCACTTAATTCACCAAGAATGGAGCATGTAGCAACAATCCCATTCTATGAATACATGAAATTCCTCCAGGTTGGAGCATGTAGCAACAATCCCTTCCTCGTGAATTTCATATCAGCCTTGTATTTCCAGTACTCATTATCGGTGTGGCATGACGACTGAGTGTTACTCTTACAGAGTAACACGAACCTCCAAGCACTATAATGAAACCATGTACGAAATACCCGTACAAGCTGATTCTCGGTGTGTTATACTAGCCCGAGCCCTCTCGGTGTGTTATACTAGCCCGATTGAGCCCCTCTCGGTGTGTTATACTAGCCCGATTGAGCATCCGAACTGACCGTATCGGTCCGGGATATGATCTGATCGCAGTCATCCAACTCCATAAGCATGATTGGATGACCCCAGATCAATTCCATCATCCCCAAGCAGGTATGGAATACCCACGGCCGACCCCGCATGGTCGGCCATTGGCCTTTGCTTGCCAAAAGACGTTCATACCAAGCATTATGGACGGAAAACCCTAAATAAGGGTTTGCGGCATATTACATGTGTCGCAAAACAATCTCAACCATCCATCTTCGCAGGTATAGATGGAGGGTCTAGATGTAGACTCAAAGGGCCCAGAGCATGTCAACACGATCACCGTGGGCCCGCCTACACACTTGACCAATCGGTCAAGACCAACAATGTTTGGCCGTGACAAAATCATCACCCAAACAAGGAGTGGCGCACGGCTTTTGAAAGCCAAAATTAGGGTTTCAAATCATCACGTGCGTCCATCTTCTCCGGCACGAATGGAGGGTCACAGATTAGATTAAGCAAGGGCCGGTCATACCAGCATGACCACCGTGGGCTCATCTACCTCCTCATGCGATCGGCCAAGGCATCCCATGCCCGGCTAATCCAAAACGCCCGCCCAAACATGCGTGGTTACACTTCCCAAATTGCAAACTGATCTCGACCACTCAACTTCATCGGATGATTTGAATGGCTTAGATCACGTTTTCATGGGATAGTCGGTATAGGTGTGAACACCAGCCTACCACCTACACACCGGTATGATCGACCAAGACCGACCAAGATGGGTCGTCTTGAAACACGTGCGGGGAATGTCATGCGATCTCCAACTCCTTTGCGGCAAGGATTTGCCGCAAACCGATCTCAACCACTCCTCTTTGCCGGTCAAATTGAGTGGCCTAGATCGCACCTTCATGGGACGGTAAGACATGGACGTGTACACCAGCATGCCATCTACATACACGTCCGGTCGGTCCTCTCCAAAATTCTTCCATTACTTGGTTTTCGACCAAGCTGAAGAGTCATGCTTGCGCTCCTCTTCAAAAACCCTAATATTCATTAACGGTCGCAGATGAGTGTCTCAAAGATCATCTCATCCGTCCAACTTCACCAGCTTGGTTATACAACCCTGGTCAGAAGTTATTTGGTTAGTGAGGCGTCATTACCCATCACTTTACCACACCATAATGCAGTACCTGCATAAAATACACATGATACTTCACAAGTATCGACTTTCTGAATAACACAGTTATTCAATTCAGCATTACATGCTATCTTTCGTGGATCCACGATCCACACATTCCAGACATCAATCATGTCACAAACTGGGGGGATACATACTGGGGTATTGGTCTGGCGGTTTACGGCGTGCGGCGGCGTGCAACGCGCCATCACAAGAACGTGTCGGAAGTCATGGACGGTTAGAGATGAACAGGAGAAGTGGGCAAGACTGGTCGACGCACAACTCCACTACTCCATCACTCCACTTCCTCCACTTCCCACGAGAGACGTGAATGAGGCTCAATGACTTGTATAAATAGGTTCTCCGCCCTATTTTCAAACAACAACACAAGTTCAGACGAGACAGAAAAACCAAGTGTTAATACAAATCGTATTCAAACACCCGAGCTCCGCTTGCATCAACCGCAAGCCTGCTCATCTTTTCATTACAAGTCATAAGCAAGCCAACACCTTCACAATCTCAACACCTTCTTCGCTTCCCTCCCTAAGACCAACCCCATCTCCTTCACTTTGTGACCGAAACAAGTCCTGGAACGGCCATTTCTTGGTTTAGGCCGGACTTGCATAGATTGATCTCTCGAATCTACAAGCACTCACCGCGCATGCATTTGTTTAAAGGTTTAAATTCATTCCTCATCCACACCCCAAATTACCAAATTCTGCAGGAGTAGTTTTCACCCATAAACAATTGGCGACCACAAAGTGGGAGATTGATCTATCGGTTGCAAAAATTGAATTCTCAATCCTTCGTTTTCATCCCGCGATGTATCCTCACTCTCGGAGACCACATGCGGTTCGGATATCATGGGAAGCATAGCTGGAATGTTGGAGGATGTCTTGGCAAATCAAGCGGTATCACCATAAGGCGAGCGAGACATTTTGCCTTTTGAATGATATAGAAAGCACAATTACAAGGAGGGTCGATAGGCATCAACTCGGACAAAGTGCAAGAAACGTTGAATCCTCGGCCAGAGTCACACCTTTACAAGTGGAGAAGCAAAGAGAGCACGCAATGAAAACGAATCAAGAAAGATGGACAACACGGTCCAGGACAGGGGAAAAGACTTGTCAGGAGTACTACAATGTCTTCCAGATAAAGAAAGGGAGCCTGCAGCCTATGGAGCCCTACTAGAGGATTTATATCTCAAAACTCTTCTTCAAGCCCTAAGACTGTCCAATCGCGTCGACTTTTCAACCGACTGAAGAAACGCTTGAGGAAGGAGAAATCAATCAGGAAATGCCTGAATACAAAGGATGGGAGAGTTCAATCCGATCACTCAGCAGTGACATCACGACACCTTCCACATCCCTTTACCTAGGCGAGCGATCCGCAGATATGATGGCACTCGCAAATCTTCCAACTTCATCTCCTGTTCTACGTCAAAGCCACGGAGAGACGTTACAACGCCCCCACCGACGCAGAAAAGTCGGACACAACGTACTTACATTTCCCCTTCCCGATGAAGAAGATTCTGGAGCTACTGGAGGCGTGGGTACGAAATGGAGAAGTGGGGCTACCCCCGGTATGGCGTCCGCCCACTGATCAAGAAGTAATGGACCCGAGGTACTGTCATTACCACCGGTTCCTTCATCACCCCACCAGTGAATGCAACGCTTTGAAGCGCATTGTTCAGGAGAAGCTTGGTCCAGATCGATAACTCTGAGAAATTGGTGCGGAGGATTTTCTTAGAAAGGCAACTCCGGTTCGATACAAGTGAGGCTTCGAAAGCAAGTAAGTTTTACTCAACAATTTTACAAGAAAGATAGTTTGGAATCCACTGGGGACTTGGCATCCCGCACGTGGAGAAAGAGGCTCAGTGATCGACGCCATGTTTGTTTCCATCCGTACCTCCCTTTTGCATAACATTTACAATTTCATGTGATATGTGCAATCATTCATGACCAAGATTCAAATTTCGTTTAACATAATCTCTTTCAAAAAGGTTGTTCACAAAACTATCTCAAAATAAGCCAATTCAATCACCTATTAACCCAAAACCGGAGATCAAAGAAAATCCTCACTATCACTCAAAAAGAAAAAACATCTAAAAGAAGAGACAAGTATATGGCATGAATACTTCAAGGAAAGTCCTTCAAAGAACAACTCGTCCTTCCGGGCGAGAGAGACTTTCATCCTTTGAAGCACTGACCTACTTCACTCAGTTCCTTTGACAACTTCTCAACCTCTTCTTCTGGCGAGCAACACAGTCCCGCAGAGAAGGGACTTCATCCTGTAATTTCGGAGCTCCCGAATCTTGGAGAAACCTTTGAAGAACCAAGGGGCATTGAAACCGCATCGCGCAAACACCTCTCGATGGCACTTCCAATCTTCAATCATCTCCTCGAAACCTGTTCGACCAGTCGTGACGCTCATCCCGGATAGAAACTAAAGCTTCTTGGACGCGGTTGACCAACGCAAGACGACTTTTGAGTTTCGTGGTGGTAGCAATGTGACCGTGCTTCTCCCATATCGCATTTGTGTACAACTCTTCGAACTGAACAAAGCACGCTGAATCCACCAACCAACACATGACCTGGATAAGGGACAAGTAAAAGGAGGATCGAACAAAGCCCCCAGGTTGCATCACCGGCAATTCACCAACCGCAGGAGCCTTGTCGGGTTGCGGGGAGGCCTTTCGAGAAAAGGGTCACCACAATGGCCATATTGATTGGAACCTGTTCGGGATGGATCTCAAGGGGAGCCGTCTCAACCATAGCAGTACACATCGCCTCTCTCATATTCCTTCGGCATCTATTTCGCTCGGGTGCTAATTTCCATCACGACCCCGTCAACAAGATCACTAAGGGAAGCGCCTTGTTCAACCGAGCTTGCATCATCTCTGTCATGGTCAGAAAAAGGAGCGGTTTCTCCAGACTTCTCAGCATGAAGGTCAGTACCGCCAGACTTCTCAGCATGAAGATCAGTACCGCCAGACTTCTCAGCATGAAGGTCGGTGCCGCGCAGACTTCTTAGCATGAAGGTCGATCGCCCGAGACTTCTCAAAGATGAAGATCAAGACCGCCAGACTTCTCAAAGATGAAGACCAAAGATTACCGGCTTTCTCATTTTGAATGCGCGCCAACCTTGTGAAGACATTCTCTTTCGAAATTCCCCGATTTCAAGCAAGGATCGTTTTTAGAAGAATTTACACTTTGGAGAAATGAAAGAACCGAGGGGAAAAGATTTAAATCCTGCATATTGGAGGAATTGAGGACTACCGGACCGCATGCTTGCCTCTTAGGTCTCTCTCCTACTTGGGGACTGCAATCCTCATCTCTGGTCCGTTTGGCTGGGAGCGGCTTCAACCGGAAATGCTTCGTCAAGACGTCAGAAGATGGTTCACCACGGGGATCTGTCACAACACTCTCCTGGAAAACCAACAGTTGTCTCCCCCAAAATTCCTTATACTTATCGGTTATCACTGGGTTTCTCCCAATAGGCCAGAAGGGAAGGCTCACCCGTTCTACAAACATGCTAGCGTTAAGAATATTCGGGAGAGATTCTTTCGGAACCCTTGGTGAACGAATAAATGGGACACCCTGATCAAATCCCATTTGGCGAGAAGCCCTGTCAATATTGTACGGAGTCACAGAAAATTCTCCGTTAAATAGAGACGGGACATATCCTGGAATGCAGCTGCGCTAGTAAATAAGTTCTCCAGATTTCATAGTTTCGACATCGGTACACAACACAGCATCAGGACCGTCAGAAGCGATAGCAAAAGTCTTTGGCTGGACAATGGAATGGTGGACCGGCCCCCATGGACGGAAATCTACGGAAGACACGTTGTCAAATACGTCCACAAGTTTCGCGCCGCCTTTGGGACGCCTTTTATTCCAACGGAGTATTCTCGAGCCACCATACAAGTTATTGAGCGAATTTCCAGGAGTAGGAGCGTAACTTTTGAAGTGTTCCCATAAGAACGCCTGAAGAAAAGCGAAGTGAATGTGCGACTCCACCTTCTTGTACCCGTTAGAAGCATGCATGTCCGTTGCTAAAGCGTCCAAATGAGAATACAGTGATCCAAGGAACAATGAGCCCAGAGGAAGAACTTCACCCTTCGCCAGCCTTATAGCAATCTTAACAAGGTCACTTCTAATGGTCTTCTTTCCAGAACCATCATCGAATACATCTCTGGATAACCATAAAGACAGGAACGCAATCACGCTGAGCTCATTTTCCAGCTCTTGATACGGCTCTGGGTCTACGGAGACCACTCCGACACCCACCGGTGTAAAAGCACCTCGCATCCTTTTTCTCCTCCTTGTCCAGCCGTCGAATTCCGCCACCTTTTGAAGTATAGCACCATAGTTACTCTGTTCCGTATCAGAGAGCTCATAAGAGAGACTTCCAGCAACGGGCAAGTTCATTAATGCAGCCACACTCTCCAAAGTAATAGTCATCTCTCCCCATCTAGATATGGCTGTGTGAGTAGAAATACGCCACCGAGAAATGAAGGTAATCAAACCCGCGATGTCTTTCCTAATTTCGAGAGTAGCAGATGCCATGACCGCATTGAGGATCTGCGCTTTGGTCAAATTTTCCTTAATGCCCTTATTACTCAACATGCGTCTCATCCATCCTTCATAAGAACCCAGTGGAGCATGGCAAGTCTTGAAGTCAATAGGAGAAGGCGGATATTCGTTTCTCGGAGACAAAATCTCACCACAAGTTTGAAGAAGAGAATGGATCGGTTCCATATTTTCCGAATCGGAAAGCAAGACTATCTTATGAGAAGGATGTCTCCTAATGCTTGGGAAAGGCGAGGTGAACAACTCATCATCAATGTTCGGCATATCTTTGAAGTCTGTCAACACTTCCTGACTTGGCACCAACATTATCTTCAGAAGACATCTCAACAGGGATTCTTTTCTTCCACAATGAAATGAAAGACATGAGTTAGAACTTGTATGAAAAGCACATGAGAGATGTAGTCACACGGCAAGACACAACTCACGTCGGAGCACACAAAACCGGCCCAAACACTGGCTTAAGTCGGGCACAAGTTTGATCTGGTATTGATTTCAAGTCGTACAAGTTTCGATCCCAGTACAACTTTCGATCCGGGTATTGTTTTCAAGTCCCAGTACAAGTTTCAAGTTCGGTGAAAATTTCAGAGTCAAGCATATATGAGTAAGACCCACGTTCCGGCATACACGGCGGGCCCACGTTCATTCTCACGCATCATAACACGATTTTCTTTATTCATGGGAATCGTGTATGCGAGATTTCAAGCCAAGGTTTTTCCTTTTCAAGATACAACCTAAAAGCTAGGTTTTGCATGTAATGGTGGAGAGACTAAGCATATGCACATCTTACCAAAGGTGTTTACCTAGCAAGCTAGCAAAAAAAAAAAAAAAAAAAAAAAAAAAAGGACCGAAACTCACCTTGGACGGACGGACAAGAAGAACGGCAACGATTTCCAGCAACAAGCTCCGGCGGACAAAGACTAAGAACAGCGGTTGGCGGCGGCAGCAAGGCTGCGGACGAGAGCAGCAAACAAAAAAAAAAAATTCGTGAGAAAAGAAAAAGGGTTTTGTCTCTTTTATAGACAAAAATTAGAAGAATCCCAATAGAAGAAGGATTCCTCCCTTATTTGGTTTCCTCTTTTGATTCAAATACCCAAAGAAAGAAACCGGCCCCACCAAGGATTCCATACAAGCGTGACGGCGTGGGAAACTAGCGGTCAGCCAACACTCTTCCGGGTAAACTCCTTTTATCCTGTCTTTCTCACATATGTATGTCACCATCTCATGCCTACCACACAATAGTGTAACCATTATGTGCTAGGCAGGGGACTTAATGTTGATGGTGGATTTTCGTTTAAGGTTAAATTTGTAAAAAACCGAAAAAATCATGCGCTGACATCTTGTAAAAGATAAAGCCATTTATAAGTGTTGGATACTCCCTCACTTAATTCACCAAGAATGGAGCATGTAGCAACAATCCCATTCTATGAATACATGAAATTCCTCCAGGTTGGAGCATGTAGCAACAATCCCTTCCTGTGAATTTCATATCAGCCTTGTATTTCCAGTACTCATTATCAGTGTGGCATGACGACTGAGTGTTACTCTTACAGAGTAACACGAACCTCCAAGCACTATAATGAAACCATGTACGAAATACCCGTATAGGATGATTCTCGGTGTGTTATACTAGCCCGAGCCCTCTCGGTGTGTTATACTAGCCCGATTGAGCCCCTCTCGGTGTGTTATACTAGCCCGATTGAGCATCCGGACTGACCGTATCAGTCCGGATATGATCTGATCGCAGTCATCCAACTCCATAAGCATGATTGGATGACCCCAGATCAATTCCATCATCCCCAAGCAGGTATGGAATGCCCACGGCCGACCCCGCATGGTCGGCCATTGGCCTTTGCTTGCCAAAAGATGTTCATACCAAGCATTATGGATGGAAAACCCTAAATAAGGGTTTGCGGCATATTACATGTGTCGCAAAACAATCTCAACCATCCATCTTCGCAGGTATAGATGGAGGGTGTAGATGTAGACTCAAAGGGCCCAGAGCATGTCAACACGATCACCGTGGGCCCGCCTACACACTTGACCAATCGGTCAAGACCAACAATGTTTGGCCGTGACAAAATCATCACCCAAACAAGGAGTGGCGCACGGCTTTTGAAAGCCAAAATTAGGGTTTCAAATCATCACGTGCGTCCATCTTCTCCCAAGCACGAATGGAAGGTCACAGATTAGATTAAGCAAGGGCCGGTCATACCAAAGATGACCACCGTGGGCTCATCTACCTCCTCATGTGATCGGCCAAGGCATCCCATGCCCGGCTAATCCAAAACGCCCGCCAAAACATGCGTGGTTACACTTCCCAAATTGCAAACTGATCTCGACCACTCAACTTCACCGGATGATTTGAATGGCTTAGATCACGTTTTCATGGGATAGTCAGGTATAGGTGTGAACACCAGCCTACCACCTACACACTGGTATGATCGACCAAGACCGACCAAGATGGGTCGTCTTGAAACGCGTGCAGGAATGTCATGCGATCTCCAACTCCTTTGCGGCAAGGATTTGCCGCAAACCGATCTCAACCACTCCTCTTTGCCGGTCAAATTGAGTGGCCTAGATCACACCTTCATGGGACGGTAAGACATGGACGTGTACACCAAAGCATGCCATCTACATACACGTCCGGTCGGTCCTCTCCAAAATTCTTCCATTACTTGGTTTCGACCAAGTCGAAGAGTCATGCTTGCGCTCCTCTTCAAAAACCCTAATATTCATTAACGGTCGCAGATGAGTGTCTCAAAGATCATCTCATCCGTCCAACTTCACCCGACTTGGTTATACAACCACGGTCGGAAGTTATTTGGTTAGTGAGGCGTCATTACCCATCACTTTACCACACCATAATGCGGTACACTGCATAAAATACACATGATACTTCACAAGTATCGACTTTTTCGAATAACACGGTTATTCAATTCAAGATTACATGCTATCTTTCGTGGATCCACGATCCACACATTCCGACATCAATCATGTCACAAACTGGGGGATACATATTGGGGTATTGGTCTGGCGGTTTACGAGCGTGCGGCGTGCAACGCGCCATCACAAGAACGTGTCGGAAGTCATGGACGGTTAGAGATGAACAGGAGAAGTGGGCAAGGCGGGTCGACGCACAACTCCACTACTCCATCACTCCACTTCCTCCACTTCCCACGAGAGACGTGAATGAGGCTCAATGACTTGTATAAATAGGTTCTCCGCCCTATTTTCAAACAACAACACAAGTTCGGACGAGAGAGAAAAACCAAGTGTTAATACAAATCGTATTCAAACACCCGAGCTGCTTGCATCAACCGCAAGCCTGCTCATCTTTCGTCATTACCAGTCATAAGCAATCCAACACCTTCACAATCTCAACACCTTCTTCGCTTCCCTCCCTAAGACCAACCCCATCTCCTTCACTTTGTGACCGAAACAAGTCCGGGAACGGCCATTTCTTGGTTTAGGCCGGACTTGCATGATTGATCTCTCGAATCTACAAGCACTCACCGCGCAGTGCATTTGTTTAAAGGTTTAAATTCATTCCTCATCCACACCCCAAATTACCAAATTCTGCAGGAGTAGTTTTCACCCATAAACAGATGTGTTGAAGGTTTTTGCTATTTTTGGTGAACTGATGAGTTCGAATAAGTTGATAGATTGATGAATTCTTGAGACTAGTTACTCGAGAAATTCTGTGTGGACGATTGTTGATAGCTAGTGATCATTCGTTGTCCTCAATCATGGATTCAGAGACTTATTTATATTGTCAGAGTTGTGAACACCTTGATCCCTGTAAGTGTGACGGTTTCATGAGTGGAAGAGTGGGCAAGTGGAAGATCGTGGTAAAGTCAGTTCCATGTCGTGTGGAGACTTGACGGATCGTGCACCCATTACTTTGCTAACTCCTTCAACCGTTTACACAACTTACGCACATTTCTCACCATACATGAAATCCACGTGCAGTAGGCCGCCAGACCAAAACCCTAGTTGTTATCCCCCAATTTGACGTGATTGATGTCTCACGAATCGTGGAGTCTGCATGACAGACATGTATTTAGTTTGTCAGTTGTTGACTGATTAGACAATGAGTCTAGGTTTTGTTGAATCGAGCATGTTTGACAAATGCTCGGCGATTCATGAATGTTAATGTTGCTCGTCCGAGCAAATATTGTAAATTCGACGAGTTGTTGAATATTGATGAGTTATCTTTGAATATATATGGATTATTCGAGCAATCGAGCAAGTATTGCTCGATTCGACGAAATCTTGATAAATTCTTGAATATTGATAGTTGGATCAATATTCGAGCAACTGAGCAAGTATTGCTCAATTCGACGAATTACTGAATATTGAGAATTTGACGAGCAATTGAGCAAGTATTGCTCAATCCGACAAAATAATGAATGTTGAGAATTTGACGTACAATTGAGCAAGTATCGCTCAATTTGGCAAATTACTGAATGTTGATAATTTGTCGTGCAATTGAGAAAGTATTGCTCAATTCGACACATTACTGATAAATTACAAAATATTGATAGCTGGATCAATATTTGAGAAACTGAGCAAGTATTGCTCGATTCGACGAAACATTTATTGGTAACGTGACCCAATAAAATATTAAAATATTAGTAAGCTACCAAATATAATATGATTAATTCAGATGTTGGTTGTTGAATCCATCATAAATTCATTAGTGTTTGAATCGTGCTTAGAGTGATGATTCGTGGAGCATTTATTCAAAACCCTAATTTCAGATCATAGTTGATGAATCGCTGAAAATAGGTCATGAGTGATAGAGGGACCGACCACATGGGATTATAGGCATCCATGTGGTGCCCGGTGCTCGAGTGATCATGCACCAGGGTTCTCAGTTTGAGGATTGGTGAAAGAATGATGATTAAATGTTGGTTTCATCATTTACTGAAATATTGTTGGGTTCGGCATTAGGTGATAAAACCCAGGTATGAAAGATGGGGACCGACCAAGAGAGCATGGGACCGGCTCTTGGTGGTCACGTGACCAGTTGTTGGCCGTTTGAGCAATCCCCAGGTTGGTTGGAGATAGTTTGGGCCCAATACGAGCAATTGAGCAAATTAGGTCAGAATTATGAAAACGTTTGGGACCGGCTATGTGCAAGCCCTAAGGATGACTCTGGTCGGTCATGAAGGCATGAACGTGTTGACGTGGTACCCGTGTCTCCGCATTTCAAGAGTTTCGGTATTTTCGATGTGCGTTCGAGCAATGTTGTGAATTTTCAGAAGAGTTTCATCTTGACTGAAATTCTCGATTTTTGTTGGAATGAGCATGTATGCTCAATTCATCAATATTTGATAATATTAAAATAAAAGTGTTTTAATATTTAAAATTGTCGTGAGAGGCTAGCCAGTCGTGTAACTATGTTGGCTTTTGGTTTTTCGTGATTTGAGCAATATTTGAGAAAATATGAAGAAATCATGAATTTATCTCAAACCCAAGAGATTCATGAATTGAGGGAAATAATTATAAAAGACTAGGGATTGTAAGGTGTGGGACCGGCCACGGCTAGGGCATGGCCGGCCGGCTAGGTTGCCCGGTCCCGCACACCTTTCCCTATTTAATATTATATTTCATGAATCCTTGAAGTTATGGAGAATCCTTGAAGTTATGGAGAATCCATGAGTTTTGTTGAAAACAAAGGAGTTTCGTGAGATTAGGGAATAATAGTTATAAAAAGCTAAGGATTGTGAGGTGTGGGACCGACCACGGCCCAGGCATGGCCCGCCGTCTAGGTTGCCCGGTCCCGCACACCTTTCCTTATTTTATAATATTATTTCATGAATCCATGAAGTTATGGAGGATTCATGAGTTTTGCAAAAACAAGGAAAGTTGCTAAAATCAAGGAGTTTTCATGAGTTCATGAAATAACAAAAAAATAAGGAAAATAATGGGAGAGGCGTGGGACCATGGCTAGGGCATGGCCGGTCGGCCGGTGGGCCCAGCCCTGGGCGCCTCTCATTATTTAATTAATATTTATTGCTTTCTCCCTGTTTTGTGTAGGATTCCTCATTGTTTCATATTTTTTGGATGCTCGTTCGTGCATCAGGGTGCTCAGTCGTGCATCATTGTCGAATACACTTGCACCATTTTTGTGGGGCTTACTCAGTGGTAGTCCAGACGCCCGGTTATTGAGTATTTATTACTAGTTTATGAAATTCAGTGGAGAATAATTCATGAAACTGAGTAATAAAAATGAATAGTTGATTATTATTAATTCATATGATCAACTGTGGATTCGAATACGAATTTAGAATACTAAAACAAGCATTACCATCCTATGGGATCATGGATTCGACCATAGAATCGGGGTAATTAAAATTATCTATCACCATTTCATGAGATCAGTTGTGGATTCGATCATGAAATCGGAATAATGAGATAATGTAGTAGTTTATTGCCATTCAATGAGATCAAGCCGTGGATTCGATCATAGAATCGAAGCAATTGTTTATTGCCATTCCATGGGATCAGGCCATGGATTCGACCATGGAATAGGAGCAATTGTAGATCATTCTGGGAATTCAGTGGTGAATGTCATGGCAGAATTAATCTATTGCAGAAAAGATATTAGCCAGTTAAGGTGTCCGTCCATTCTGAATGGTGCATAGTCAGGGAGTCACCGTGTTGTTTATAACCTGAAGGCGTTAGTGTTCTCAATCTATGGAGAACCGCCTGAATCTATACCCGGTCTCTCCACATAATCAGGGAACGGTGAGTGTCACCGACGTCCTGAAGGCGTCCACCGCCCAACTATTCTTCTAAGTGGAGGTGGGTCTCTCTCCTGCAGTCAGGGAACAGTGAGTGTCACCGACGTCCTGAAGGCGTTAAGCTCTCAATCTATGGAGAACCGCCCAAATACGTTATTCTGCATAGAGGTTACATGAAGCTTCTTAAAGATGTCTAAAATCTCCTTTTCTGGTTCCGCCTTCTTAGAGTTAGCAAACCTGCGAGGGAAAGGTAAAGAAGGAATATAAGTAGAAACAGGAGTTTTGGAGCTAGAAATAGGTACCTCAGAAGTTTGGGGAAAATTATCATTCTTTTCCTCCAAAACAGGTTCTTTTTGGGTCTCCATATCACCCACATCAACAATTTCAGGTTGCACAAGTTGTGTACCGCTTCTCAATGTAATAGCACTAAGATTCTCTCTTGGGTTAAGAGATTGAGAAGGGAGTTTCCCATTATTTTGTGCCTTCAATTTGTTTAATTCAATAGCCATGGAACCCATTTGTGTCTCCAACTACTTGATAGCACTCTTAGTCTCTTTTTGACTTTCTTGAAACATAGTAGAAATGCCTTGCATCATTTTTGAAGTTTTGCATCAATATCGGAACCTTGATTTTGCATTGATTGTTGTGGTTCTTTGAAATTGTTGTTGTGGTGGTTGAAATCCACCCGCGGGTATAAGCTCAAACCGGTTGAAAGTAGGTTGTTGGAATGCACCTTGCTTGTTGACATAGCTAAAATTTGGATGATCTCTCCATCCGGATTGTAAGTGTTGGAATAAGGATCTTAAATTGGCACCTTTGTGGTTGACACCAAAACCATTGAAAACGTGAAGTCTCTCGGAGAAAGGGACAAAAGAGGTGGTCGTTTTTGGTAAATTTGGGTGTGTGTGGATGAGAAACGAATCTAAACCCTAAACAAATGTGGGTGGGTCTTGTGCAGCCCGGGAGTGCTAAAATTTGGATGATTCGAGAGATCAATCTATACAATTAAATTTGGGTGTGTGTGGATGAGGCCTAAACCAAGAAATGGTCGTTCCAGACTTGCTTCGGTCACAAAGTGAAGGAGATGGGGTTGATCTTAGGGAGGGAAGCAAAGAAGGTGTTGAGATTGTGAAGGTGTTGGCTGTTTATGACTTGTATCAGAAAGAGGAACTGGCTCGCAATGATGTAAGCTATCAGTTCTGGTGTTTTCTAGATACGAATGACAACACTTGGTTTTCTGTGCTTGTCTGTGTTGTTTGGAAATAGGCAAAGGACCTATTTATACAAGTCATTGAGCGCAAACCCTCATCTCGTAGGAAGTGGAGGAAGTTGAGTGATGGAGTAGTGGGGTCGTGTGGGTGATTGCATGATCACGTCTTAGCCCACTTCCCTCACCATCTTAACCGTCCATACCTCCTGACACGTTCTTGTGATGGCGCATTGCACGCTGCACGTTGTAAACCGCCAGACCAATACCCCAGTAAGTATCCCCCAGTTTGTGACATGCTTGATGTCTCGAATAAGTAGATCGTGGGACCCACAGGAAGTAGCATACGGTGCTAGATTAAAAAACTGAGTTATTTAGGAAGTCGATATTCATGAAATATCGTGTATACTTTATGCATCGAATACAATCAATATGTATGAAGCATTGCTGTTTTTAGAGCTTAACGGAGTAAGCCGCGGATTTAGCGTCTTAAAATGGCTGCATGCCCAACCATCTTCGAGTGATTGTTTGGAGGCCGCATGGGCGGGCCATCCCTTGTCCGATCACTCCTTGTGGTACAGTGACGGGCGGTGACCACCAAGGTACCTCATTGGTTGTTTAACTCTTAGCCTAGGCTGTCCGACCAAGATGGCAACGTTGGACGGACGAGATGATCTTTGGCTGTACCTCATTGGCTGTTTAACTCTTAGCCTAGGTTGTCCGACCGGGCATGCGTGTAGACGGCATGCTGGTGTACATGCCCATACCGCTTTGTCTCATGAAGACTTGATCTAGGCCACTCAAATTGGCCGGCAAAGATGAGTGGTCGTGATTGATTTGCGACAGGAATCCATTGCCGCAAAGGATTTGGAAGCCGCGTGAGATACCACCTCCGGGCGTGCGTTTCGAGGCGCTAGGCCATGGTTAGCCTAGGCCGGTCGGTCACACGCACATGTGGGACCGCGGTGATCACGTCGACATCCTTGGGACCCCTTGAGTCTATATCTACACCCTCCGTTTAGGCTGGCGAAGATGGATGGACGCGATCAATTTGCGATAGATGTTCATTGTCATAAACCCCAATTAGGGTTTTGATCACGTACACGCAACTTGGGCCAAACGAATTGGCAAGCTGCGCTTCTCCTTTGGGGAGGTCGATCGTGTGGGGCCCACGTTGGGCTGACGGTGAACATATGTGCACCTTACCAATAGCCCTAGGCGCGATCTAAGCCATCTAATCATGCTGGCTAAGTTAGATGGTTGTGATCGATTTAAGATACTAGTGGAACTTCCGCGACCCTTTAAGGCACCACGCCAGCAACGTTTCGAGAAAACGTTCATTGTTCTATGGCATTGTTGTGAGAAGGACGATCAGGTAGGTGGGAAGTGGGACCGCCAACGTGTGTGTTAGCGCTTCACTGACCATTCATGGGATGATCTAATCCGTCCAACCATGCCGGTGAAGTTGGACGGTTGTGATGGTTTTAAGACTGCTTTAAGCGGTCTTGCTCGTTCGAGCCTTTCCCAAAACAACGCGGCCATCCCTATTTGGGGACGGCGTTTAACTTGTGTTGGGAGTGTAGTGTGGTGTTAGACCGGCTAGGGCATAAGCGGGCCCGCCGGTGGTCATCACGGTGATCGCCTACTCATGTTAGGGTTCGTCTAGGCTGGTTAAATCATGCGGTCAACTTGCATGGCCGTGATCGTTTCTGAGACTGACACGGACAGTCCAGATTTCCCTTAGGAAATTAAATATGCTCGATCTAGTTAATATAAGCACGTCGATGCAAGACTCTCTCTGTCAAAGAGTGATGTAGCATGTGTGAGTACTTCGTGCATGTCCCAATAATGGCACGGAGATTCATGCTACTCTGCCGAGAGTAAACACTCAGTCGTCATGTCATGTCAATAATGAGAGTTCGGCTGAGAATACAGCACGGAAAATACTACGCAAATCATGCATTAATTGTTAATGCTAATAAAATTCACAGAATATTTGGGATTGTTGTTGCACGCACCATTCTGGGTGAATTTTGTGTATTTATTAAATTGCTTCAAATAAAGTGAAGAGGTAATATACACTCTTCCACTTCTTAAACGACCTTTCCCTTTGCAGGGTGACAGCGCCTAAAATACTGGTTTTACAATTTTATCCCTAAACTAAAATCCACCATCAACAGGATCATACCGTCTTCGCTGATTTGTAAAAACCGCGCTAGCTTGCTCCAACTCTTCGTCATATGAAGGTAAAATAACCGAAGCTATCTTTTGCACCATTCTCTCCATGCTATCCATACTTTTATCAAGGTGTGATTATGAATCACTAACTTCATGCACCCGCCTAACCATTGGTTCACCTCTTGTGTAAAATCGTTGCGATTTCTCAGCCATGCTTTCAATCAACTCGGTAGCTTGGGCCACCGTCTTGTTCACTAGTGCACCACCACCCGCTGCGTCAAGAATATATCTATCGCTTGTTTTGAGACCTTCGTAGAAGTATTGGATTATCATAACGTCACTGAATTGGTGGTGTGGACAGCCGGCCACCAATCTCTTGTATCGCTCCCAACATTCATACAAAGATTCTCCCACATTTTGCTTTATCCCACAAATCTCCTTGCGAATTTGAGTAAATTTTGACGCAGGAAAATACCTCTCTAAGAAAAGTTTCTTCAACCAGTTCCATGTAGTGACACTCCCGGAAGGCAAGTAATATAACCATTCCTTAGCATTATCCGCTAAAGAGAATGAAAAGGCTTTCAACATCGCTCCATCCGCATTAATATTCTCTGGAAGCATAGCCATGATAACGTTGTGGAAATCCATGAGATGCTTGTTTGGATCTTCACTAACCAT
The DNA here is from genome assembly GCA_023531295.1 of Papaver armeniacum. Lineage (NCBI taxonomy): Eukaryota > Viridiplantae > Streptophyta > Magnoliopsida > Ranunculales > Papaveraceae > Papaver > Papaver armeniacum. The sequence continues at coordinate 142,929 of JAJJWW010011403.1, forward strand.
GCCATGAAACTTCGTGAACTCTCTAATCAACCCCGGCTTGATCTCGAAGGTTGAGTTTGTTTGGATACACCATCTTTGTGTATTAAGCCTATGAGAAGCCAAGTCCTTGAGTGTACGATCACCCATTGCTTATTCTTTAATTAGTGGTTCTTCTTCAACTAGTGGTTCTTCTACAATTGGAACCTCTTGTTCTTCTTCCAGTTGTAACTCTTCTTCCACTTCTAACCATTGTTCTTCCGTTGTGTCTTGACTTGGTTGGAGTATTGTGCCTCTTCGAGTAGCCATCCCGCACCTTGGATAGTTCCAATCTTTAGAAGCTAGGGATTAGGTACCTGAAAACAATTCTCGCAAACAAGTGAGAAACAAGACAAGAAAACAAAAAGCAAAGATAAAAGCAAAAATTATAAAAAGAAACTAAAAACTTAATAACAAGTCGTATGCCTCCCCGGCTGCGGCGCCAAAATTTGATCGCTGTCGTATGCGTCAAAAATAATTTCACTTTCTCACTCAACTAAAATAAATGAAGTATGTGGTAAGAAAAAGTTCGTTCCCACAGAGAGGCTTTTGTTGTTATAAAATTTCAATTTCTTAGTAACCAAGGGGGGAATTTTTGTTTTAACAAAGTAATAAAAATAATTGAAAGCAATAAAATATGAAAGTAATCAATAAGAGGAAGATATTGGCCACGGGATAGTATCATTCACAAACATGTATTTTCATCAATAACTAGAATTGGTATTTTAATCTCTCATTTACTAAAATTCCTAGGATACCTTGATCGCAAGTATATCCCGCTAATTTCCTGATTTCATCACAAACACATTAAAAGATGCACATGTGAATTCTACCTAGAAAGCAACCTAAAGTGTAAAAGCACAATTAAGTTTAACTCCCTAAGAGCAATAATTTCTATGAAATAGACTAATCAATGCAAACGAACGTGTAAAGCACTAATCTGTTTTAACAAAGGTTATGATTCGTATGCAATTATAAAGATGTATCACTACAAGTAATAACCACATTATGCTACTTGCAATCAGGAATTGACAACTTTTTCGTAGTGAAAATCCTAATCTAGCAATAGAGATGAATGCAAATCCAATTGATTCTGGACTCAACCAAACAAGCAATCAAATCATATGACAATATTAATAATGAATCATAAACAATAAGGTTGAGACAAAACTAATTCATTGAAGCAATATCATGTTATGAAATCAACTTTATCCCATAACCAATAATATGTGTTTAGTACTCATAGCTTTTGAGTTCATCATCATCAATAATAAAATGAAAAAGATGAAAAATAAAATGAAAGCAAACCCTAGTCGCCGCTCTCCAAAGCTCCAATTAGAAAATACGTGATCTCCAAAAGAAGAAACTTTTCCTTTTTGTAGTCTTTCCTCTTTCCAAAACTAAGTCTTCAAAGCCCAAAGTCCAAGTGGTCCACCAAGCCCATATGTGAGAAAAACCCAAGTGAAATATGTCCCAAAAGTAGTCGCCGGAAAACTGGTATCACCGGCAGAAATTTGACTGGAAACGTAGCCGGAAGGTAGCTCAGGTGACTGGAAAAGTCATTGGGCACCGGTCAAATTCAGTCAACAGACTTAACTCAGTGGTGTCATGAGTCAAAGCCGAGTCTAGAGTCATCTAACTAACCAGCTGAATGGGCTGAGTCGGATCAGGCCAAGGCCATCTTGCGAAGGCCATAGCCAATATTGCACAGCCTAGTCTTGTGCTGCACCATCATTGCGCTTCAGCCACATTCCACTTAGCACCAACATAACCATATTTCTTCAGCTCAATGGATACACAAGTTCTGTCATTCAATCACCATCTTGCAGCTTCAAAACTTCTCTTTCTGCACTTTCTTGTTCTCTACAGCCTTGTCCCAACACCACCACTCCTTAATCTCATCTGATACAGCTGAGTCTATCCCCATCACTACCACCTGTGAGTCAGGTTTAACAGCATCGTTTTCTGCAGCAGACAGTTCATCTCTGCCTAAGACTCCTCCATTCTTCAATTCACAACTCCATAATCTCCAGCTGCACCTTCAGTTCCATCACCTGAGCTATTCTCTTAACCTGCACTGCCTGAACTTCAAATACTATTGACACCATGGCTTGACAGAAACAAGCTCCCTCAGCTAGATCTCAAATGCCATAAACACAACCTAACATTCATCTATTCACAACTTCATACCAAAACCTTAGCATCAGCTCTTTCTAACTTACATTGCAGTTCCATTACTTTAATTTGACCTGTACCAGCAGTTCATTCCCTTCATCAACACAGTCACCAGCATCAATACCATCGGATTGTCTACTGCAAACCACAAGAGTACAGCATCAGTGAACCACCTCATGTAACTCATTCATAACCAAATACTTCAGCTCCCTGAGTTCAATTTGTCTTCATGGACATAATCATCTCAAATCCTGCATCTGTTCTTCACTGACCCCTTCTTTTCTTCAACACCCTAAGTCTTCACCAGAGACCACCATTAACACCATCTGTAGCTACAACTTCACTGCAATATATCACTTCCTCAGTCCATGGCTTAATCACCAACACAAACTGCAGACCTTGCTTACAACTGCATTTGCACATTCATCATTCATTAGTCATGGCTAATTCTGATGCTCCCTGCCTCTCTTTACAGCATCAATGGAATCAAACCCACTTCGAATTTCAACCCCATTGCAGCTTCAACTCTTCCTTACTTATTCTTCTTGTTGTCTGCAACAACAACATTAAACTAACACAGCCATCTCTAGTTCACCCACCAGAAACACTGCTACAGCTTCAGACACTCGACCTAACCACAGCAACCTTTGCCATTCAGTTACAACTACTCCATCACACAAGTACATACCACCACCAGCAAACAACCCCATATCATCCACAACTGATACCATTTTTAGATTCCATCTAAATTAACACACACCCACTTGAATACTCTCCCTAATTCAGCATCTGATCTTAAATTTCAATTTTTGCTCAATCTTGTTCATCTTTCTTCATCTGTTGCAGCTCAGATTCATTAAACTAACATCAATTGTATCAACACCTCCAGAACCAACAACAAACAACAATTCGAATCCAGTAATCTTGCCAACTTCCATATTTTCTTAGTCTTCAAATCCTGAGAACAAATCCCATCGATTCATGGTAAGCACAATCAAACCCTAACTTCACCAGATCCCCTTTTAATTCTTAACAGCTGAGAATGAAAAAAAAAAAAAAACTCTGAGCTTCTCAATTTCACCTCCCCATCTCTGTGTTTATCATTCCTCTCTATGGATGGGGAAAAACGGTTTGATGGTTGTTTAGGAAAGTAAAGAGACGAGCGTGCTGTCGAGACTCTTCGACTGAGCAAACTGCTGAACCTCACACAGATGCACTGCAAAGGGAGTACTTAGATTCGAGAGATCAATCTGTAGGACTCCGGCCTAAACCAAGACAATGGCCGTTCCAGAGTCAATTCGGTCGCAAAGAGGGAGATGGGTTGATCTGTAGGAGAGAAGCTGAGAATTGTGTGGGATCAGTGATGATCAAGGATTTTGGATGTGTTGATGGTTTCTGCAATTTTTGGTAAACTGGTGAGTTCGAATAAGTTGATAGATTGATAAATTCTTGAGACTAGTTACTCGAGAAATTCTGTGTGGACGATTGTTGATAGCTAGTGATCATTCGTTGTCCTCAATCATGGATTCAGAGACTTATTTATATTGTCAGAGTTGTGAACACCTTGATCCCTGTAAGTGTGACGGTTTCATGAGTGGAAGAGTGGGCAAGTGGAAGATCGTGGTAAAGTCAGTTCCATGTCGTGTGGAGACTTGACGGATCGTGCACCCATTACTTTGCTAACTCATTCAACTGTTTACACAACTTACGCACATTTCTCGCCGTGCATGAAATCCACGTGCTGTAGGCCGCCAGACCAAAACCCTAGTTGTTATCCCCCAATTTGACGTGATTGATGTCTCACGAATCGTGGAGTCTGCATGAAAGACGTGTATTTAGTTTGTCAGTTGTTGACTGATTAGACAATGAGTCTAGGTTTTGTCGAATCGAGCATGTTTGACAAATGCTCAGCGATTCATGAATGGTAATGTTGCTCGTCTGAGAAAATATTGTAAATTCGACGAGTTGTTGAATATTGATGAGTTACTGAATATATATGGATTATTCGAGCAACTGAGCAAGTATTGCTCGATTCGACGAAATACTGATAAATTACTGAAATATTGATAGTTGGATCAATATTCGAGCAACTGAGCAAGTATTTCTCAATTCGACGAATTACTGAATATCGAGAATTTGACGAGCAATTGAGCAAGTATTGCTCAATTCGACAAAATAATGAATGTTGAGAATTTGACGTACAATTGAGCAAGTATCGCTCAATTCGGCAAATTACTGAATGTTGATAATTTGTCGTGCAATTGAGAAAGTATTGCTCAATTCGACAAATTACTGATAAATTATAAAATATTGATAGCTGGATCAATATTTGAGAAACTGAGCAAGTATTGCTCGATTCGACGAAACATTTATTGGTAACGTGACCCAATAAAATATTAAAATATTAGTAAGCTACCAAATATTATATGATTAATTCAGATGTTGGTTGCTGAATCCATCATAAATTCATTAGTGTTTGAATCGTGCTTAGAGTGATGATTCGTGGAGCATTTATTCAAAACCCTAATTTCAGATCATAGTTGATGAATCGCTGAAAATAGGTCATGAGTGATAGAGGGACCAACCACATGGGATTATGGGCGTCCATGTGGTGCCCGGTGCTCGAGTGATCATGCACTAGGGTTCTCAGTTTGAGGATTGGTGAAAGAATGATGATTAAATGTTGGTTTCATCATTTACTGAAATATTGTTGGGTTCAGCATTAGGTGATAAAACCCAGGTATGAAAGATGGGGACCGACCAAGAGAGCATAGGACCGGCTCTTGGTGGTCACGTGACCAGTTGTTGGCCGTTTGAGCAATCCCCAGGTTGGTTGGAGATAGTTTGGGCCCAATACGAGCAATTGAGCAAATTAGGTCAGAATTATGAAAACGTTTGGGACCGGCTTTGTGCAAGCCCTAAGGATGACTCTGGTAGGTCATGAAAGCATGAACGTGTTGCCATGGTACCCGTGTCTCCGTACTGAGAGTTTCAGTATTTTCTGATGTGCGTTCGAGCAATGTTGTGAATTTTCAGAAGAGTTTCATCTTGACTGAAATTCTCGATTTTTGATGGAATGAGCATGTATGCTCAATTCATCAATATTTTGAAAATATTAAAATAAAAGTGTTTTAATATTTAAAATTTCCGTGAGAGGCTATCCAGTAGTGTAACTATGTTGGCTTTTGGTTTTTCGTGATTTGAGCAATATTTGAGAAAATATGAAGAAATCATGAATTTAGCTCAAACCCAAGAGATTCATGAATTGAGGGAAATAATTATAAAAGACTAGGGATTGTAAGGTGTGGGACCGGCCACGGCTAGGGCATGGCCGGCCGGCTAGGTTGCCCGGTCCCGCACACCTTTCCGTATTTTATATTATATTTCATGAATCCTTGAAGTTATGGAGAATCCTTGAAGTTATGGAGAATCCATGAGTTTTGTTGAAAACAAAGGAGTTTCGTGAGATTAGGGAATAATAGTTATAAAAAGCTAAGGATTGTGAGGTGTGGGACCGACCACGGCCCGGGCATGGCCCGCCGTCTAGGTTTCCCAGTCCCGCACACCTTTCCTTATTTTATAATATTATTTCATGAATCCATGAAGTTAAGGAGGATTCATGACTTTTGCAAAAGCAAGGAAAGTTGCTAAAATCAAGGAGTTTTCATGAGTTCATGAAATAACAAAAAAAATAAGGAAAATAATGGGAGAGGCGTGGGACCATGGCTAGGGCATGGCCGGTCGGCCGGTGGGCCCAGCCCTGGGCGCCTCTCATTATTTAATTAATATTTATTGCTTTCTCCCTGTTTTGTGTAGGATTCCTCATTGTTTCATATTTTTTGGATGCTCGTTCGTGCATCAGGGTGCTCAGTCGTGCATCATTGTCGAATACACTTGCACCATTTTTGTGGGGCTTACTCAGTGGTAGTCCAGACGCCCGGTTATTGTGTATTTATTACTAGTTTATGAAATTCAGTGGAGAATAATTCATGAAACTGAGTAATAAAAATGAATAGTTGATTATTATTAATTCATAGGATCAACTGTGGATTCGAATACGAATTGAGAATAATAAAACAAGCATTACCATCCTATGGGATCATGGATTCGACCATAGAATCGTGGTAATTAAAATTATCTATCACCATTTCATGAGATCAGCTGTGGATTCGATCATGAAATCGGAATAATGAGATAATGTAGTAGTTTATTGCCATTCAATGAGATCAAGCCGTGGATTCGATCATAGAATCAGAGCAATTTCTTATTGCCATTCCATGGGATGAGGCCATGGATTCGACCATGGAATAGGAGCAATTGTAGATCATTCTGGGAATTCAGTGGTGAATGTCACTGCAGAATTAATCTATTGCAGAAAAGATATTAGCCAGTTAAAGCGTCCGTCCATTCTGAATGGTGCATAGTCAGGGAGTCACAGTGTCGTTTATGACCTGAAGGCGTTAGTGTTCTCAATCTATGGAGAACCGCCTGAATCTATACCCGGTCTCTCCACATAATCAGGGAACGGTGAGTGTCACCGACGTCCTGAAGGCGTTCGCCGCCCAACTATTCTTATAAGTGGAGGTGGGTCTCTCTCCTGCAGTCAGGGAACAGTGAGTGTCACCGACGTCCTGAAGGCGTTAAGCTCTCAATCTATGGAGAACCGCCCAAATACGTTATTCTGCATAGAGGTCACGATGAAATGCCAGGGATCGAACGCTCAGCTAGTGGATGCTTTTCGAAAACATATTCATCATGGCTTCGTAAAATATGAATCGTTGCATGCCTGAAAGCCGTGTCAAAAATATGCCTCATGATTTTACGGTTTTAACTTTTAACCTTTGTTGAAAATCCACCATCTATACTCTCTCAATCTCCATGAAAATACACAACCATTTTCTCTCTGGTTTCTGAATTCTTTCTCAGACAGCAGCCGGACACTCAAAACAAATGATTGAGTTTTTCTCTCGATTCTAGGATTGGTAATGACTGAAAGTATACAAAACACCCAGAAATAGGATAAGAGCTACCACGGTGATATTTGGCATGTCAGTTTCGAAAAACCGACAATTCATCCTTCACTCCTTCTTGCGCAACATTAGCCTGCTCCAATTATCGCCTAGGAATTTATTTTTTTGCCATATTCGCTCAAAATTAGGGTTGTTCATGGTCGGTTTCGGCTCGGTTTTTGGCAAAACCAAAACCGAAACCACTACTCTCGGTTTCTAGTTTTCCGAACCAAAACCGAGCCATTAACCAACGGTTTCAGTTTTTGTTTTACCAGTTGGTTTCGGTTTTACCCACTTGGTTCCGGTTAACCAACTAATCTGTCAGTTTTAGGGGACTGACCGTTTAAAAAAAAAGAAAAAAATACATAGAAAAGAAAATTTTAGAAAATAAAATAAATCAGATTGACATCATTTTTAATCTTATATAAATCAACATAGAGATACAGAAATGGTGACATCATTATTATTATCAGAAGAATCCAAGCTTGAATGTAAAAATGGACACAAGCCCTATCCTTAGATTGGTCGGTTGTGGCGGAAAAGAGATAACGATTCTTTTTCGTCTAAGAGATTATCATCTTCTCCATCATGTTCTAATACATCATCACATCAATAAATCACAGATCCAAAATCAAAACATGAATTAACTTATAATGTTCTAATAAATAAAGAATCGACATACGAAAGATTGATATCCAGAACTTTCCATCCAAAAATTCTCTAACTCATGTTCTAATTAAAATCGACAAAGGAAAAATTAACTTAGTTCTAGCGGTATTATTTTTGAGATCTTTTCATGTATATTTGTAACTTATGTAAATATCTAACAAAGACAGAGGAAGGTGGAAGAAGAAAGTGAAGCAGTTAGGGGAGGGAGCCAGGGAGGCGATAAGATAGAGAGAGGGATAAAGAAGGAGGATGAATTATTATTAGGGTTGGGTGATTTTTATACCCTAATCCAATGGTTGTGATCTAATATATCAAAAATCAACGGCGGAAACTAAGTGATCTAATATATCTAAGATTAACGGTGGAAACTAAGTACAGAACTATTACCGGTTTTCCAATGGTATTGGTTCGGTTTTGGAGGTCAAAGCAAAACCGAAACCACTACTTCGGTTTTTCCCAATTTTTACCAAAACCAATCCATTAGTAAATGGTTTAGTTAGATTTTTTCATAATCGGTCTGGTTCGGTTCCGTTCCAACGGAAAACCGGAACCGTGTTCAGCCCTACTCAAAATGGATGTTTTCTCCTTCTTTTGCTCCCAAGGACCTCCATTGCACCTAATAACTCAAAACTAAACATAAGAGATGCAATTCAAAAGGATAATAGCAAAGAAAGCATAAATACTAGATATAAAATTAGGTGTTTTGGACACCTATCAGTATTCTGCGTGAAGAAATAAGATAAGTTCTGATTGATTGAATTTTGCTCTGTTGAGAGTAATTGCTCAGACGTTGAGTTCTTAATCTCTTGTTGTCTGTTTGACGAAAGATTGTATGTATTTTCAATAATGATTCAGATACTTATTTATATTGCAAGAATTGTAAACACCTTGATCCCATGAAGTGTGACAGTTGCTGGAGTCAAAGAGTGGGGAAGTGGGAATCGTGTTAAAACCAGTTTCTCATCATGCGGAGACTTGGTTTATTCTCCAACCACTACTTTGCTAACTCCTCCAACTGCTTGCACGACTTGCTCACATTCTCATCGTGTGTATGAACACACATGCCGTAGACCGCCAGACCAGAACCCTAATTGATATCCCCCCATGTGACACGATTGATGTCTCGTGATTGTGGAGTCTGCAAGGCAGACGTGTATTTAGTTAGTCATCTTCTGACTTTATGAGATGATGAGTCCTTGTATTGGTGAGTCGAACGTGATTTGCAAATGTATACTCATGAATTGAACGTGTCTGTTGAGACAGAGATATAATTCTCGAATAAATGTTGATAGTTAAGATGAGCAAATATTGCTCATTTGATGAATTGTTGAATATTGATAGTTGAACCAATCCTTAGTGTAGATGGGGCAAAACGATTTGTTGGTTTTTACGGAATTGAGGAGATGATCGCGTGGAGGAGACTCCTTGAACCGAGCTAAATGCTTAACCTCACACAGATGCACTGCAAGAAGGGAGTGCTTTGAATTTGAGAGATCAATCTATAGTACTCCGGCCTAAACCAAGACAATGGCCGTTCCAGAGTAAATTCGGTCACATGAGAGGATGGGTCGGTCTGTAGGAGGGAAGCTGAGAAATGTGTGAGATCAATGGTGATCGAAGATTATAGGTGTGTTGTGTATTCTGAAAATAAGATAAATTCTGAATGATTGAATTTGCTCTATTGAGAGTTGGATTGTTAATCTCGTGTTGTCGGTTTGACCTCAGATTATCCTTGTTTCAATCATGATTCAGAGAATTATTTATATTGTTGGAATTGAAAACACCATGATCTCATGAAGTGTGACAGTTGATGGAATCAAAGAATGGGGAAGTGGAAATCGTGTTAAAACCAGTTGCTCAACGTGCGGAGACTTGGTTGATTTTCCATCCACTACTTTGTTAACTCCTTCAACTGATTGCATGACTTTCTGTGTATGAACACACGTGCCGTAGACCGCCAGACCAAAACCCTTGTTAATATCCCCCCATGTAACACGATTGATGTCTCGTGTGATTGTGGAGTCTGCAAGGCAGACTGTATTTAGTTAGTCAGTTGTTGACTTCATGACTTCATGGGACGATGAGTCCTTGTATTGTTGAGTCGAACGTGGTTTGGAAATGTTCCGAGACTCATGAATTGGACATGTCTGTTGAGACAGAGATATGATGTGTGAATAAGTTAACGTGAGCAAATATTGCTCATTCGATGAATTGTTGAATATTGATAGTTGAACCAATATTCTTTGATTTGAGCAAGTATTGCTCATCTGAGCAAATACTGCTCGTTTGATGAATTATGGTAGCATGACCAAATAAAATATTAAATCAGAATACTTGCAATTGAACCGAGTATGATAAATAAAATGTTGATCACGGGATCAACGTAAAATTATTAGCGTTTGAATTTGGAATCATTAACCTTGGACTCAAAACCCTAATTTGATCAATTGATGATTTATTGATGGTTAATTGAGAATTAACCACATAAAAGGAGGGACCGGATACATGGGATTATGGGTCGATCATGTAGTGCCCAGATGCTCACGTGAGCAAATATCAAGATCTCCTGAAGACCAGTTAATTTGTTGATGAAAGGATGATTAAATGCTGGTTTAATCATTTATTAAAATAATGCTGAACCTTAGGTGATAAAACCCAATTAATTATGAAGAGATGAGGGACCGACCAAGGGGTCATGAAACCGGCCCTGGGTGTTCACGGGATCAAATGATGATCGTTCCAAGAAGTTCCAAGTTGTTTGGAAGAGTTTTGGACCTAATACGTGCAATTGTGCAAATTAGGTCAAATCATGAGAATACGTGGGACCGGCTTCTTGCAAGCCAAAGAGCCAACCTTGGTCGGTCAAGGTAACATGCTCACGTCACCAAAGTGTCCGTATCTCAATTATGAGAAATTAATATTTTCTGGTGTGCGTTTGAGCAACATTTTGAGAAAATATGAAGAAATCAGGGTTTTTGCTGAAACCGTCAAAACCTTCATGGGATGAAGGAAAATAATAGAAAATGAGGTAATCATGAAGTGTGGGACCGACTATGGCCAAGTCATGGCCGGCCGGCCAAGAAGCCCGGTCCCACGGTGTTTTCCCTAATTTTTTTTTATAATATATTCATGATTTTAGGGTAATATGATAAAACCAAAGAGTTTGTTGAAACCAAGGAGTTTTGTTGAAATCAAAGAGTTTCCATGAGATGAAGGAAACAAAAATATTAATAATAATAAAATAAGGGCGTGTGGGACGAGCATGGTTGGCCGGCTAGGGCCCGGTCCCATGAGTTTTCCCTTATTTTATGTATTATTTCATGATTTGAATGGATTTTCATAATTTTGAAAGAATTTTCATAATTTGAAGGAAATATCATGAAATCAAGGAATTTCATAAAATCAAGGAAATATAAAAATAATAATAATAAAATAAGGGGTTTGTGGGATCGGCTAGGGCATGACCGGCCAGCCTGGGGCCGGTCCCACAAGTTTCCTTAATTTTATGTATTTTTTTGTGTATTTTCCCATAATTTAAAGGAATTTCATAATTTGAAGGAAACATCATGAAATCAAGGAATTTCATGGGATTAAGGAAACATGAAAAATATAATAATAATAAAATAGGGCGTGTGGGGCCAGCTAGGGCATGACCGGACGGCTATGGCCCGATCCCACGGGTTTCCCTAATTTTATATTATTTTTCATGGGATCAAGGAATATCATGAGATTAAGGAGTTTTCATGAGATTAGGGAAATAATAATAAAATAATGAGGAACCATGAGGTGTGGGGCCGTCCGGGATCAAGGCATGGCCGGTTGGCCAACAATCACGGCCCCATAATATTTTCCCTATTTTATATTATTTCCTCAGTGTGAAGGAAACACCATGAAACTGAGGAGTTTCCTCAAAACGAATGATATTTGTTCAAATGAAAGGATTTTCATGAGATCAAGGAAAATAATAAAATATAGAATTTGGGCGTGGGACTGGTCACGGCATGACTGGACGGCGGTGAGCCAGTCCCCTAGCGCCTTGACTATTATTTTATTATTTTCTTTCCTACTTGCATAGGTTCATCGTCTCGTCGTATTTTGAAATACTTGTTTGTTCATTCAGGTGCTTGTTAATGCATTATTTGTCGAATACATTTACACCATTTTGGTCGGGGCTTACTCGAAGGTAACTCAGATGCCCGTGTGTTGAATATTTATTACTAACCTATGGAATTCTGCTGGGAAGAACCATAAATTGAAGTAACGAAATATTATGAAAATATTGAATATTTTCCAGGGATTTGAATCTATTGATTTTGAGAATAATTAATTAATGGCTCTATACTAGTACGATTGTCTAGGAGCGTTAATTATTCAGGAATTGAGTGATGTAAGCTTGTTGAAGCGTCATATTTCTTTCATATAGTCAGGGAAAACATTGTTACATCCTGAAGACGTTATTGCTCTATACTAGCAGCAAGTTTGTCTAGGAGCCGTCTAATCTTTCGATTCTATATAGAAGTAATTACTGAAATTGCTCAGTATTTGTGAGATATGCCGTTGCCTCAGCTGAGAGACTACATATCTGTATATACTCTGAGAGACAGTATTCTCAGTCAGAGATTCTCATAGCATGATCTTTCATGCTTTCAATAAGAGACATGAGCCTCAATATTCATCTGATTGCTGGATCAGGAATACATATAAGTATGGGTTTACGATTTTAGCCTTTGTCGAAAATCCACCATCTACATTCAGTCCCCTGCTTAGTGAGGGACAGTCATGTTCCTCAGTCAGCATTGAATGGTGATTTTCCGGTCACAAACAATATAAGTAATTGAACTTAGTCATTAAATAAGACCTTACCGGATTTTTGATAGTACGAGCAAACCACGACTTGAATGAAGATTCCAGTGGCATGATAGAGCATCGTTTAATGAGCATAAATTGGTGTTGAACCGCTGATTTTGATGACGAGACCTTGGTCGTTTTAGGATTCTCAGGTCGGGCCCAATAAGGAAATCCTTGTGAGATGAGGTTTTGGAAATAAGATTTGATATAAAAGGGAATTAATCCCCCTTTTTTTTTTTCACCTTGAACGACCACCACCTTCATCAACTCATCATCTCCTTCACGTCAACAGGAGAAGAGAAAATTTTCCGGAGCGCCGCCATCGTCCGACCGGAGTAATCACCGTCCGACCAATTTTCGGCCGGCGCCGACCAGGTATGTCCGCACATTATTTTTTTATTTTTTTATTTTTTTACAGAAGTTTGCTGAGTTCATGAGTTGTTCATGCTTTGATCATGTTGAAATTATATATATGTGTATATTTGAGTGTGAGTTTTGTTGAAAACCCTTATTTTTAGAAAACGTACGTTCGTTTCATCGTTAGTTTGAGAACCCATTAATAATCCCTAACCTAGTAGAGATTTTTTTTATGTATAGACCTGTGTCTAGTGATAAAATTTTTGTTTATGAGCTTTCATGAAGACCAAAACTTTACCTTGAAAAGATGTGAGCTTAAGAAGCAGATCCGAAATAAACCTTCGTTTCAAAAAAGACGACGGGACATTACGAAGGAAAATTTTTTTTTTTATAAAACCATGGCTTGTTCATGGATATGTATTTTTTATGAAACCATGGGATATCCCACGGATTTTATTTTCATGAGCTTTACTCATCTCAAAACATTTTTTTTATTTACGTGAATTAATCACGTTATATATATATATATATCAAAAACTTGAGTTTTGTATTCTTTGTAAGTAAAATTATTTATGATGGAATAATGTTTTAGTTTTCATACCCGGCTGCCGAAGGGAGAATAATATATATAAAAATCAAAACTTGAGTTTTGTATTCTTTGTAAGTAAAAGAAAAAATTATTTATGATGGAATAATGTTTTAGTGAAGACTAACATCAACACCTAGGTTATTTTCATAATCTTTCCATTTGTAATTCAAGGAGAGGATCTTTATCATCTATATGGTCACTAATTTTCTTCCTCAAAATTTTGGTTTCTTTATGGGACTCGAGAAACATTCGTTTAAATTGGAATGCGATAAAATAAAAATAGTAAAAGGAGGTAAAATTTTATACCATAAAGTTCTGATTGGCGTTTTGAAGAGTGGACACCTTATCCTTTTGGGAGTCAAGTTCGGTGTTTAACTTTTGAATTCTCGTCTTTATCGCGAGATGACGCAGCCTTCAATTTCTAGCTCTCGAATCCTCTTGTTCAATTGGGAATTCTTCTTTTCAAGATTGTTGCGTCTTCTCTACTACAAAGGAAGTTCTTCCAACCTATAAAAGAAGATAGAAAAACCATTAAAACATATATAAACAATTTAAAATTAACAGAAATACGACCGCATACGTACCAAAGATCCAAGTGCATTCAAGAAGTCGAGACAGAGAGAGGTTCCATTGAAAGAATTATTGCCCTCTAATAAAGTAGCATTGAGCCCCGCAAAGAGAAGCTAGTGGAGCATCTCCCATTCCTTGGAAACACCTGGAGAAGATGCTAGATAAGCGATCCATAGAAGAACCGGGTCGACGGAATCTTCTTGGCGAGAGAAGGATCCGAGTCATGGTTATTTTATGAAAATCAAAGAATTATAGAAAGAAAGTTGCTAAAGCAAAATTTGAAGTCGGAAACATACACTCTTTCTTCTTCTCGGGCCATTTGAATTCCCGAGGTTTATGCTCGGTGACGGGTGAGCGCAAATTGCGGAAGGAGAGAGTCAAAGAAAGGTTGCGAGAGAAACTAAAGAATGAAAAGGAGGGGAAAAGAAAACTATATATAGGGAAAAAGATCCTCGAGAAAAACGAGGTCATTTAATGCGAAGAGACATGAATGGTCAAAAATAAGCGGTTGAAAGAAACGTGTCAAGAAAAAGACATTAATAATCAAAATCCGTGTAAAAGTACAAATCAAAGAGATAAAGATAATCACGGAAACAATATTGTAAAATCTCATGATACTCTTCCCCTCAGGAGAAATATGAGGAGAGATAAGAGACGATACTTCATATATATCTCAAAGAATCTTGAACTTCGCAAAAGAATAGAGGCAATACATTACTTTTCAAGTCCAAGATTCTTCCGCTCGTTCCTTTATCAACAAAGATCAAAGATTATCACCACAATGCATTTTTCCTTAAAGATCGCTCTTCAAGCAATATTCAAGGAAAAAGAGGCAAGATGTAGGATCATAATATCACAACATACATGGCTCGCGGGATTAATAAACGACAGCGTCGCGAGGGAGTCGCAGAGAGCTAAAATAAACGACGCAATGGATAACGACAAAGCTAAACATAAAGAAGACGTGAGAATCCATGGTTAAGAAGTGTCGCGAGAGTGAATGTTTATGCACCTGCGACACTTCGCGGGACATTCCCGAAAATAAAGGGTAGCTTATTTGTCATCCATTATGTATTACCCTATATAAAGGGCTAAATGAGTGCATTCAAAAGGAGAGATCTTTTTGGAATTGGGGAGCAAGTCATTAGGAGAGAGAAAGTTTAAGAGTGTTTTAACTTCTAAGTGTAATTCTATTTTTCCTGTGTAAACACTTGATGAATCCAATCAATAAATATTCTTGATCTTACATCTTTCAAGAGATTAATTGAGCAAAATCGTGTAAGGGGTGTAGTGTGGGAAATCCTGCTACTACAATTTTTTTATGTATAGACCTGTGTCTAGTGATAAAATTTTTGTTTATGAGCTTTCATGAAGACCAAAACTTTACCTTGAAAAGATGTGAGCTTTCGCAGATCCGAAATAAACCTTCGTTTCAAAGAAAGACGATCGTACGAAGGAAAATTTTTTTTTTTATAAAACCATGGCTTGTTCATGGATATGTATTTTTTATGAAACCATGGGATATCCCACGGATTTTATTTTCATGAGCTTTACTCATTGTTATATATATATATATAAATCAAAAACTTGAGTTTTGTATTCTTTGTAAGTAAAAAATTATTTATGATGGAATAATGTTTTAGTTTTCATAATTCCATGGTGAATGCTCACGTAGTAGAAATATTCGTGATTTTATGAAAATCTGAGTTTATGCTCGTCTTTTGTAGGTTCGAAGAGGCGAGCAAGTTTTGAAGTGTTTAACTCTTACGTTGTGATCACTATTGTTAGTGGAATCGTAAAAAGGTAAGAGTTTAGGATTACCATTTTGTGGAATTGACATATGCGCATCTATAACTCCGTGCCTCTGGTTCCAGATAATGGTGTCTTCTAGCAGCGATTATTCTTCCAGCTCTTCCGAGGAGGATTCAAGGATTTCTGAGGCCAAAGCTCGTGCAAGCATAGATCGTGCTTTATTGGAAAATAGCAGGTCTCTTGATAAACTGAAAGCTGATCGTGAACAACTCTTGAAGAGGAAATAAAATGAGGAGATACTTGCTGAGTATCGAAAGAAAAGGCGTAGAATTGAGTGGAAAGGACAAAGAGCCGAGGAAAGACTCCGATCCCGTCCTTATGGTGTGGCCTCAGATTTAGATGCTGAGGATGAAGAAGAAGAGCTCGTATGGGATTCTACAACACGCAAGGATAGGTCATACTCTCCACACAGGGAGATTGATCGACAGGTTAGGGATGATCTCCAAGCTGAACGTGACGATGAAGATCTAAAGGATGCGATAGAGGGTGATGATGAAGAAGAAGAATTTTCTGACTCGGACAGTGACTCCGAGAAAGAGTCTGAAGAGGATCCTTCAAATGATGAAAAGGATGATGATGATGAAGACGGCGATGCAGATGACTCTGACTAGTCTTGCTCGTGATCTTATTTAAACATTTGAATGTTTTTTTTTATCCTCGTAGTAGACGTTTCTTTGATGATCTGAACATTTTTCTTCTGGATTAGGATTTTTTTCTTTCGAGTGAGAAACCCCTTTGTGAATGTTGATTCTTCCCAAATTAAATGGAATGGACCAATGTCCATGCCCCCAAATTCATCGCGATCATTTTCGACTTGTCTTGGCGATTTCCGTTTGTGAAAATACTAAGATAAGTTACGTGAGAATAACACGTATCACACGCGAATCCGTGTAGACCGTGCGCAGCTTCCGTCAATCCCTTCAGTCCCCAGTTATTTTTCTCTGCATCTTCAGTATTGATCTTACTTGAATCTTAGGGTTTCAGTAAAATCCGCAACTGAATTTGACTATCTGCAGACGATAAGTATCCGCTGTATATTGTATATATCCCCAGGACTTAGGGTTTAGCATTTGCGCAAATATTTCTTCTAATCCTTAGTCGCGGAGGAAATCCTGATTATCATACCGTTTCGCTATGTCCAGCAGTAGCATTTCTTCTCGGAATGAACCTCAGTCGAAGCATGAAGTAGAAGTGTCCGTCTCAGTAAGTTGTGTATTTTCTTTCATCTCCATTTGATCAGAGTTATTGATCACAGGAAAATAATTTGTTGCAGGATAATCAGAAAAATCCATTTTCTTCTCATAATTTGAGACCTAAGCGGACTGTTAGAGCCCCCGCTCGATATAGATCAACTCATGCTGAAGCCGGCGCATCCGTGAGTAATTCCATGATTTTCAAGTGGTGTATTACTCGATGGTTTTATCCAATCTTCATATGAAATTAAGATTTCTTTACTGCAGGTTGATGTGCATGTTGTTGTTCATGCCGGAAAGAGGAGGAATGGAAAGTCTGCGACCGATGATGATGACATCGACGAAAGTTCTATTAACTCCGTGAAGTCCGGAACTGGAACTTCCTACCCAACGGCTGGACTCCCGTTTGAGACTCCCATGATCAATAATTTCCCGGTCAATGAAATAGTTGGCGGCTTCGTGGTTCCAAAATGTCATGCGTCTTTGTATACCAAGATTTGGAGACGATATGGTCACATTGCCACCACTGAGGTGTGGAGATACTTTTTGCCGACCCTCCTGACTACAGTCGCTGGGGTTCTACCAATTATTGAAGAGATGATGGAGACGAATCTGCAAGATGTTAAGAATTATGACCTTCACAGGTGGGATGGTATGATATCGAACTGTGAGAACTTGAGGTTCAATGTAAGTTGGCTTCGCCGTCGGCTTGAGATGATCAAGGTTGACAGGGTAGCGGTCGCTGCTGAAGCAATTTCCACTACAACTGCTTTTCTGGAAGAGGAGAAGGCACTTGCCTTGGAGTCGGCGAGAGTTGAGAAAGCTGTCCAGGATTTGAAGGTGAAGACCATGAACTTTCAAAAGAAGATTTATATGGTTGTTTTTAAGAATTACTCTTTGATGGATGGTTTACTCTGAGTGAGTATTTATGATTATTGTTTTTTGAATAGGTTCAGGCTTTTCTTAGGTGGAATAACTGATCATGTTATGAGGAAATTTTGTTCATTTATGAAATGTTTAATGAACAAATGAGCATTTTGCACGCTCTTTGGAGGAATATAAATTACATTCTGAAAAATGCTTTGAAATGATGAAAGGGTGAAAAGATAATTGTTTTCCATGGATCAGGCGTAATATGCTTTGAGCCATTTACCATTGATTATATTTCCTTCCACTCCTCCATCAATCTTTAAGATTTTGTAATATCCGCTGGATACTGCTTTGATAACTACATATGGTCCTTCCCATTTCGGAGAGAACTCGTGAGCGGACATGTCTTGTTGAATATGCTTTGCAGTCCTTAATACCAGATCTCCTACTTGAAACGTCGAGGTATTACCATTTTGTTGTAGGCTCTGGCGATTCTTTGTTTGTAGGCTTCTACATATTTTTCCACCTTAGCTCGCTTCGACTCGAGCATGTCTAGTTCAGCAACTCTTGAGTTGGACACTTCGGCCTCATCCCATCGTATTCCACTGGATGTTGCAATCCGTGCTGAAGGAATTTTGATTTCCGCCGGCAGTATGGCGTCGGCCCCATAGACAAGAGAATATGGTGAAGTCCCGATTGAAATCCTTGGCGTGGTTCGATAAGCCCATAAAGCCATAGGTAATTGTTCATGCCAGGTTCGAGGATTATCATGGATTGTTCGGCTGAGAATCCGGATCAAAGTTTTGTTGGTACTCTCTGCTTGTCCGTTTCCTTGGGGATAATATGGCGTAGAGAAAACTTGTTTGATGTCGTATTCCTTGAGAAATTCTGTCATGTGTTTGTTGGCAATAGGAGTCCCATTATCAATGAAAATGTGTTTGGGAACACCGAATCTGCGTATTATGTATTCTTTAATGAAGGCTGCAATCGTGACTCCAGTGGTGCTTCGAAGAGGAATAGCTTCAACCCATTTGGTAAAATATTCGGTTGCAGTGATGATGTATTCATGCTGCTTCGAAGATGCTGGATTGATTTTCCCGATGATATCCAGTCCCCAGCTATAGAAAGGCCATGGACTATTCACAGAATTCAATGGAAGACAAGGAGTGTGAATGAGGTTACCATGGACTTGGCATTGATGACACCTTTGAACGTGTGCAGCTGCATCGTCTTCCATGGTTGGCCAATAATATTTCTCATGAATCTGGAGAAATAATTTTCTTTTTCCTTGATGTTCTCCATCATGCATCTCTTTTAAAATTGTTGGGATTTCATGCTCGGTTAAGCATCTCAGCAAGTTTCCACCAAAGCTTTTGCGGTATAAGATTTCATCAAGAAAGACAAATCTCTTAGCCCTTTGAATGAGTTTGATGGTTTCTTTCTTTTCTGACGGTAATTCATTGTCCCGGAGATATTTGATATAAGGTTCCCTCCAGTCCCCAATGTGATGGGCTGTCAGAGCTTTTAAGTAATGAGGAGGCGTCTGACAATTGGGACATGACTTTTGCAGAATTCTTGATTGAGCTTCCATGGAAGGCCAATAGTATCCCATTATTTGAAGCTTTCTGTAGAGTGTTACCACCAGTGTTTGTCCGCATGTTTCTTCATGTATGCGCTTGAGTTGTTCGTCCGCTTCGTCACTTCCAAGGCATCGTGATAATGACCCATCAGAGTTTCGATAGTATAACGCTCCAGGAAGTAAGAGATAGTTCTTTAATTCCTTGAGACTGATTTTCCCTTCTGAAAGAGAACTGCTCAATTCATGAATAATAGGTGCTCGCCAATCATCTGCTTGAATGTCTTCGACTTGAGCGAGCCATGTGGATGAAACAACGCGCCTTTGTACAGTAATAGTTTTCTCTTCTCATTCAAACTGCAGCTTAGAAGCGAGAGTTTCCAGGCAGTCAGCATGCCTATTGTTGGTTCGTCCAGTATGGACAATCGTTGCATCAGCGAAGTAGGTTAAAAGCCGTTGAGTTTCAGTCCTGAATGGAGCAAGTGTGATTTCTTTAAGGGAGTATGTTCCATTCATTTGATTGACCAGTAGTTTTGAATCTCCTCTTATCTCGAGGTGCGTTGCTCTTGCTTGCTTGGCTAGGGACAATCCTAGTAAGAAGGCTTCGTATTCTGCTGAATCGTTGGTGCAGTGGAAATCCAGCTTGAATGAATGTGAGAAGACTTCGCCAGATGGAGAGACCAACACTATGCCTACTCCTCCAGTGTCGTTGCTAGGGGTGGCAGAACCATCAAAGTATAAAAGCCACGTATCTTCTTTAATAGCTAGGATATCTGGAAACTCACCAGGCACATCTTTATGTAACATTGTTGCATCCTCTCCTGGAAAAGCAGCGAGCAAGTCTGCAACTGCTTGGCCTTTGATTGATTTAGGCGGTGTACACGCTATGTCAAATTCTGACATTTGGAGTAGCCATTTTGCTGGTCTTCCTATCAAGGCTGGCTTTGATAGTAGAAACTTTATAGGGTCAGCTTTGGAAACAAGCACGACCCTGCTGGATAGTAAATAGTGCATGAATTTCTGAATTGCATGTACTAATGCCAGACATGCTCTCTCAGCCTTTGGGTACCGAAGTTGAGCACCTCGCATTATATGACTGAAGTAGTAGATTGGTCGTTCGATGCCTTCGTCGTCTTCTTGAGCCAGGAGTGCTCCGATAGCGACATCACTAGAAGCTGTGTAAAGTATCAGCGGTCTTCCTTGAACCGGTAACTTCATGACAGGAGGTGATAACAGTATCTGTTGTATCTTCTGGAATGCTTCTTGCTGAGCGGTCATTGATAGGTGTAGAATACACCGTATTTACTATCTAGAGTTTATGCTTTCTTTGCTATTTTTCGTGTGAATTTTGTATTTTACGCTTGTTTTGAGTTTTGTAGCTACTTTGGAGTCACACGGAGGAAAAGAAGAAGAAATTACTCTATTTGAGCCAAAAGGGCAAAATTATCATTTCAGGGGCGAACATTATCTGGAGCCCAGCCAAGGTTAAGGGGCAACTCTCTTTTGGAGGAGTACTAAAGCCAGGCCCGCAAAGGTTAAGGGGTTGCCAGTAGATAGCCCTTATCTAATAAGAAGGGTGGTCCTTATCACTTGGGTGCAAATATGCACCCAAGTACTTATACCTAAATGTCGAGAAGATATTATCTTCTCCTCTTTCCTCCCTTTCGCCTGAAATTGAAAAGCATTCATGGCTGCTGTTGAAACCAGAGAAAACACATCGAGAATTGAGAGAAATTGGAAGGAAATAGAGGAGAGTAAATGATTATAGCTCATAGAGAAGGAATCAGCAAGACCAGCTGTTGGAATCGTAACCAAGACTAGATCGAGAAGCAATGAATTAGGGTTCTGTGGATGAATCAAATCGAGAGCTCGTTCTTGATGCTATGGGTCTGTGAATCGATGAACGAATAAAAGAAAATGGGTTTGATTGTTCTGGTCAATGGAAGATGTTTGTGATGATGTAGAAGATGAATCTGAGAAAAAGTTACCACAAATCGATGGAGATGCTGGGTCTGAAGATGAAGGTTGCAGGGTTCTTGTCGCCGTTGAATCTAAGAAGGGTATGGACTGGAAATTGAGTTACAGTTTGGCTAAGGAGGAATCAGAGGGATGGATACACGATATGGAGGATATGAGGCTGAGTTGCTGGTGAAGCCGCTCCTGTTAAACCGAGAAATTGAGATTGAAGCTGTGATGGGTTTGTAGCTAAATCAGAGATGGCAATGAATCTGAAATCGAAAGATGGTAATTGCAACTGTAAATGAAATCGAGAACAACAGATGGGTTCTCGTGCTGTTGGTAGCTGTTGTTTGAGAACTGGAATGGTAGGTGTTGAAGCCGAGTTTTAAATGGGTAAAATGAGTTTCTGAAGGTGGTGATGCTTCTGTTACAGGGTATGATGGAATGGTGCTTGAATTATTAGATGTATGTGCTAGGAATGATGCAGGAATGGAGCTGAAAACGGCCGGAAATTGGCCTGAGAAATACCCAGAAAACAAATGGAAATCTGCCCAATTCTCTGCTCTGGCGAGTCGACTCAGTGAGTCCGATGAACGATCCAGATGATTCTCCGATCCAACTCAGATGAGTAAGAACCATTCAGATAACTAGGAAGTCGACTCGACTGAGCTCGACTCATTCCTTCTCCTTGATCTGTTGACTGACGGTTTGACCCTTTTGACCGTTAGTCCTAACGGTGGACTGACGGAATATTCCGTCGAATATACCAGTGACGGCGAAGAACTCAGGTGGCCGGCGGTGACTTTTCCGGCAGGATTCCGGCCATAATACTAGTTTTCCGGCGAGCCAAAAATTCCAGAATTTTCTGTGGACTTCACTCATGGGTGTGAAGACTTGGACTAGGAATTGGATGGAGAATTGGGTTCAAATTTGGAAAGAGAAGATGGAAGAGTTGAGAAAGGCTTGGATTTGGAAATTGAATTGCTAAAGGAAAAGGATTCTATTCCTTGAAAGATTTGGAGAATATTGAAGCCTATAAATAGAGAAGTTTTCTACATCTTTTACACACCTCTCTACACAACGCAACACTTGTGTTTTTGCTTGCTTTTGAAAATTCTTCTTTTTAATTATTTGTGTGAACTTTAAAATTCTCCTTTTAATTATTATTTGTGTGAATTTCAAAAACATGAGTAGCTAATTTTATTATTGATTGAGGATGAATTCTTAGTTCTTAATATATGATTTGAGTTTTGTTTCAATTCTATCTTGAAGTTTTTCACATGATTATCGTTTGTTTTTACTAATAGGAATGTTTATTCAATCATGACATGATTGATAGATTGTTTAGAGTGCACGCTAAATTGATTTGTTAGTTTAGTCTAAATCTAGTATAAGTTAGGGGAATAAGTAATCGTTACCAAGCTCGACACTTTACACAAGTAGAAAACACGAGACCTTGCGGAGGGATTCCAAAATTGGGGTTTGGAGCGATTGTGTGTAAAAACAACGCTAGAAAGTGGACCAAGCGAACCGAGTTTAACTACTAGTACTAAACCTAAATTCATAGATCTTAATGCATTCGGGGAATTACATCTTGTCAAAGAGTGGCCTGATTACATCTTCATGAACCTCAAGGTGGTTCTTTTGAATAGAATCATCCGTCGATAACTCAAGCGGACTTGTTATCTTCACAAGTCGTGAAATAAGGGATTTTGGGGCTAGCTAAGCGAACTAACCATCACAAAAACGTGTTAGGAAGTCATGGACGGTTATCCTACGGTTGGTGATAATATGTGACTAATAACAAGTAGAAAAGAAAATAACTTGATTCATTGTTTTGCAACGAAGAATGATTCCTTGATCTTGTCTCTCTTATTGATTTCAACTTTATCTTTTAATTGCTTTGTTTATTTTCTTTTGCTTTATACATCCCCCTTTTGTGACAATTTTTACAACTAGAATCTCTTGCTCCTCGTGGGAACGAACTTGACTTCCATTATATAATTTTTAATTGAGTGGAAATAAGATATTAATTTGATTGCACCTACGACACGCATCAAATTTTTGGCGCCATTCTTGGGAGCAATGGACGATTTTAGTTGTTTTTATTTTTCTTTTGCTTTATTCTTGCTTTGTTAGATTCTTTACCGTATCTAACTTAGTTTTTGAGAATCTTGTTTCAGGTATTATACCTTTGGTGAATGCTTAAAACGGGTAGACCGAGTCCAATACGTCTTCGATCCGGCACTCAACTAAAGGATTTCATTCGAGCGGTTAACACTCCACTTCCTCCTTCTTCATCAAGTGATTTCACAGATTCGGACAAAGAGGAAGAAACGATGGTTGATCGTACACTCAAGGACCTAGCTTCTCACATGCTTGATACACAACAATGGTGTATCCAAACTAACTCAACCTTCGAGATCAAGCCGGGGTTGATT
Source organism: Papaver armeniacum (assembly GCA_023531295.1). NCBI lineage: Eukaryota > Viridiplantae > Streptophyta > Magnoliopsida > Ranunculales > Papaveraceae > Papaver > Papaver armeniacum. The sequence goes on from JAJJWW010011403.1 coordinate 167,012, forward strand.
AGAGAGTTACCAAAGTTCCATGGCATGGTGAATGAGGACCCAAACAAACATCTTATGGACTTCTATACCATAGTTATGGCCATGCTTCCACCGGAAACTAATGCGGATGGAGCAATGTTGAAAGCTTTCCCGTTTTCTTTGGCGGGCAATGCTAAGGAATGGTTATATTATTTGCTTCCGGAAGTATCACAACATGGAATGGGATGAAGAAACTTTTCCTCGAGAGATATTTTCCCGCATCCAAAGCTACTCAAATTCGCAAGGAGATTTGTGGATTGAAACAACATGTGGGAGAGTCGTTGTATGAATGTTGGGAGCGATACAAGAGGTTGGTGGCAAGCTGTCCACACCATCAATTTAGTGACGTTATGATTCTCCAATACTTCTACAAAGCTCTCAACCCAAGTGATAGGTCTCTTCTTGACGCCGCGGGTGGTGGTGCACTAGTGAACAAGACGGTGACCCAAGCTACCGAGTTGATTGAAAGTATGGCTGCGAACTCGCAACAATTCTACACAAGGGATGAACCAATGGTTAGGCGAGTGCATGAAGTTAGTAATTCATCACATCTTGATCAAAGGATGGTTAACATGGAGTTAATGATTCAAAGGATGGCCGCGGTTATTATTCCGAATGATGAGACCGAACAAGTAAATGCTATATATCCAAATCAAAGGCCGAGGTACGATCCATACTCGAATACTTACAATCCCGGTTGGAAGGATCATCCCAACTTTAGTTATGCAAATAAGCAAGCGGCGGTTCCCAATCCGTATGAGCAACAAGGTGGTTTTCAACAATCACGTTTCCAACCTCAACAACAATTTCAACCACAACAAGTCAAGGAACGTGATTCTTCAATTGATGACAAGCTCAATGCATTGATGCAAGGTATGCAAGGTATCACCACTTTGGTCCAACAACAACAACAAAAGACCGATTCGGCAATCAAGGATTTACAAATTCAAGTGGGGCAATTAGCGACCGATGTGAACCTATTGAAAGCTCAAGTGTCCACAAAGCTTCCTTCACAACCATTTGTTAATCCAAGAGAGAGCGTTAATGCGATTACTTTAAGGAGTGGGAAACAAGTGGAGCAACCAAATCAACAAGATAAGGTGTATGATGAGAAAGAGGAAATTGTTTTATCCGCACCAAAGGAGAATACATCCCCAACCAACTTACCCAAGGAGACGGTTCCTACTTTCACAACTCCACCCCCATTTCCTAGCCGATTTGCTAAGTCAAAGAAAGAATTGGAATACATGGATATTTGGGAGATCCTTAAGAAAGTACAAGTCAATATTCCACTCATTGAAGCTATTCGTCAAATTCCTCGTTGTGCAAAGTTCTTAAAGGAGTTGTGCATGAAGAAGAAAAGGTTGAAAGGGAATGAAGTCATGAGTGTGGGGGAGAATGCTTCGGCGTTTATTCTCAAGAAACTCCCACCTAAATTAAAGGACCCCGGTAGTTTCAATATACCTTGCACAATTGGTAAAACAAGGTTTACTCGAGCTTTGCTAGATTTGGAGCATCGGTTAATGTTATGCCTTCCTCGATTTATGATTCTTTGAATCTTGGTCCTCTTAAGGAGACCGGGGTAGTTCTGGAACTTGCTAACCGATCTAATGTTTACCCGAAAGGGATTGTTGAGAATGTTTTGGTGCAGGTTAATGAGCTTGTATTTCCGGCCGATTTCTATGTCTTAGACATGAATGATGAGAATTCTTCCAAGTCTACACCTTTGCTATTGGGTAGACCATTCTTAACCACCGCGGGAACAAAGATTGATGTCCAAAATGGCACCTTGACTATGGAGTTTGATGGTACACTCATCCACTTCAATATCTTTGAGACAAAGAGATACCCTAGTGATGTGAAGTCATGCTTTCCCGTGAAAGAGATTGATCCGGGCTAATGAATCTTGCAAAAGCTAAGTCGGGCCGTCGACTTTAAAACAAGCGCTTAATGGGAGGCAACCCATAGGTTTTGTATTTCTTATCCTTTTGCTTTTTATTTTTGTTATTTCTTTTTCTTGTTCCACATCATGTTAAAATTTCCCACATTGACTTTACTAGGAAGATTCAATTACATTGAGGACAATGTAAGGTTTAAGTGTGGGGGAGTGGTTAAACATGTATTTAAAAAAAAAAATTTACAAAAAAAATTAAAAAATTTAAGAAAAAAAAAAAAAAAAGTTTTACATAAAACTTCAACTTTTAGAGATTTTAGAGTCCCTAGCATACTTCTAGGTATGTTTACATAGAGATTTTGACCGACATAATTGAACTTGGAAGTGTTAGAGAACTACATTCGGATTTCTTGCTTGTTAGAGTGTTAAATAATGGATTTAATCATGCCGGTGATGCAAATTTGGTGCAGGGAGAAATGCATTATTAGAGTTGCTGATCAATCATTAGTGGAGACTACCCGTATTCATATCATGTGAGGCACCGACCAGAAATTTTCCATCTAACTAAAGAGCTTTCTTTTGAGTGTGTGTCACCGTACGTTAATTCCGGGTAGAATGGTGAGATACCCAACCTCCCACCAATAGAAGCACTACTCTTTGATATCTTGAGTGCTAATTTTGTCAATCATAAGGGTGACGTCTATAGATGAAAGCCTCCTTCTTGTAGTTCGATTTGCAGTTAGCACCATTCTCTCTCTCAACAACAACGGGTCCATAGAAACACCATCATCATCAACAAGGAGGGACATCAAAATCTACAAGGAAAGTTGGAAAAGTTCAAGGTTTACAAGCAACGGAATGAGAAAAAGAGCAAATTTCAAATACAAGTAAAGCAACATACAAAGAGCAGATTTTTACATATATGTTGAGGACTTACAATACAATGAGGTAATTTTTCAAGTATAAAGACTTATTCACAAGAGCGAAGAAAATTAAAAAGGTGAGAATTGTTGAAGTTTATGATTTCGAGACGATACAAGTTGTGAAGAATCAAGCGGTAAAATACTTCTCCCACGGCCATGGTTTATTTTGTATTTAATTTCTTTAGTTCTTAATAAAAAAAAAATATATATTTGTTTTGTTAATAAGCCGTGGGGAAGGAAAATCTATAAGGAAGTTTCAAGCGACAAGGATTTAAGGTAAAAAGAGTTATAAATTGTTAAGGATTTATGAAATTCGAGAGTTTATCATCAAAAGTTGAAACCGAAGACGAAGACCAAGAAGATCAGGACGAGGAGCGGAAGACGTTTCTATTGGATACCGTGAGAGTGGTGTTATCATAATTGGCGATCGGATGTGAAGGTGAGTAAGTAATCTCATCCTCGATAGTGGTTGATTTCCTTTCTTAGAGATTGTCAGAAAAATGGTTTTTCAAAATGTTAAAAGATGTGGGTTTTTAAAAATATTTCGGAAGTTGTCCTTCCCACCATTCAACGTGTTGCAGGAATTCTCTCTTCATTCCTACCTGCACACATGTAAGAACCATAAAAAATCCGTCTTTTTGAGTGCAATTATCATAAAATCCTTTTTGGTGAGGCAGAAGTCGAGGCGAAATGCTTATTGATTGTTTCTCAAACACGCGTTCTCTCATTATGGTGTGGTTATTTCTCACTCAACATTTAAGAATGAGAATATGTTCTTTAGTATTTCTAACTTCTTATTACTAGAATGCAGAAACTCTATGTCCTCATAGCTCCTTGGATGCTTGGGACGCTGGAACGCTTTGAAGTTGTAAGTTTTAGTTTGATTTGCTCGAGGACTAGCAAAGTCTAAGTGTGGGGGAATTTGATAGGTGTAGAATACACCGTATTTACTATCTAGAGTTTATGCTTTCTTTGCTATTTTTCGTGTGAATTTTGTATTTTACGCTTGTTTTGAGTTTTGTAGCTACTTTGGAGTCACACGGAGGAAAAAAAGAAGAAATTACTCTATTTGAGCCAAAAGGGCAAAATTGTCATTTCAGGGGCGAACATTATCTGGAGCCCAGCCAAGGTTAAGGGGCAACTCTCTTTTGGAGGAGTACTAAAGCCAGGCCCGCAGAGGTTAAGGGGTTGCCAGTAGATAGCCCTTATCTAATAAGAAGGGTGGTCCTTATCACTTGGGTGCAAATATCCACCCAAGTACTTATACCCTAAATGTCGAGAAGATATTATCTTCTCCTCTTTCTTCCCTTTCGCCTGAAATTGAAAAGCAGTCATGGCTGCTGTTGAAACCAGAGAAAACACATCGAGAATTGAGAGAAATTGGAAGGAAATAGAGGAGAGTAAATGATTATAGCTCATAGAGAAGGAATCGCAAGACCAAAATTTCTGGAATCGTAACCAAGACTAGATCGAGAAGCAATGAATTAGGGTTCGTGGATGAATCAAATCGAGAGCTCGTTCTCGCTGCTATGGGTCTCGTGAATCGATGAACGAATAAAAGAAAATGGGTTTGATTGTTCGGTCAATGGAAGATGTTTGTGATGATGTAGAAGATGAATCTGAGAAAAAGTTACCACAAATCGATGGAGATGCTGGGTCTGAAGATGAAGGTTGTAGGGTTCTTATCGCCGTTGAATCTAAGAAGGGTATGGACTGGAAATTGAGTTACAGTTTGGCTAAGGAGGAATCAGAGGGATGGATACACGATATGGAGGATATGAGGCTGAATTGCTGGTGAAGCCGCTCCTGTTAAACCGAGAAATTGAGATTGAAGCTGTGATGGGTTTGTAGCTAAATCAGAGATGGCAATGAATCTGAAATCGAGAGATGGTAATTGCAACTGTAAATGAAATCGAGAACAACAGATGGGTTCTCGTGCTGTTGGTAGCTGTTGTTTGAGAACTGGAATGGTAGGTGTTGAAGCCGAGTTTTAAATGGGTGAAATGAGTTTCTGAAGGTGGTGATGCTTCTGTTACAGGGTATGATGGAATGGTGCTTGAGTTATTAGATGTATGTGCTAGGAATGATGCAGGAATAGAGCTGAGAACGGCCGGAAATTGGCCTGAGAAATACCCAGAAAACAAACGGAACTCTGCCCAATTCTCTGCTCTGGCGAGTCGACTCAGTGAGTCCGATGAACGATCCAGATGATTCTCCGATCCAACTCAGATGAGCAAGAACCATTCAGATAACTAGGAAGCTGACTCGTGCTGACTCAGTAGCTGACTCATTCCTTCTCCTTGACTGTTGACTGACGGTTTGACCCTTTTGACCGTTAGTCCTAACGGTGGACTGACGGAATATTCCGTCGAATATACCAGTGACGACGAAGAACTCAGGTGGCCGGCGGTGACTTTTCCGGAAGGATTCCGGCCATAATACCAGTTTTCCGGCGAGCCAAAAATTCCAGAATTTTCTGTGGACTTCTCTCATGGGTGTGAAGACTTGGACTAGGAATTGGATGGAGAATTGGGTCCAAATTTGGAAAGAGAAGATGGAAGAGTTGAGAAAGGCTTGGATTTGGAAATTGAATTGCTAAAGGAAAATGATTCTATTCCTTGGAAGATTTGGAGAATATTGAAGCCTATAAATAGAGAAGTTTTCTACATCTTTTACACACCTCTCTACACACACAACACTTGTGTTTTTGCTTGCTTTTGAAAATTCTTCTTTTTAATTATTTGTGTGAACTTTAAAATTCTCCTTTTAATTATTATTTGTGTGAATTTCAAAAACATGAGTAGCTAATTTTATTATTGATTGAGGATGAATTCTTAGTTCTTAATATACGATTTGAGTTTTGTTTCAATTCTATCTTGAAGTTTTTCACATGATTATCGTTTGTTTTTACTAATAGGAATGTTTATTCATTCATGATTGATTGATAGATTGTTTAGAGTGCACGCTAAATTGATTTGTTAGTTTAATCTAAATCTAGTATAAGTTAGGGAATAAGTAATCGTTCTCGACACTTTACACAAGTAGAAAACACGAGACCTTGCGGAGGGATTCCGTGGAGCGATTGTGTGTAAAAACAACGCTAGAAAGTGGACCAAGCGAACCGAGTTTAACTACTAGTATTAAACCTAAATTCATAGATCTTAATGCATTCGGGGAATTACATCTTGTAAGCGAACCTCAAGGTGGTTCTTTTGAATAGAATCTGATAACTAAGCGGACTTGTTACTCGGTGAAATAAGGGATTTTGGGGCTAGCTAAGCGAACCTGCTATCCTACGGTTGGTGATAATCTGTGACTAATAACAAGTAGAAAAGAAAATAAATTGACTCATTGTTTTGCAACGAAGAATGATTCCTTGATCTTGTCTCTCTTATTGATTTCAACTTTATCTTTTAATTGCTTTGTTTATTTTCTTTTGCTTTATATATCCCCCCTTTTGTGACAATTTTTACAACTAGAATCTCTTGCTCCTCGTGGGAACGAACTTGACTTCCATTATATAATTTTTAATTGAGTGGAAATAAGATATTAATTTGATTGCACCTACGACACGCATCAGTCATCCATGTAAAACTTGCTCCTTTCCTCAGTAAGGGGGTGAACGAAGCAACGAGTTGAGCCAATCCGCGAATGAAGCGTCGGATATAATTTACCTTGCCCATGAAACTCTGGAGTTCTTTCACAGTGCGTGGAGGAGGCATGGTAGTAATAGCTTTCGTCTTGTCTGGATCGACTTTGATTCCTTCTGCTGTGACCAGGAATCCTAGAAATTTCCCAGAGGAGACACCAAATGCACACTTCAGAGGGTTCATCTTTAATTTGTATTCTCTGCATCTTTCAAAGACTTGTATTAGGACTTCGAAGTGAGATGCTCGAGTTTTCGATTTCACCACCACATCATCAACATAATCTTCCACTTGCTTGTGCATCATGTCGTGGAATATAGCAGTCATGGCTCGTTGATAAATAACACCGGCATTCTTTAATCCGAAGGGCATCACAGTGTAGTGGAAATTCCCGATAGGAGTGCGGAATGCAGTCTTGTTAGCATCATGTTCGTACATCTTGATCTGGTTGTATCCGCTATAACCATCCATAAATGAGAACATACCATGACCACTGGTTGCATCAACGAGCATATCAATATTGGGTAAAGGAAAATCATCCTTCGGACAACATTTATTCAGAAACCTGAAATCAAAACAGCACCTTATTTGACCATTTTTCTTCTTGACAGGAATAACATTTTCCAGCCATGTTGGATGTTGAATAGGTTTGACGAACCCAGCTGCTAGTAGTTTCTGAATCTCAACTTTGATTTGTTCTTCGACTTCGTGTCTGAACTGTCTCGGCGGTTGTTTGACAGCTTTGGAGCCAGGAGTAATGTGCAGATGATGAGTAACCAATTTGTCATCTAGACCTGGCATTTGTTCGTACGTCCAGGTGAAGACATCTTGATATTCTTTTAATAGCTTTATCAGTTCCGTCCGTTCCTCTGATGACAGCGCTGAGCTGATCAGGATCGGCCTTGGATCATCCTTGTAGTTGCAGGAAATCCCACACTACACCCCTCATAATATTTCATAGATCTAAATCTATTTCATAATCAAAATAAAGATTAAAATGCTAAAATTATAAAATGGACACAAGGATTTTTACATGGTTCGATCAATGTGATCTACATCCATGGTTCTTCACTATGATTATTGAGATTACATTAGTATTTCATTTACAATCTCCATTAATGGATATTTTGTAGATCTCTAGATCTAATGTTAGGGGAAGAAGATGATGAAGAAAAATAAAATCTCTCTTTAAAAATATCCCTCTCCAAAATATCTCTCTCTCTCTCTTACCAAAATTATCCTCCCTTTCTCTCTCCTGCTCTCTTCTTTATATAGTGTTTACATAGTGGATGACAGCTCATGTACAACTAATATTTCCCTTAATTTCGGATTTACCTTGCGACATTTCACAGGGAGTATAAATGTTAAGTCTCATGCAGACACTCTAGTTTTCGCAAGATCTTCGCGCTTTCTTCATGTTTCTATCACCACTATCTATTGCGTCATCGATCTGCGACACTCGCAAAGTGTCATTGGTGAGGATTTTGCAAGTATGTCCTTCTCTGCGATATTCTCGCTCCTCCTACATCTTGCCTCTTTTTCCTTGAATATTGCTTGAAGAGCGATCTTTAAGAAAAAATCCGTTGTTGTAGCAATCTTTGATCTTTGTTGATGAAGGAACGAGCGAAAGAATACTGGACTTGAAAAGTACGTACTTGCCTATATTCTTTTGCGGAGTTCCGAAGCTTTGCGAAATAAATAAGAAGTATCAACCCTTGAAGTATGTGAAGTATGAAGTATCCTTGAAGAAATATAAGAAGTACTTAATCCTCGAAATATATAAGAATTATGAAGTATCCTTTTAGAAGTATAAGAAGTATCTGTCCTTGATTGCAAATAAGAAGTATTGCCTCTATTCATGCGAAATTATTACTCCATTTTTGATGAGGATTCTTGTTGTTCATTAGTGAACATCCACTTTGGAAATGATTCTTGCCGAGAAGATGAAGAACATAAAATGTTTTCTTGGTTATCCATAGTTGCCTCTGTTCTTTATCGATGAAGGTAGAATCCTTGAGAAAGTGTTGATTGAGCGAATTATTTTTGCATTCTTATTTTGCCTCTGTGTCATGTTTTGTGCTCATGCGATAGTATAATTTCTTCAGGCTGCTTATCTTATCTTGTGAAATAATCACATTCTGCGAAATTCTTAATAATTCTGCGAAATTCTGTAAAATACTTGTTCGAATATAATGCTTATGTAATGATTATGTTATGAAATGTGTATGCGATATTTATGCCATGAAATGCTTATGCGATGCTTTCATGATGTGAGTATGATGCTTGTATGATGAGAATGCTTATCTACTGCAATGTATAGCTAATGTTTGTTTTACTTAGCTTATTTTGCCGTTCTAAACTTGATGTAGCTTTAAATTGCTTCCATTCTTTATTTCTCTGACTTTGTCTCTAGTATATGCATTCCTCTTTGCATATTTATTGTTCCTCGCAAGTTCTTACTTGTGCTTCATCTTTTCTTATTCCTGCACTATTAGTATCGCATAATAATATGATCAGAATATCAATTGTGCGGCGTTTGCATTGCCTCGGCCTCATTATCATGTATATGTTCGCAAGCTTATCATTTAATCATTTTCTCAAGCTCGCAAGCTTATCATGTAATTTTTACTTTGCGATAAAAGAAATGTATTACCTACATCCAAATTGTTTATGTTGAATCTTGTCCTTGCGACAAGATCGCAGGACGTCTTTACATTTTCATGTAATGACCCATTGATCTTGCCTTATCATTTATCTTGTGTGGTCTTATTTTGCCTTCCTAGTTAAAGGTCTTATTTTGCCACCCCTCGTTGCGACAAGATCGCAGGACGTCTTTTCATTTTCATGTAATGACCCATTGACCTTGTCTTATCATTTCTTAAGTATTTTTGCCTCTGCAGGATATTTTATTTACGACAATATGACAGGCTTAAATACTCTTGCAAATGTAAAATCCCATGACATTGCCGTCTTTGCGACGAAATCGCAGGACGTCTTTACACTTTCATGTAAAGACCCATTGATCTCGTCTTACCCTCGCGTTAGTATTATTGCCTCTATAGGATCATCGCACAAATATGACAAGCCTAAATTTCCTTGCGAAAATAAAGCCTCATGACATTTGCGTCTTTTGACACTTATCAGCTCCCTAATGGAGGGTGCCGCCCTTATCTTCTCCCTGGTTGCCCCTTCAAGGAGGCGTACATCGGCCATACAAGACTAGCTCCTCCCATCCGGTCTTAACAACAACCAGTTGTTTTCGCAGCCTCTTATCCCTTATACCTATATGGTTTATGGTTACGAGACTGCACCCTAAGTGGAGTTTTCTTCGGCCGAAAAGATATACCAAGACTTGCCAAGAATGGCCGAGACACTTCAAATGCCCTGAGGCACTCTTGGCTCAACCGTGTACCCCGGCGCCTTGAGCATACACTGACTCCTTGGAAGAGACCCTAGGGCGTCCAACCAGGGTATAACCTTATATATATAGTTGGAAACCCAAGGTATCTCTCCCGGATAGGCTTTCATGGGCCCCAAATCTCCATGACTCAGGTTCCAGGAGCGGTGTAACCTTTTCGTTGAGCCATGTCAAGAGATACCCCCTTATATGACGCACTTTAGGTCTTACATTTGCCTCTTACGAAATATCATTCGCGAACTAGGGTGTACGCCATAAAGGTTCGTCCCATTCACTCACTCATTCATTTTTGTCTCAATCATTCATTTTTGATTATCTCTTCTCATTATCTTTGCGAAATTATCGCATTTCCATTATCTCTGCGAAATTATCGCATGTCTTCATTCTTTCATTCATCCTTTCATTCATTCCTTCATTTGTCATTTTCTTCACTCATTCTTTCATTTATTTGTCATTTCTTTCATTTATTCTCATAATATCATATCATTTGAAGTAAAGTAAATATTCAAGAGAAATATATAAATTAATCTGCGAGATTTTTCTCGAATCTTTGAAATCTTGAAATCTTTGTAATTTTGAAATAATATATATATATATATATATATATATTTTTTTTTTTTTTTTAAAATCTAGAAATCTTTGTAATTTTGAAGTCTTTATAATCTTGAAATCTTAGTAATATTTGTAATCTTGCGATTGAATCGCTTTTTTGTAATCAAATCAAAAATCTTTTATTTTCTGTAGAAGTTAAATGTTCAAGGAAAGTGGTACTTAGCTTTTGTGGTTTGCTGTTGTTGTTGTCTCTTGCGAAGTATATGATTTTCTTGCGAAGCTAGCATCCTTGAAATGTATAAACGTCGCACAAAATATAATTATCTCGCAGCAAAAAAAAAGTGTGAGAAATGAGATTTGAACCCTTGACCTGCCTCTTGTATATTCTCGCACCATACCAACTGTTCTAATCCTCTCTTGCGAAACTAATTTGCGAGATAGTCATCAACTTTGTTCTTTGCGAAATAGGCAAAGTCTGTGTGAAATTTCGCATAACAAAAATAAATGTGCGAGAAGCAAGAATTGATCCTGCGACCTTCTGCTTGCATTCATGCCTCCTGAACAACTGTGCTAGCCCTGCCTCTGCGAAGTGTTTCTGCGAAATAATCATCTACTTTCTTCTTGCGAAATACCCTTGCGAAATTATCAGAGACTGTGCGAAGTAAACATTTGCATGAGAATATAACTTCGCGAAGTGTTCGTGCTGCGAACGTTCGCAAGGTAAACATTTGCGAAGTGCAAAAATTCTTTGCGAATGGGGAGAGATTCGAACCCTAGACATCGACCGCCTTCTCTTCACTGCTGACCATCTGGACTATTTGCTGCTTGCGAAAGAAACACACAATACTATAACTTTACTCACTTCTTCGCTCTTGGAAGTTCAAAAATATGCAAAAGGTGGGATTCGAACTCGCAACCCCAAGCTTGTTCTCTTCGCAAACGACCATCTGTGCAAGCCATGATTTCTGAAATAATGAAACATACTTGCGAAATTATCCATTTTTTCCCCTCTTTGCGAAGCAAAAAATTCTTTGCGAGGAGGGAGATTCGAACCCTAGTCCTCTGGTTTGCATACTTCTTCTCTGACCATCTGGTCCGCTTGTTGTTTGCGAAACAAACACACAATGCTATAACTTTATTCCATTTTTTCCCCTCTTGAAAGTTCAAAAATACTTGAAAATTTTTGTGTGGCTGCGAATTCGAACCCATGACCTCTTGCTTATTCGCTCCAACTCAAACCATCTCTGCTAGCTTTTGTTTGCGAAGATACGCATGTAACCACCTCTTATTCTTTTCTCCTCTCTAGGCTGTAGAAAAAATGTGAAAAAATATGACTGTGGCGAGATTTGATCTTGCGACATCAAGCTTCTTCGCTCCAACTCAAACCATCTGTGCGAGTTTTTGTTTGTGATAAAAATATCAGCGTTTTGTTCTTATCCTTTTCTTCGTTCTTCCTTTATTTCCTTCAACAATTTGCCTTTTTCTTTTTCTCCTGAATATGAAATCTTCCATTAAAAAATTAGCTTTCTTCCTTGAATTTCATCACAACAACCTATTTTTTTTCTCTTCCTCTTTTCATGTCTTTGAATTGTTGACGGTGTTTTCTCCCTGAAAGTGTGATTCTTTCCATAAAATTTCCATTTTGCTCCTGAAACTTTAAGATCTAGAAATAAATATGAACAATAACTAATTTTCATGGAAATTTCTTGATCCAACAAGTTACAGGAAGGACCAAATCCACTACTCTCTCCCTGTTTCTAGCGCATATGTAGTTGCAGGAAATCCCACACTACACCCCTCATAATATTTCATAGATCTAAATCTATTTCATAATCAAAATAAAGATTAAAATGCTAAAATTATAAAATGGACACAAGGATTTTTACATGGTTCGATCAATGTGATCTACATCCATGGTTCTTCACTATGATTATTGAGATTACATTAGTATTTCATTTACAATCTCCATTAATGGATATTTTGTAGAGCTCTAGATCTAATTTTAGGGGAAGAAGATGATGAAGAAAAATAAAATCTCTCTTTAAAAATATCCCTCTCCAAAATATCTCTCTCTCTCTTACCAAAATTATCCTCCCTTTCTCTCTCCTGCTCTCTTCTTTATATAGTGTTTACATAGTGGATGACAGCTCATGTACAACTAATATTTCCCTTAATTTCGGATTTACCTTGCGACATTTCACAGGAGTATAAATGTTAAGTCTCATGAGACACTCTAGTTTTCGCAAGATCTTCGCGCTTTCTTCATGTTTCTATCACCACTATCTATTGCGTCATCAGTCTGCGACACTCGCAAAGTATCATTGGTGAGGATTTCGCAAGTATGTCCTTGCTGCGATATTCTGCTCCTACAATCCTCAATCCCAATATTGATTGTTTCGAGATCGTCAGTGGTAGAGTCAATACTATCTTGTAATTGTCGTGGGGCATCCTGAACCTCTTCCTCGAATGATGGTTCGTTCTGGCATGATTCTTCGGGGTGGGGAGACTTTTCATCGTTCTCCACGATTAATTTCTAATCTTCCCGTCGGCGATAAACGATCCCCCCCTCCGCGTCGTGGCTGGTTATGAAGTTCGACCTTGGAGTTGAAACCTGGTCGTTACGGCGTTTTAATGTTGTGGCGGATTATCTGATCACTTTAGCATCTGAGGATGATAACTTGTCAGCGACCTTTTCAATAGTCTTCCAACTTGGGAGTGGAGTGTTGTAAACTTTTCCTGGAGGCTCCGGGACACTCTTTTGAGATTCAAGAAATTCAGCATCATAGACAGGAGCATAAGGAGATGATGAAGCCGGGATGCGAACAATCTTGTTGTTGAGTAGAGCCTTCATACATTGATGGTACGTTGAAGGAACCACCTTGTTATCATGGAGCCATGGACGTCCAAATATCATGTGATAATCTGGCTCTTGTTCGATAACGTGGAACTTGACTTTTGATTGAATAGGCCACACCTTCAAATATATGTATGAATATCCGTACGTATGGATCTGAATTTCTTCAAAGCCTGTCATTAGGATGGGGTGCCGGACGATCTTATTTTGTGGGAACCTGGCTGATTTGAGAGTCTTCATAGTGATAATATTTATAGAAGCGCCCGTGTCAACGAGGGCTCTCTTGAATTCATATTCTCTGATGAAGCCGGTCACGTACAAGGCTCGATTATGTCCTTCGTCTACCATGCGGTCTTCTTCTCCGAAAGTGATGTTGTTGATCGAATGCTCGACATCATGGTCATTCCTTCGATTTCTTTGGAGATAATGAAGCTACTGGCACGTCAGATGATATCTCGGTTGAGCGCAGCAAACGTGTCTGTTCGTTGCTTTCTGGAAAAGTGTAAGAGTTCACACAAGTTTTCAACTAACTGTGCAACCTCCTGGTCCACCGGCTTCTCATAAGTAGTGAAACTGTTATTTTGAGGGTCACTATGTGACGAGTTAGTCCCCAGTGCTGGGACTTCTGAAGTGAAGGTTCCACTTAACTCGGACGTCAGTTTAATGAGAAAGTCAAGTATGTGGTTCATTGTATCTTTCATCAGATCCATGTTCCTGATGTGGATCTCTAAGACTCGTGCCAACTCAGTTAGAGTTGGGACTTCTTCACGTTCCATGTTGTCAGACGTAGCGTTAGAAGGAGGAATATCGCCGTTTGAAGGATTCCGGATTGGGTTTTGCGTAACTGAATTAGATCTGAGACCGACCATCTTTGTGAGAATTGAGATTGCAACAGAGAGAGTGATCTCCCACTGTGGTCGCCAATCTGTAGATGGGGCAAAACGATTTGCTGGTTTTTACGGAATTGAGGAGATGATCGCGCGGAGGAGACTCCTTGAACCGATCGAAATGCTTAACCTCACATAGATGCACTGCAAGAAGGGAGTGCTTTGAATTCGAGAGATCAATCTGTAGTACTGATAGACGCATTTATGTGTCTATTTTAGTCTCAATTCTCTGTAATGTTAGTACTCGATTTTGCGTTTATTTTGGTATTTTATGTCTTTGTAGGTGTTTTTGGAGAAATAAACTTTTGCGGGAAAATTGGCTCGAAAAGTGGTATTTGCGCTCGTGGGAGAAAATTACTATTCGGACCCCTCATTTGGATAAGGGGCACATCAATTACTAAGGGGCGACCACTTGCTATTCGCACCCCGAAAACAGATAAGGGGCACTCATCTTCTCAAATTCAAATATGAGATTTGGCGGGAAGTTTGCTTTGCTTCTGCAGATTTTTCATGAACACATTTGGACGAGATTTCTTGAGACTCAATGGCGGAATTGTAATGGGATGAACCTGTTAGAGTATAACAGGGTTGATATGGGCATTTGGATCGAGTAAATTGGGTTGTATGATCGAGTTGGCTCAAACAGGGAGAAGTTATCACGGGTTTAGTTTTTAAGTGATCTGGTCGAATTTCATGGAGATTCGATCGTTGGATTTTCGTTGGACCAAGTTGGTTTGGGCTTGGTTTGATCATACAGGCAAGGTACATGGATTAGAATCGAAAATAAAGGGAGATACGGGAAGATTTCCCGAAGCAGGGAAGGTGAAGATATTCACGGGAATTTTTGGATTTAATTATGGCAGTTATCTTTTATTTGGGAAGAAGGAATATCATCTTAGGACAATATACCATCGACATAAGACGCGTGAGGAGAATCAGGGGAAAGAAAATCCCGGTGAAAGAAACCGATATATTCTCGGATTTATTCGAGAGAATTAGGTCTGTTGTGTATAAATAGAGGTGGTACGAGTCCCAGAGGGGTGGTCGAGACTTTAGGGGAGTTTTGGGGTCGATTGGAGGCTGCAGAATCAAAGAAGAGAAGCTGCAGAGGAGAAATAGCAGCAGCAGGTGAAGAAGAAGGAGAAGGGTTGCAGACGACACTACAAAAGTGTCGTTCTCAAGAACCCTAAGCTGAAGAACATAAGACCCTGTTGGACAGTCGTATTGAAACAACACAAAAGAAGTATCGTTGTTCAACAACATTAGATCACATATATTATCAGCTTGTCATCTTTTCTCTGTAACAGTCCAACACCCGTTGTAAGAGCTATTTGTAACGCCAATACTGCGTTGCAAACTGTCTGCTTTATTAGTTTTCTCTTGTTTTTCACTTATTTGAGCTATGAACAATTATTTTGAGCACGTGAATAATATGAGGAGCTAAACCCAAACACTGGGACAATGGAGGAAGCCATTCTTTTCGCATGTGGTAATTCTAATTAATTCTTTTATGACTTTTGCACTATTCTAAATTGATTTATGATTTTTCTTGATTATTTGTGATTTTGTCTGATGGTGTATGCTTAGTCTAAGAACTTTTGATGCATCATGCTTATGATTTACATCTAATACTTTATAAAATCTATTTTTGGCAAAGAAAGAGTCAATATCTTATAAGCTATAATTGTCTAGAATTAATAGTTGAACCACATGAATATAAGAATTGGTGGAATCATGAGTCTCAATATCTCTCGATATATTGTGACAAACTTGTGTAAATATTATTTTTGTTTTTAGAGTTTTATATTTTTAAGTCTTAAACCGAGTCTTTACAATTCTGAGTTGAATGAACTTTTACTACCACTTTACAAACAACTTCAAAATCACATCAATTTTTGGCGCCGCCGACGCGGACTTGTATTTAGGTTTAGGTTTTAGGTTTTGTATATTTATTTTCCTATTTTATATATTTTGTTCTTTTTTACGTCTTTGGTATTTTTGTTTTTGTGTGCAGGATTGACTCGAAGCTAAAAGTGGAAAGTCGAACTTGCCAAAAAAGGAGAAAACCGGAGATATTATTTTTATTAGTTTTTCTCTCTTTCTTTTGGACTTGTATATATTGTTTGTTTATTTTAAGTATATTATTTATTAAAAAAAAAAAAAGTACGTGCACACACCAATTGCATCGTCAAGCTACCGAATTTAGGAAAACTCGTGGATTAGTAAGCTGAACCCGTGCCTTGGGCCTTATGGGAGTTACCAGCTGAAAGTTCACAAACCTCAGCCTAGTACCTTTGGGTATATTTTGCTGTAGGTAACCTGAGCTTACCCATTTTAGTCAACCTTGCATTTGCACGTGCACAATATAATGTCGAACTGGTATTACAATAGCCAATACAATGAATATCCGACTGATTTCCAAAATGGACGTTACTACTTTGACCATAGTGTGAATAGTGGTTGGGAACATCAGCCTTTTCAAGGTTATGGCTCATACCATGATGAGACCAATTACTATCCACATGCCAACTGGTCGTACGAGCAAAATTCCTCTCTACTAGAGTCCGCACGTAAGTTAGCTGAGTCAACACAAAAATTACTTGAGTCGACACGTAGTTCAGCTGAGATGAATAACTTAGTTATGGACGAAAGCAATGCAACGTGTGAACCTTCTTTCCTAGATAACATCAGGAAGTCATGTGAGTCGACTCAGAAAATGTTGTTAGAGGCCCAGGAAATAACTGCTCAAGATAGTCTTAATTTCCAATATAGTGTTTCCAATAGTACCCTTGAAAATGAGGATAGTTATTTGCATAATCAAGATGACGAGGATAAAATTGGTAACACTACTTTTTTAGATGAGGTTCAACCATTTTCATGTTATTATAATGATGATTATGATGAGGATAGTGTTGATGAAGAATTTGAAATAAGTAGGCATAGTGATCAGGAATTTGTTACTCCAATTGAGCTTAATAATGATAATGTTTCTAGTTCAAATCCAAATAATTTTAATAATTATTCACCTATTCAAAAGGACGAGGATTTGACTAGAGATACCCCCATTTTAGACGACGTAGAATTTCCTTTTTACGAAGCCGATGATAGTTTTAAGGAACGAGTTTCTTCTGAGAATATTGTTTTAGAGTCTAGCGATTTAGAAACATTAGTCTTAGACAAAGAAAATGAACTCGTAGAGATGAGTGAGGATGAACCCGACTTAGAAGAATCAATTGACCATTTTCAGGAATCAGATGACCTTGAAATTAGGGAAGTTGTGACTAGTCTTTATAGAGACACTGAAAACTCTAAGTTTGGGGGTGATTATCATTCTCCATGTGCCTTAACTCTTAGAAAGGTCCCTCACTTGGGACTTGACATATGTGCCTCAACCATTTTAAAAGATTATCTTCATACACGTTTTCCTGAACCTAGTGATGTCCATAGGGAAGTTCAGTTGTTAAAAACCCATCCTCTGGTTGATGTGGTTAGCCCAAGCTATGATACCCAGATTGATTTTGTTTTCCCACCAAATATTTTTCAACCAATTGTGGGAATGTATGAGTTCAAAATGTGTCAGTTATTAAGTTCGAGACCAAACCTAATTATTTTAGGAGAATAGAAATGACACGTTTTCTTATGATTGACCGCCGTTTCATCGTGGTCAATTATGTGAGTCAAAAGCGATTGACTTTAAGGATCCGCAATTATTCGGAGTTATTATTATGTGCTTCTAAGTTCTTATTTGAGTTTTTACAGACTTTACAACCCGAACCGGATCTTAGCTTTGAGGAATTCCAAGACATGAAAATATTTTATCTCGACCCAGTTATAGAACTGAACTCGAACCACAACTAGATGTAGTTGTCTTAAAACAGAAACTAGACAAGGGTGTGCTTTATTTGTTAATTTTCTTGGCAGGTTGGAGATTCCTTTTATTTGTGATAGCTCTATTTGGTTTTGATGACCCACAGATATTTCGGCTATTACTTTATGATTTTATGAGGTGACTAATCCTTTCTTAGTCTGGCTGAAGACGTTAAACTTAGCACTTCTTGGGAGGTAACCCAATACTCATGCGACACGGTAATATCTTTCCTTATCTCTTTTGCTTTAAATGGTAACAATTTCTCCTTGTTCATGCTTTTAATTTTATCTTTAGAACATTGAGGACAATGTTAGATTTAAGTTTGGGGGTATGGGAGAAACATTTTAGTTGCATTGTTAAACTCCAGAGTCTAGAAATTTATGCTTATTAAGGATGGCACTAACCAATCTAAGTGGATGGAAGCATTTTGGTTATAGGAGTTGAGGAACCAATCTGATTAGATGGAAACATCTAAAGAGTCTATTCATAAAAGCACAGAGCTCAGGTGTTAGAATTAAAGAAAAAACATGTAGTTTCGCCATATCTCGTTGAATCCTTTTCACTTCTATTTTTATTTTGTTTTCTTTAAAATATGTTTCTCTAAGTGATTAGGTGGGGCTCACGATTCAAGTTGTTACCACTGCTAGGGTGAAATAGAGTGATTGAGATACCGGAAAAAAAAAAAAAAAGGTGAAAAAGAAAAAAAAAATATTATGAAAAAAAAAAAGAAGAAAAATAAAAATTTTTGAGACCAGACCATCAGACCAACCGGAATAAATTCAATAAAGTCGACCACTGGAACCCTTGTATATGCCAGTTGTGTTGACCTAGAGTTAGGATTATCGATCACTGGTTCCCTTGTATATGCCAGTGTGTTGATATTAGTCCAGACCAGTATCTCAGTCCATTAGGATAGGTTCATTTTGGAAGTGGCCTTCAGACAGATATGAGAAACACCGTTCACCTTAGTCAACATCAAAACCATCTATGTTTTTCTATATCCATTTCTTAATCTGTCCATGTGATTGGTTGACTCCGGTTATGATGTCCAGAAACTATCTGAGTAGAGCTCTGTGACTTATATATGAATTTTAGTATGCTTGAGTGCAAACTCGTATACAACAATTGAAATTTCGCATCAGGGTACTTCCTTCTGTAGTCAATAAGTATGCCAACCAAGGAGATTCTTTAGTGCCTTCGAAGGTTCTTCCTAGATAGCTAGGGTCTGGAGTAAAGGTTTTGTGGGTACACCTCTGGTAAACCCTCCCGAGACTATAACTCGGCCACTAGGGCCACCTAGGGGTTTAAAGGCTTATTGCATACGCTAAATTCAATCGACGATGCCTGCGACAGTGAGTTAGGATTTTATTTTGTAAATTTGATTTTCTCGGGGCTAGCAAATAATAAGTTTGGGGGTATTTGATAGACGCATTTATGTGTCTATTTTAGTCTCAATTCTCTGTAATGTTAGTACTCGATTTTGCGCTTATTTTGGTATTTTATGTCTTTGTAGGTGTTTTTGGAGAAATAAGCTTTTGCGGGAAAATTGGCTCGAAAAGTGGTATTTGCGCTCGTGGGAGAAAATTACTATTCGGACCCCTCATTTGGATAAGGGGCACATCAATTACTAAGGGGCGACCACTTGTTATTCGCACCCCGGAAACAGATAAGGGGCACTCATCTTCTCAAATTCAAATATGAGATTTGGCGGGAAGTTTGCTTTGCTTCTGCGGATTTTTCATGAACACATTTGGACGAGATTTCTTGAGACTCAATGGCGGAATTGTGATGGGATGAACCTGTTAGAGTATAACAAGGTTGGTATGGGCATTTGGATCGAGTAAATTGGGCTGTATGATCGAGTTGGCTCAAACAGGGAGAAGTTATCACGGGTTTAGTTTTTAAGTGATCTGGTCGAATTTCATGGAGATTCGATCGCTGGATTTTCGTTGGACCAAGTTGGTTTGGGCTTGGTTTGATCATACAGGCAAGGTACATGGATTAGAATTGAAAATAAAGGGAGATATGGGAAGATTTCCCGAAGCAGGGAAGGTGAAGATATTCATGGGAATTTTTGGATTTAATTATGGCAGTTATCTGTTGTTTGGGAAGAAGGAATATCATCTTAGGGCAATATACCATCGACAGAAGACGCGTGAGGAGAATCAGGGGAAAGAAAATCCCGGTGAATTCCGGTGAAAGAAACCGAGATATTTTATTCGAGAGAATTAGGTCTGTTGTTTATAAATAGAGGTGGTACGAGTCCCAGAGGGGTGGTCGAGACTTTAGGGGAGTTTTGGGGTCGATTGGAGGCTGCAGAATCAAAGAAGAGAAGCTGCAGAGGAGAAATAGCAGCAGCAGGTGAAGAAGAATGAGAAGGGTTGCAGACGACACTACGAAGTGTCGTTCTCAAGAACCCTAAGTCTGAAGAACATAAGACCTGTTGGACAAGTCGTATTGAAACAAAGATAAAAGAAGTATCGTTGTTCAACAACATTAGATCACATATATTATCAGCTTGTCATCTTTTCTCTGTAACAGTCCAACACCCGTTGTAAGAGCTATTTGTAACGCCAATACAGCGTTGCAAACTGTCTGCTTTATTAGTTTTCTCTTGTTTTTCACCTATTTGAGCTATTGTTTATGGGTGAAAACTATTCCTGCCGGATTTGGTAATTTGGGGTGTGTGGATGAGGAATGAATCTAAACCCTAAACAAATGCACTGCGCGGTGAGTGCTTGTAGATTCGGAAATCAATCTGTGCAAGTCCGGCCTAAACCAAGAAGTGGCCGTTCCAGACTTGTTTCGGTCACAAAGTGAAGGAGATGGGGTTGATCTTAGGGAGGGAAGCGAAGAAGGTGTTGAGATTGTGAAGGTGTTGGCTATGAATGACTTGTATCAGAAAGTTGAACTGGATTGCAGGAGTAAGCAATCAGTTCCGGTGTTTGAATACGATTGTATAAACACTTGCCTCTATTGTCTGGACTTGTCTTGTTTCTCTTGTCTCCTGTTTTTCTCCTTTTTTTTTGGAAAATAGGTAGGAGAATCTATTTATACAAGTCATTTGAGCCTTATTCACGTCTCTCGTGGGAAGTGGAGGAAGTGGAGTGATGGAGTAGTGGAGGTGTGTGTTGGTGTTACACGGCCAGTCTTGCCCACTTCTCCTGTCATCTCTAACCGTCCATGACTTCTTGACACGTTCTTGTGATGGCGCGTCGCACGCTGCACGCTGTAAACCGCCAGACCAATACCCCAGTATGTATCCCCCAATTTGTGACATGATTGATGTCTCGAGTGTGTGGATCGTGGGACCCACAAAAGGTAGCATGTAATGCTAAATTGAATAACTGCGTTATTCGGAAGTTGATACTTGTGAAGTATCATGTGTATTTTATGCATCGCATCATGGTGTGGTAGAGTGACGGGTGGTGATCACCATGACGTCTCACTGACCAATTAACTCCTGACCAGGGTTGTATAACCAAGCCGGTGAAGTTGGACGGACGAGATGATCTTTGAGACACTCATCTGCGACCGTTAATGAAATTAGGGTTTCTAGAGGAGGTGCGCAAGCATCCCCCTTCAGCCTGGTCGAATCCAAGCTTGGGATATGACTTTGGCTAGGCCGACCGTACATGCGTGTAGACAGCATGACGGTGTAGGCGCCTATACCCATTACCTCACGAAAGTATGATCTGGTTCACTCAATTCGTCCGGTGAAGTTGAGTGGTCGAGATCAATTTGTGACAGAAAACCAGTGCCGCAAAAGCCGCGCGTCATGCCCATTTCGGGCGCACGTTCCAAGATGACCAATTTTGGTCGGTCGTGGCCGATCGTCATCCACTATGTCCTAAAGGGTGTGAAGGTGGTAGGCTGGTGTTCATGCCTATACCGAATATCCCATGAAAACGTGATCCCGGTGAAGTTGAGTGGTCGAGCCATCCAAATCGTCCGGCGAAGTTGAGCGGTCGAGATCGGTTGCGGTTTGGGAGGTGTGACCTCGCTAGTTTGGGCGCGCGTCTTGGAATAACCGGGCATGATATGCCTTGGCCGATCGGGTGAGGGGATAGATGGGTCCACGGTGGTCATCTTTGGTATGACCGGACTGCTTAATATAATCTTGGACCCTCCATTCGTGCCGGAGAAGATGGGACGCTCGTGATGCTCAAAACCCTAATTTTGGGTTTCAAGGCCATGCGTCAATGCTTGATTTGGGCGAATTGGGATGACCAACCATGGTTGGTCCTGACCGATTGGTCAGGTATGTAGGCGGGCCCACGGTGATTGTGTTGACATGCTCTGGGCCCTTTGAATCTACATCTACACCCTCCATCTATACTTGCGATGATGGATGGTTGAGACTGTTTTGCGACACATGTAATATGCCGAAAACCCTAATTTAGGGTTTTCCGCCCATACTGCTATGGTTTGGACGTTTTGGCAAGATAGGCCAATTCTGGTGGGAGGCCGACCATGCGGGGTCCGCGTTGGTTCGGCAGTGGATATTCCATACCTGCTTGGGGGTGATGGAATTGATCTGGGTCATCCAATCATGCTTGTGGAGTTGGATGACTGTGATCATATCCGGACTGATATGGTCAGTCCGGATGCTCAATCGGGCTAGTATAACACACCGAGAGGGGCTCAATCGGGCTAGTATAACACACCGAGAGTCATCGGGCTAGTATACCGAGTCGGGTATTTTGTACATGGTTTCATTATAATGCTTGGAGGTTCGTGTTGCTCTGTAATAGCAACACTCGGTCGTCATGCCGCACCGATAATGAGTACAGAAATACAAGGCCGATTGCGCATTAATTAATAATGCTAGAAATTCACGGGGTATATGGGATTGTTGCTACATGCTCCAACCTGGATGAATTTCATGTATTCACAGAATGGGATTGTTGCCACATGCTCCATTCTAGGTGAATTAAGTGAGGGAGTATCCAACACTTATCAATGGCTTTATCTTTTACAAGATGTCAGCGCATAATTTTTCTGGGTTTTTACAATTTTAACCTTAAACGAAAATCCACCATCAACATTAAGTCCCATGCCTAGCACATAATGGTTACACTATTGTGGGGTAGGCATGAGATGGTGACAGTTAAAGACAAAGCTTATGAGACAAAGTTAGATGTTACAAGGAGAGACGGGTCATCCTTTCCTTGGAGCATGTCACATTCAAGAGGCGTCCAGGCGAGTGTTCCCCTAGCATGATGTCGGTCTTGCCTGCTTTGATCGACCTTGCTATGCTTGCTTCGGTCGAGGGCCCGCTCCGTGATTGCTCCGTTTGAATGTCGGTCTTGCCAGATTGACCTTGCTATGCCTGATTAGGTCGAGGGGCTATTGCGCCTGCTTCGCTCGATCGTGAGCTTGATGTGCCTGTTTTTGGTTAATCGTGGCTCCGCTGTGTCTTGTGTGCTCAAATGTAAATGTGGGTCCTGTAGAAAGCGTTGAAGCGGCTTCTGGAGCAGCCCGGGAGAGCGTTGAAGTGTTGGAGCTGAAACGCCTTCTTACGGAGAGAGAGCTTTGATTGGGGACGTACGTATGCCTTTAACCAACTGGGGCTGGAATCAAGTGGGACCCGCCGTGTGTGCCGATCGAACGTCGACCATGTGTTTCGACCGAAAACCGGCCATTCGATGCGTGCGCTGTTTTATTCGAATACCAGCCTTGTGACTTTGATCAATACCAGACTTGAAACTTGAGCAATACTAGGACTTGGGACTTGATCAACTGAGGAATTGAAACTTGAGCAATAGGACTTGTGACTTGATCAACACCGGACTTGAAACTTGAGCAATACTAGGACTTGTGACTTGATCAACACTGGACTTGAGACTTGAGCAATACCGGACTTGTGACTTGATCAACACTAGACTTGAGACTTGATCAATACCGGTGTTTGGACCCAATACCAGCCTTGTGTACTCCAGCGTGAATGTGTGTCGTGTGTGACTACACATCTCACGTGTTTTTATACAAGTACTGACTCATGTCTTTTATTGTAGAATGAAGAAAAGAACTCATGTTGAGATGTCTTCTGGGTATAATGCTGGTGCCAAGTCAGGGAGGTGTTGACAAACTTCAAAGATATGCCGAACATTGATGATGAGTTGTTCACCGCGCCCTTTCAACTATATGAAAATATCTGTTCCACAAGATAACCCTTCTCCTATCGACTTCAAGATTTTTCATGCTCCGCTAGGCCCTCATGAAGGATGGATGAGACGTATGTTGAGCAATGAGTACATCAAAGATAACTTGACCAGAGCGCAGATTATTGATGCAGCTTGAGTGTTGAAATGGCTCGAGAGGATGTTAAAGTGGTTTCTGGTGCGAACGTTGAGGTGGATCCTGGAGAGAGTGTTGAAGAAGGATTCTGAAGTGAACGTGGGTCCCGGAGAGAGCGTTGAGGCGGCTCTTGAATAGACCATTGAAGCAGCTTCTGCTAGAGGGAGCGTTGAAGTGTTCCCCTCTTCAGTTCGATTTACCCTTGCGAATTCCATGCTTCTTGACTGACCATCTCTCTCATGTTGAAGAATTCCTTGACTGACGGTGAAGGAACTTCATGCTGAGCCTCAGTCCCCAAGCGTGGTTTACATGGTTTGTTGTCGAGCCAGATATGGAATATCTTGGACATTGTTTCATCATTGTGGGAGTCGTGCATGTGGTACTGGAGTTGGAGTTGACGGACGCGCAGGATGTTGTATCTCGGTGGGTTTTCCTCTTGCTGCTTCATGGAACTGCTTATAGAAGGTTGAAGGTTGTATCACATGTTGGTGAGATATATCCCTACAAATATTATGAGGCTCTTCATTACCGGCAGGCCGGGTTCTTTCTATCATGGCATATGTTGTTGTAGATGAGCGTTCAACAGCTCCAGAGGATGACCAAAAGCGCGGATTCTCCAACATAGCATGATAGACATGTACCACTGTCTGATAAAGTGACTCGCCCGGATCTTGTTCGACCACTGTCTGATAGAGTGACTCACCCGGATCTTGCTCGATATGACACGCGTACATCATTATCTTCTTGAGGTTGCTCCCTTGAGGTATCGACTCCAGTGAAAGATTGCCGTCATAGAGCGTTGATACGTTGCACCGGCATTCTTTAAACCAAATGGCAGTATGGTATAATAAAAATTTCCGAGAGGAGTTCAAAAAGCTATCTTACTTGCATCATGCTCGTACATCCTTATCTGGTTGTAGCCGCTACATCCATCCATGGAGGAGAACATGCCGTGTCCGCTGGTTGCATCTACTAACATGTCGATGTTAGGTAGAGGAGGATCGTTTTTGGAGCAACACCTGTTCAAGTCTCCGAAGTCTATGCAGCTTTGATCTATCCATTTTCCTAACTGCAACCGTTTAACCGACTTGGATCCAGGTATGACATGTAGATGATGGGTGACCAATTTTCATCTAAATCCGGAATTTCTTCATATCTCCAAGCGAATATGTCCTGATACTCTTTGAGAAGTTCCATGAGCTTCGTGCGTTTATCCGTACACAAGGTTGAGCTGATGGAGATAGGCCTAGGGGATTCCTCAACGGTTTCAATCTCATCAGTTGTGGAGTCGGTGCCATCTTGCAGCTGTTGTGGAGCATCTAGCACTTGTTCTTGTGGTTTGTTGCTGTTGTAGCATTCCATTGGGTGGAGAGACTGGGTAACAGTCTCTCCTGCTAATTGATAATGGCAGTGTCGGTATACCATTTTCCCTTTCTGGTCACGACTCTCCACAAAAGTTCGTTCCCTCTTCGTGTGAACGTGGGTCGTGGCTTCACAGGATGGAGAAGAATGCTTCGTCAGCAAAGATGCATCGTGGGTTTTAGCCTTCAATGATGTAAGCCGGTCTTCTTCCTGAATTGACGCCCACGTGGGGAGTGGGATGCAACGAACTTGTCTGATTCTTTCGGCGGAGCTTCTCCCGTATGTGCTGGTTTGGTTTCCCTCGAAGTCCGTTATTGTGGTAGGCTTCCGTACGACCTTGCCTGGGAGAACCTTGGATGTCCTGAGAGTCTTGAGAGAAGATGCTCCTGTGTCGATAAGGGCCGTCTTGAACTCTGAATCCTTGATGCGTGCGGTGACATGTAGGGCACGGTTGTGAACTTCCTCTAGTTGATTGCAGCAAAATGTCTTCTTGCGCTGATTCTTCGAGAGGTGTGAAAGTTCGCATAAACTTTCCACTAGAGAAAACGCTTCCCGATTCACCGGCCTATGGTTCATAGTGAAACTATTGACTTGAGGAGGATCGTTATGAGGATCAGTCCCCAGTGTAGGAGTCTCCATGACAGGACCGCTCATATCTGATGTCGCTTCTTTGATCAGGTCCATGGAGGTCCGCGCCGCTGAAGTACCTTCTCCGGTGCGTTGAATACGTTCCCTTTTTGCTCCAGGGGCTGTCACGGTTCTTGTGGAAATCGATCAGTTAATGTCTTAAGAAAAGTGAGTACCTCTTTCTGAGTTGCGGCCATATCCGTTTGAGTCTTAACAAGAACTTCCTGCTTCTCCATCAAGTCTGCAATGGTAATGGGGTATGGTCCTCCCCTCGTCCCTCCGGCTCCTCGTCCTGATGAAGGAGTGGAGGTTGTTGCTCTAGTGACTACCATAGGTTTTGCACTTGATGAGATGTCAGGATTTGTGGCTGCTCTGGCTCTGGTGATGGGAGGTGTTGTAATATCACTGCTGAGTGATCGAATTGAACGTTCCCATCCTCTGTACTCACGTGTTCCTTGATCGATCTCTCCTTCCTCAAGCATTTCTTCACTTATTTGAAAGGTCGATGCGGATTGAACAGTCTTCCGGGATTCGACAAGGGTCTTGAGATATAAATCTTCCAGCAGGGATCCGTAAGCTGCAGGCTCCATTTCTTTATCCGGTAGACGTTTTGGTACCCCGGATAAGTCTTTTCCTCTGTGGAGTTGCCTCGAGTCTTCGTTGTCGGCTGGACCATATTGTTCGTCTCTCCTGAGTCCCCTGTGATTACGCGCTCTTTCTACATCTCCACTTTGGTAAAGGTGTGACTCGACTAAGGATCCGGCATTTCTTGCCTTTGTTTGAGTAGATGCATGCCGACCCTTCTTGTAATTGCTTATTTGTTATATCATTCAAAAGGCGGAATGTCTCGCTCTGTCTTCTAGCGATACCGGCTTGATTTGCCAAGACATCCTCCAGCATTCTAGCTACACTTCCCATGATATCTGAACCACCTGTGGTCTCCTGGTGAGGATGCATCGCGAGATGAAAACCGAAAAATTGAGAATTCAATTTTTTGCAACCGAGAGATCAACCTCCCGCTGTGGTCGCCAATTGTTTATGGGTGAAAACTATTCCTGCCGGATTTGGTAATTTGGGGTGTGTGGATGAGGAATGAATCTAAACCCTAAACAAATGCATTGCGCGGTGAGTGCTTGTAGATTCGGAAATCAATCTGTGCAAGTCCGACCTAAACCAAGAAGTGGCCATTCCAGACTTGTTTCGGTCACAAAGTGAAGGAGATGGGGTTGATCTTAGGGAGGGAAGCGAAGAAGGTGTTGAGATTGTGAAGGTGTTGGCTATGAATGACTTGTATCGAAAAGATGAGCAACTGGATTGATGGAGTAAGCAATCAGTTAGGTGTTTGAATACGATTGTATAATCACTTGCCTCTGTTGTCTGGACTTGTCTTGTTTTTCTTGTCTCCTGTTTTTCTCCTGTTCTGGAAAATAGGTAGGAGAATCTATTTATACAAGTTATTTGAGCCTTATTCACGTCTCTCGTGGGAAGTGGAGGAAGTGGAGTGATGGAGTAGTGGAGGTGTGTGTTGGTGTTACACGGCCGGTCTTGCCCACTTCTCCTGTTCATCTCTAACCGTCCATGACTTCCTGACACGTTCTTGTGATGGCGCGTTGCACGCTGCACGCTGTAAACCGCCGACCAATACCCCAGTATGTATCCCCCAGTTTGTGACATGATTGATGTCTCGAGTGTGTGGATCGTGGACCCACAAAAGGTAGCATGTAATGCTAAATTGAATAACTGCGTTATTCAGGAAGTTGATACTTGTGAAGTATCATGTGTATTTTATGCGTGTATCGCATCATGGTGTGGTAGAGTGGTGGTGATCACCATGACGTCTCACCGACCAATTAACTCCGACTGGGTTGTATAACCAAGCTCGGGTGAAGTTGGACGGACGAGATGATCTTTGAGACACTCATCTGCTACTGTTAATGAAATTAGGGTTTCTAGAGGAGGTGCGCAAGCATCCCCCTTCAGCCTGGTCGAATCCAAGCTTGGGATATGACTTTCGCTAGGCCGACCATACATGGGTGTAGACAGCATGACGGTGTAGGCGCCTATACCCATTACCTCACGAAAGTATGATCTGGTTCACTCAATTCGTCCGGTGAAGTTGAGTGGTCGAGATCAATTTGTGATAGAAAACCAGTGCCGCAAAAGCCGTGCGTCATGCCCACTTCGGGCGCACGTTCCAAGATGAACAATTTTGGTCGGTCTGGTGTGAAGGTGGTAGGCTGGTGTTCACGCCTATACCTGGATATCCCATGAAAACGTGATCTGAGCCATCCAAATCATCCGGCGAAGTTGAGCGGTCGAGATCAGTTTGCGGTTTGGGAGGTGTGACCTCGCTAGTTTGGGCGCGCGTCTTGGAATAACCAGGCATGATATGCCTTGGCCGATCGGGTGAGGGGATAGATGGGTCCAAGGTGGTCATGCTGGTATGACCGGACCTGCTTAATCTAATCTTGGACCCTCCATTCATGCCGGAGAAGATGGACGCTCGTGATGCTCAAAACCCTAATTTTGGGTTTCAAGGCCGTGCGTCAATGCTTGATTCTGGGTACGAATCAGGATGACCAACCATGGTTGGTCCTGACCGATTGGTCAGGTATGTAGGCGGGCCCACGGTGATTGTGTTGACATGCTCTGGGCCCTTTGAATCTACATCTACACCCTCCATCTATACCTGCGAAGATGGATGGTTGAGACTGTTTTGCGACACATGTAATATGCCGCAAACCCTAATTTTGGGTTTTCCGCCCATACTGCTATGGTTTGGACGTTTTGGCAAGCTAGGCCAATTCTGGAGGGAGGCCGACCATGCGGGGTCCGCGTTGGTTCGGCAGTGGATATTCCATACCCGCTTGGGGGTGATGGAATTGATCCGGGTCATCCAATCATGCTTGTGGAGTTGGATGAGTGTGATCATATCCGGACTGATACGGTCAGTCCGGATGCTCAATCGGGCTAGTATAACACACCGAGAGGGCTCAATCGGGCTAGTATAACACACCGAGAGTCGGCACATACGGGTATTTCGTACATGGTTTCATTATAATGCTTGGAGGTTCGTGTTGCTCTGTAAGAGCAACACTCAGTCGTCATGCCGCACTGATAATGAGTACAGGAAATACAAGGCTGATTGCGCATTAATTAATAATGCTAGAAATTCACAGGGTATATGGGATTGTTGCTACATGCTCCTACCTGGATGAATTTCATGTATTCCTGAGAATGGGATTGTTGCCACATGCTCCATTCTAGGTGAATTAAGTGAGGGAGTATCCAACACTTATCAATGGCTTTATCTTTTACAAGATGTCAGCGCATAATTTTTCTGGTTTTTTACAATTTTAACCTTAAACGAAAATCCACCATCAACAGCTATGAACAATTATTTTGAGCACGTGAATAATATGAGGAGCTAAACCCCAACACTGGGACAATGGAGGAAGCCATTCTTTTCGCATGTGGTAATTCTAATTAATTCTTTTATGACGTTTGCACTATTCTAAATTGATTTATGATTTTTCTTAATTATTTGTGATTTTGTCTGATGGTGTATGCTTAGTCTAAGAACTTTTGATGCATCATGCTTATGATTTACATCTAATACTTTATAAAATCTATTTTTGGCAAAGAAAGAGTCAATATCTTATAAGCTATAATTGTCTAGAATTAATAGTTGAACCACATGAATATAAGAATTGGTGGAATCCTGAGTCTCAGTATCTCTCGATATATTGTGACAAACTTGTGTAAATATTATCTTTGTTTTTAGAGTTTTATATTTTTAAGTCTTAAACCGAGTCTTTACAAGTCTGAATTGAACGAACTTCTACTACCACTTTACAAACAACTTCAAAATCACATCAAGTACTCCGGCCTAAACCAAGACAATGGTCGTTCCAGAGTAAATTCGGTCATAAGAGAGGATGGGTCGGTCTGTAAGAGGGAAGCTGAGAAATGTGTGAGATCAATGGTGATCGAAGATTATAGGTGTGTTGTGTATTCTGAAAATAAGATAAATTCTGAATGATTGAATTTGCTTTACTGAGAGTTGGATTGCTAATCTCCTGTTGTTGGTTTGACCTCAGATTATCCTTGTTTCAATCATGATTCAGAGACATATTTATATTGTTGGAATTGAAAACACCATGATCTCATGAAGTGTGACAGTTGATGGAATCAAAGAATGGGGAAGTGGAAATCGTGTTAAAACCAGTTGCTCAACGTGCGGAGACTTGGTTGATTTTCAATCCACTACTTTGTTAACTCCTTCAACCGGTGCACGACTTGCTCACATTCTCATCGTGTGTATGAACACACGTGCCGTAGACCGCTTGAGACCAAAACCCTAGTTAATATCCCCCATGTAACACGATTGATGTCTCGTGTGATTGTGGAGTCTGCAAGGCAGACTGTATTTAGTTAGTCAGTTGTTGACTTCATGACTTCATGGGACGATGAGTCCTTGTATTGTTGAGTCGAACGTGGTTTGGAAATGTTCTGAGACTCATGAATTGGACATGTATGTTGAGACAGAGATATGATGTGTGAATAAGTTAACGTGAGCAAATATTGCTCATTCGATGAATTGTTGAATATTGATAGTTGAACCAATATTCTTTGATTTGAGCAAGTATTGCTCATCTGAGCAAATATTGCTCGTTTGATGAATTATGGTAGCATGACCAAATAAAATATTAAATCAGAATACTGGCAATTGAACCGAGTATGATAAATAAAATGTTGATCACGGGATCAACGTAAAATTATTAGCGTTTGAATCTGGAATCATTAACCTTGGACTCAAAACCTTAATTTGATCAATTGATGATTTATTATTGGTTTATTGAGAATTAACCACAGAAAAGGAGGGACCGGCTACATGGGATTATGGGTCGATCATGTAGTGCCCAGATGCTCATGAGAGCAAATATCAAGATCTCCTGAAGACCAATTAATTTGTTGATGAAAGGATGATTAAATGCTGGTTTAATCATTTATTAAAATAATGCTGAACCTTAGGTGATAAAACCCAATTAATTATGAAGAGATGAGGGACCGACCAAGGGGTCATGAAACTGGCCCTGGGTG
This sequence comes from Papaver armeniacum, assembly GCA_023531295.1. Taxonomy (NCBI): domain Eukaryota; kingdom Viridiplantae; phylum Streptophyta; class Magnoliopsida; order Ranunculales; family Papaveraceae; genus Papaver; species Papaver armeniacum. The sequence continues at coordinate 198,465 of JAJJWW010011403.1, forward strand.
TTCACGGGATCAAATTATGATCGTCCATGAAGTTCCAAGTTGTTTGGAAGAGTTTTGGACCTAATACGTGCAATTGTGCAAATTAGGTCAAATCATGAGAATACGTGGGACCGGATTCTTGCAAGCCAAAGAACCAACCTTGGTCTGTCAAGGTAACATGCTCACGTCACCAAAGTGTCCATATCGCAATTCTGAGAATTTTGATATTTTCTGGTGTGCGTTTGAGCAACATTTTGAGAAAATATGAAGAAATCAGGGTTTTTCTTTGGCGGTCAAAACCTTCATGAGATGAAGGAAAATAATAGAAAATGAGGGAATCATGAAGTGTGGGACCGGCTATGGCCAAGGCATGGCCGGCCGGCCAAGGAGCCCGGTCCCACTGTGTTTTCCCTATTTTTTTTTATAATATATTCATGATTTTAGGGAAATATGATAAAACCAAAGAGTTTGTTGAAACCAAGGAGTTTTGTTGAAATCAAAGAGTTTCCATGAGATGAAGGAAACAAAAATATTAATAATAATAAAATAAGGGCGTGTGGGACGATCATGGTTGGCCGGTTAGGGCCCGGTCCCGTGAGTTTTCCCTTAATTTATGTATTATTTCATGATTTGAAGGGATTTTCATAATTTTGAAAGAAATTTCATAATTTGAAGGAAATATCATGAAATCAAGGAATTTCATAAAATCAAGGAAATATAAAAATAATTATAATAAAATAAGGGGTTTGTGGGACCAGCTAGGGCATGACCGGCCAGCTTGGGCCCGGTTCCACAAGTTTCCTTAATTTTATGTATTTTTTGTGTATTTTCCCATAATTTAAAGGAATTTCATAATTTGAAGGAAACATCATGAAATCAAGGAATTTCATGGGATTAAGGAAACATGAAAAATATAATAATAATAGAATAGGGCGTGTGGGGCCAGCTAGGGCATGACCGGCCGGCTATGGCTCGGTCCCACGGGTTTCCCTAATTTTATATTATTTTTCATGGGATCAAGGAAATATCATGAGATTAAGGAGTTTTCATGAGATTAGGGAAATAATAATAAAATAATGAGGAACCATGAGGTGTGGGGCCGGCCGAGATAAAGGCATGGCCGGTTGGCCAATAATCACGGCCCCATGATAGGTGTCATAAACACCTTCATTTATATCTATAGTTTATGCTTTGTTTGCTATTTTTCTTGTGAATTATGTATTTTATGTTTGTTTTTGAGTGTTTAGGTACTTTGGAGTCATTTAAATCAAAAGAATAAGAAAGCGTCATTTCATGGCAACAACTACTGAGAGCGGAACCGAGCCAAGCCGAAAGTAGGGGACAAACAATGCAGCTTAGTCTAGAGAAGCAAAGCAAGGGCGGACATCTTTGGTGGCATGTATCTAAGGAGTGGATGCCTAAAGACATCATTGGTTGACCCCCTATCTACTTCACCTAAGTGGGAATAGCCATTCCCATTCCTACAGTGACCCTAAAATTTAGAGGGGAATTTATTTGGTTTATCATTAGCTTTTACTTCTCTTTCTATGCGTTAAACGGAAAAATGGCTGCGGCTAAGTGATGATGGAGGAAATCAGTGAGTTCAGGGTAAATGGAAGATCGAGAAGAAGCTAGGGTTAACTGTTTTAGGGTTCAAGTTGAGAGAAGAATTGAGAATCCGCTGATGAATTGAGAAGATGAATTTAAATTGCAGTTGAAGACGAATTTGAGATCTGTGATAGTCTGTTGAGAATGGGTGTGAGAATAGTTGGAAGAATCAGTTGATGGAAGTTGCAGAGATTCATGGGTTTGCTTCTATGACTTTGAAGAAATTGAAGATTGAAGGATGAGAAAAGGGGATCTGTGATTGAGGTTACAGATGGAGGCAAGAACGGAAATGGAGATGAATTGAGATGGGTTATGGATGAATTGAAGATTTGGCTTAAGAAAGTGAAGTTAGTTCATGAGATTAGATTGCAGTGGATGTTTGAGCTCATGCCATGGAATTTCAAAGAAGTATAGGGAAAAGGAAAATTGAACAACAATTGTTGTTGTTGTTATTGAATTGAAGAATCGATGGAGATAGTTGGTTGAATGAGGTTTTCATGGGTACTGTGTAGCTCAAACTGCAGAGATTATGGAGCTATTGGGATTACAGGGAGCTGAAGTAGAGAGACTGGTGATGAAACTGAAGCTGCAAGTTAGCTTGAATGGGTCAGTGGCAATGAATCTGGAGGTGCAAGTTTTGTGAAGAAGGTGCAATAATTGATGGTGTTGTTGGCATTGAGTTCAGGTGTAGCTTAAGATGGTGTTGTTGTGAGTATGGAGATGGATATGATATTGCAATTGAAGATGGTGGTGAAGATGAAGCTGTAAGATAACCATTGGTTGCTGCCAATGTAAATGGAGGAGATGTGCAGATGGTGGCGGTATTAGCTTGATGTTGAACTGGGGTTGCAGTCATGAACCTAAGAAGGAGTTGGTTGAGTTGTGCTGCAGCAGATGGGGAACGTGAGAAGATTAGGTTGCTATTGGAGTTCGTATGAGATTAAGAAGTATGAGCAGCTGGAATTGACTACAGTGTCGAGTTATGGCACCGTTTAGATTAGCTTATGGAGACTAAGATGATTGCAGGTGCAGTTCTGGTGATCAGTGGTTGATAAACTACAGTCAAGAAGAAGATGCAGGTAATGGCATTGCAGGAAGTGAGCCAAGTAAAGATGCAGTTGTGTTTGTTTGTTTGCAGCTACTAGACATGGTTCGACGTCTGTGCAACAAATGGAATGAGCAATGGCAATGGTGAATGATTAAGAAGGAAACTAGTGAACTGGCTGGCGTGAATGAGTTGTTACTGTGCAGCTGGAGATGGCAAGTTGGTGTTGCAGGAATGGAAGCTGTTGCAGCTGGATGCAGTGCAGTGGGTTTGAGGTTATGCATTCAAACTGAAGCTAGGAGGAAGGGAACCAAGAGTTGCCACAGTTGAACCTTGGAATGTGTTGGTGGGTTGAAGAGAGTTTTTAACAGCAGCAAGGACCAGTTCTCGGCTTGAGTTTTGGCTTTTGGATTTAGCCGCGAGGGTCAATGAAGAGGGGTGGAACTGAAGCTGTTGTTTCCATGAACAAAATGGGTTTTGGCCTGACAAGACTCAGCGAGAAAGAACAAGTAGATGGAGCTGGAAGAGTTGATGTTGGTCGGGTTTCCTACTGGGTTCGAGATGATGTACATCAGCTGGAGTTAGGTTGTGACGTTCTTTAGATGAATGCCCAGGTTCAGATGGTGATGTTTTGAGCTGAGTGCTAGAGGCAGAGCTGACTACAAGGGAGCACTGGTGGTGGAATGAATGGCTTGGCATGATTGGAAGGATTCGATGGAAGAAATGTGTTGTTGATATTCATGGAATGGCAAGATGGGTATCCTTGAGAAGTTTCAGCTGAAGTTCAGTCTGGTGGTTGATTGGTCTGAGAAACAGAAAAGTGAAGCTCTGATGCTGGAATTGAATTTGCAAGAAGGAAGCAGACTGCAGGTGGAGTTATGGCTGAGTTCTATGGTTATGCTTAAGGGTTTGAGCTGCTGTAGCTGGAAAGAGCAGTTGTGCAGCTGTTGCTGAGAAGATTTATAGATGTTTCAGTTGCCGATTGGTTGCGATGGACTGGCAATTGCAAGTATAGCAGCTGGGAATGGAGCAGGTGGAGTACAAGTTATGGAGCTGTAATGCGCCAAGATGGCACAACACTTGGAAGGCCTATGCAATGGCCAAGAAGGCTAGAACCAAGTCAGCTGAGTTAGCCTCTGACTCAGACTTGATTACCTCACTCAGCTGATTCACCCATCTGCCACGACTCGGTCGACTTCCCGAGTTGACCCGAGTTGACTC
>JAJJWW010011404.1:0-369921 GCA_023531295.1 Papaver armeniacum
CGTTTTATGGAACATATCAACAGTGTTGACCCGATGCGTCACTCAAGCGTATTTGGCCTACTTGGTAAATTATATGGGTCAAGCCTCTTAAAATTATGGAAACCACCCTGGCTAGCAAGTGAAGGGCGTGATGTGCACACAAGTCCAATGGAGGCCCAAGGCATTGGATAATCACAAATTATTTATTATTAGAGATAATATATTTATTTAGGAGTTTTATTATATTTTAAGTATTTAATTATTTTATTTAGAGTTTATATTTGTTTGGAATAGTATTTTAGGAGTAGTATTGTTTTCTTATTTTCCAAGTAATGTAGCCTATATATAGGCCTTATCAATTGATTAATCATAACAAGAAAATTATTAAGCAAATTGCTACCCTTTGGTTTATTGATTTCTTTGAATCATGACCTTTGAGCTTGAGTCGCTGGCCGCTGGTTAAGAAACAAATCGTTTCTTATCAATCAGCATCGTAGCAAGTTCGCTCCTATCCCAACTTCCGCACCATCATCAATCATCATCTCCATCTTTCGCCATACCAAAAAAAAATAAAAAATAAAAAATAAAAAATAAAATTGTCATCGCGTCAATTGTTTCGGTCAATATCAAGTCACATTGCAGATTACTTGCTCATATCGAGGAGATCGAGAACGTGAGGGTCAACGAGTGTTATTGGATCATACTGTTATCGGCTTTTTTATTTGGTAAGTTAACATCCTATCCTACTTGCACCATCATCATCCGTACAGATCATCCCACTAAACCTAGGTTTGGTAGCCTCCATCGCTCATTAGCCTCCCACCAATCCACCCCATCCAGCTGTGTTTTAAGTTTTGGAAAACTTTGTTTTCACCGAACCTAAAAATAACCGACCAAGTACACCTACTCCTTAGGTCCAACCATTCAGCCCATTACCACATTTAGCCCAACGGTAATAGCCCATCTGCTAGCCATGAAGAGGCAAGCCCAACAGATAGCTTTTGCCATCCGTCCAATTCCTACGTCGAGTATGTACCAAGAAACCGCGAGAAGATTGTTATGTCAACAATTCGACGGTAAAGATCCTGGAGGTTGGTTACTTCAAGCACAACTAATTTTTGAGTTCCGCAAAATTCCATTGAAAGATTTTGTGAAGGTAGCTAGTAATCACCTTATTGGTAGTCCAGTCCAAATGGTACAAGTGGATGCAAGATTATATTTCGGGGTCTTGGGAGAATTTTTGCTTTACTTTATTGAAACGTTTTGGAAGTGAGGATCCAACCCTTGTGTTAGCTAATTTGCAACAAAATTTAGATAAAAGCCGCGAATATTGGAAGTCTGCTTTCCAAGAGTTTAAAGAGCATCAGGGATCTAAAGTCGTGAATCCAAAACCTGTTGCAACTACATCTGATTACTCCACCATTGAAATTCCGAAATCCAGTGAGATTAATTTTTCTGATACCGTCGATGTTCCTTTGGAAGTTGTCCACGAGGAGAACCAAATTGTAGGTGGGTCAAAATCGGACTTGGGGGCAAGGTCCTATTTAAGGAAGGTGGAATGATAAGTTCATATGTGGAGCCAATATCAGTGTATATAGTGGACTTTGAGGGCAAAGTCCCATTTAAGGAGGGTGGAATGATAAGACCACGTTTTATGGAACATATCAACAGTGTTGACCCGATGCGTCACTCAAGCGTATTTGGCCTACTTGGTAAATTATATGGGTCAAGCCTCTCAAAATTATGGAAACCACCCTGGCTAGCAAGTGAAGGCCGTGATGTGCACACAAGTCCAATGGAGGCCCAAGGCATTGGATAATCACAAATTATTTATTATTAGAGATAATATATTTATTTAGGAGTTTTATTATATTTTAAGTATTTAATTATTTTATTTAGAGTTTATATTTGTTTGGAATAGTATTTTTAGGAGTAGTATTTTTTCTTATTTTCCAAGTAATGTAGCCTATATATAGGCCTTATCAATTGATTAATCATAACAAGAAAATTATTAAGCAAAGAGTTTGCTGCCATGGTCATGGCTATGGAACAAGGAGATTAAGGTCTGTATGTTGGCTGGAAACAATTGTTATCGCAGTAACAGTTTCGCAGCGAGACAAGGCATGAGATGGCTCCAATAGTTGTAAGAAGAACTGATGGGAAAGCAATGGAGAATGGTGCTATGGATAGAAATTAGGCTTGTTGGTAACGGGGAGATCGACACAGCAAAATAAAGAAGTGGAGAGATGTACAATGTTTGTGGCTGTCGAGACAACAACAAGAAATAAAAAAGGCACTGCAGTTGAAGCTAGTCGTGAATTGAACTGGTAATGGGCCATACTTGGCCTGATTGTATGCAGGAAGATTAAACGAAGACCAGATTTTTGTTGCCGTTCAAACAAGTGGTGATTGGCAGCCGCAAGAGTAGGATCCAATTGGGTTGAAGTTGGCTTAGCCGATGGTGCAGAAGATTAAGAGGTGATCACTAGGACAGAAAATAGAAGTGGTGCCGTGGTGGATTTGGGAGACATTTTTTGGATAAAATGTTACTACTGGATCGGGCTCGGCAAATACCTGCTCGGTCCTGTTTGGAGTGGAGACGGCATTCATAGGGAAAATTGCGCATGCCCAAAATAATATTTACATTGCCAGGCCCAAGATTATTTTTTGTTTCCACAAGAGCATTCGGGCACGTGCATACGCACCTGCTTGCTTTCTGTGTTCATTTTTTTTTATGAAACACACCACGTGTAATTCTACACAAAAATCAGTGGGATATGAAAATAATCTCAAGGGCAAAAAAGGATGTTTAATTATTACACTGTGAAAATACAATGATGCCCTCACTATCATTTAAATTTGGTCTTATACTAACAAAAAAATAGGGGCAAAATAGTCCAAAAAAATTGCAGCTTCATACTGTTACAGTAAGCATAGTTGGCTTTATATAATATAAGAATAAGAATAGATAACACCCATAATTATATGAAATTTTAAAAAGTGTCTGCATAACGGGTTATGCATCAGGGTTATAATTGGCAACGCAACTTGAATATAACATATCTAAAAAACCGCGCTTTGGAATTTTCCAAATTTTATATCGTTGGAAATCTTTTTAAGAGAGCTACACAACGAGTAAAACCAACAATATCAAATTTAAGTTTTTTGCGAAAAAATCGGAGGTGATTGTTCTTTTAAGCAAATTTTCCAAAAATTTGGTACATAACCATTATGCAGCCACCAAAAACGATGCATAACACATTATGCAAACACAACAAAAGATGCATAAAACGTTATGCAACCATATTTTTGTTCATGCATCTATTAATTTATGCATAACATGCATTTCCTTGGATGCATAAAAGATTATGCATCAATTTTTTTAATTCATTGTTTACAAAAATATGGTTGCATAATGCTTTATGCATCCATTTTCTCGACTGCATAACGTGTTATGCAGATATTATTGTAGGTGCATGAAAAGTAATGCAGCCTTTTCTTTTGTTGGTTTCAATACTACCAAAAAAGTAGCTGCATAACGTGTTATGCAACCATTCTCTGGATTGCATAACAAGTTATGCAGATATTATCGTAGGTGCATGACAAGTTATGCAACCTCTATTTTCTTTGTTGGCTTCAATACTAACAAAAATGTCGCTGCATAAAGTGTTATGCAACCATTTTTGGGACTGCAAAACAAGTTATGCAACAAATTTTGTAGATGCATAACAGATTATGCAACCGTTTTCATAGCTGAAAGTGGCTGCTTTATTATTAGCACCATTCAAAAAAACTATACTCCATTCAGTCTTCATTTACTATACTAGAAGCAGCTTCCTGGCAGGACTTGTCCTCAATATGTACCGGCGGCACTGTAACAAAAAGACTTGGCAGGTTGTTTTGAATAGCTGAGTTTACATTGTATAATTTGATCCCTGTACATGGGACAGTGGGACTACAATGCAAGCTCACGGCAATTGGTGATCTCGATGTTCCATGGACATTCAAGTATGTCACCCGAGTGATCTTGATTCAAGAATTCTGATTTTTCAACAAAAAACAAATATATCATATAACACAAAATGATTTGTTTGGTGTCCCAAACTTTTTTGGTTCAACGATGAACTTTCGAAACTGCCCTTTTGCGTTTTATTTCTTTACTGAAACTTCCGTAAATAATTACAACTAAAGGGGCAAAGTAGACATATGCACTTATCAAATTTTGCGATTACCCCTCCATGTTTTTGTTTTCCTTCAGTTTATTTGGTAGATTCCATCAAATCCAGGGGCAAAAACCTACCTCTAATCTCTTTCTACCAAACTGCAATCAAACAGAAGCAAAATTTCTTTCTCGATCTCTTCTTCTCCGTCGAAATCTCTCCTGATCTTGATAAATTTCCCACTCTAAATTTCGAATTTAGAATACAGGGTTTTGATTTGATTAAATCATTTCAGAAACTGTAGCCCTAAATTGGAAATTAGTGAATAGATTAAATCATCATCATTGCCTACCACGTTTTGCAGAGAATAAATTATGGGGTCAAATTTTTGGGTTTCATCTTCGTAGAACAGGTTTGCACACAATTGAACTTGGTCAAATTTTTGGTTTTCATCTATACGAATAGTCAAGATTTTTTCTAGGTTTTATTTTAAGCTTTCATTAATGGCGGTAGTGAAGGTGTTGTTAGGGTTTTCAGTTGTGCTTTAATTTTTTTGAATTCAATTGAGCTTGAATTATGGACTTTTAAGTTTGATTTTTAGGATTTTAATTATGCTCAGGTTTGAATCAGTTGCTCTAGAGTGAGGGTATCTTTCAATTGCGTTTATTTCTTCATCTTCATCAATTCCGATACTAAATTGGTAATTTTAATTTCGAATTTAGAGTTTATAGTTTTGATTGAATTCAGATTATCATCTTCATTATTTTCCAGATTCGAAATTGGTTCCGTTTAACACACTCTAAATACAAAATTGGGTGAATTCATTGACTTACTTCCAGATTGGTTCACAGACATTCTCATCTACGTCATTGATAGTTTTCATCAGGCAGAAATTTACATCAAATTTAAGTTGTAAAGATTACAAGCTGTTATAGTTACCTATTTGTGTAAATGTCTAAGAGAAAGCTATTATTGCATGTCTCACAGGGCTATAGATAACCAGTTGGTATGTGGTTGGTGCATATGTGATGGGTGTTGTAGCATCTCTACCAAGTCTGCACTAAATGAAGCTAGCCAACAGTCACCGGTGCATGATGCGTGACTCTCCAGTACCGCAAGTGTGACTAAATTGTAGGCTCCATGCAACCCATTTTGGATTGTTTATTATTAATTAGATTTTTCTGGTTTTCATTTTTGTCCTCGCAGGGAATGATACTAGCTTCAGATGTTATAAAAATGAAGGGGAAGGGTGCACATGGCAGGAAACCCATTAATTTGGATTCATGTATTTAGTTCTTAAAAACCTCTATCCCATTACACAATTAAGTGCATTTCTTCTTTTATAAAATCCCAAAGTTACTTTTAAGTATTACAGGTCTGTCCTTATGAATAGTTCTTTTCTCTTTTTCATGAGGCTTAGTTGACAAAATAATGCATCGAAGAGCATGTGGTTTCACATATCGCTAAACCCATATTTTGCCAATTTAGTTTGTAGAGTTATACTTATCACTTAAAGATTATAAAAAAGTTATTCTTTTGACAAAAGAATCCACCGATAGTTTAAAATTCTCTTAGTCTTGGATTTAAGGTTTAAAGCATCTGTATTGGCTGTTTTGTTAGGGTTTTGTTCCGTACACAAAACTATATGGATGAAATTGGACTTTAGGTGACAATTTTTGAAGCAGAAATAGTGATCTAATGCTGTCATAATCGTGGCTAAAGGGTAGTTTCGGGTTTGGAATGTCTACAAGGTTTGTTTGGATTAGGAAACTTGTATGACGGTTTGGAGGAGTATTTTCCAAGTTTAGGGTTTCCTAATTAAGGTGTGAGACTATTCTTAGAAGTTCTAAGACTTGGGGAGCAAGGATTTGTCTACTATATAAGAGGGCTTATATTGTGAGTAGAAATCCATTCTCTTGGTTAATTCTCTTTGTTTATGGGTGAAAACTACTCCTGCAGAATTTGGTAATTTAGGGTGTGGATGAGGAATGAATTTAAACCTTTAAACAAATACACTGCGCGGTGAGTGCTTGTAGATTCGAGAGATCAATCAGTGCAAGTCCGGCCTAAACCAAGAAATGGCTAGTTCCCGGACTTGTTTCGGTCACAAAGTGAAGGAGATGGGGTTGATCTTAGGGAGGGAAGCGAAGAAGGTGTTGAGATTGTGAAGGTGTTGGCTTGCTTATGACTTGTAATGAGAAAGGTAAGCGAGGCTTGCGGTTGATGCAAGCAGTTTGTGGGTGTTTGAATACGATTTTTTGTATTAACACTTGATTTTTGTCTCGTCGAACTTGTGTTGTTGTTTGAAATAGGGCGGAGAACCTATTTGTACATGTCATTGAGCCTCATTCACGTCTCTCGTGGGAAGTGGAGGAAGTGGAGTGATGGAGTAGTGGAGTTGTGCGTCGACCAGTCTTGCCCACTTCTCCTGTTCATCTCTAACCGTCCATGACTTCCTGACACGTTCTTGTGATGGCGCGTTGCACGCTGCACGCTGTAAATTTATGGACCAATACCCCGAGTATGTATCCCCCAGTTTGTGACATGATTGATAAACCGGAATGTGTGGATCGTGGATCCACGAAAGATAGCATGTAATCTTTGAATTGAATATTTGTGTTATTCGTAAAGTCGATACTTGTGAAGTATCATGTGTATTTTATGCAGTACTACATTATGGTGTGGTAAAGTGATGGGTAATGACGCCTCACTAACCAAATAACTTCTGACCAGGGTTGTATAACCAAGCTGGTGAAGTTGGACGGATGAGATGATCTTTGAGACACTCATCTGCGACCGTTAATGAATATTAGGTTTTTTGAAGAGAGCGCAAGCATGACTCTTGACTTGGTCGAAAACCAAGTAATGGAAGAATTTTGGAGAGGACCGACCAGGACGTGTATGTAGATGGCATCTTTGGTGTACACGTCCATGTCTTACCGTCCCATGAAGGTGCGATCTAGGCCACTCAAATTGACCAAGCAAAGTTGAGTGGTTGAGATCGGTTTGCGGCAGAAATCCATTGCCGCAAAGGAGTTGGAAACCGCATGGCATCCCTGGTTTGGGCGCGCGCTCCAAGACGACTCATCTTGGTCGGTCTTGGTCGATCATACCAGTGTGTAGGTGGTAGGCTGGTGTTCACACCTATACCTGACTATCCCATGAAAACGTGATCTAAGCCATTCAAATCATCCGGTGAAGTTGAGTGGTCGTGATCAGTTTGCAATTTGGGAAGTGTAACCACGCATGTTTGGGCGGGCGTTTTGGATTAGCCGGGCATGGGATGCCTTGGCCGATCGCATGAGGAGGTAGATGGGCGCACGGTGGTCATCTTTGGTATGACCGGCCCTTGCTTAATCTGTCGTGACCCTCCATTCGTGCGAGAGAAGATGGACGCGCTTGATGATTTAAAACCCTAATTTTGGCTTTCAAAAGCCGTGCGCCACTTCTTGTTTGGGTGACGATTCTGTCACGGCCAAACATTGTTGGTCTTGACCGATTGGTCAAGTGTGTAGGCGGCCCACGGTGATCGTGTTGACATGCTCTGGGCCCTTTGAGTCTACATCTACACCCTCCATCTATACCTGCGAAGATGGATGGTTGAGATTATTTTGCGACACATGTAATATGCCGCAAACCCTTATTTAGGGTTTTAGTCCATAATGCTTGGTATGAACGTCTTTTTGGCAAGCAACGGCCAATGGTGACCATGCGGGGTCGGCCGTGGGTATTCCATACCGCTTGGGGGTGATGGAATTGATATGGGGTCATCCAATCATGCTTGTGGAGTTGGATGACTGCGATCGAGATCATATCCGGACTGATACGGTCGGTCAGGATGCTCAATCGGGCTAGTATAACACACCGAGAGGGGCTCAATCGGGCTAGTATAACACACCGAGAGGGCTCAGGCTAGTATAACACACCGAGAATCGGCACTGTACGGGTATTTCGTACATGGTTTCATTATAGTGCTTGGAGGTTCGTGTTACTCGTAAGAGTAACACTCGGTCGTCATGCCACACCGATAACGAGTACCGGAAATACAAGGCCGATATGAAATTCACGGGGAAGGGATTGTTGCCACATGCTCCAACCTTGGAGGAATTTCATGTATTCACGAGAATGGGATTGTTGCTACATGCTCCATTCTTGGTGAATTAAGTGAGGGAGTATCCAACACTTATAAATGGCTTTATCTTTTACAAGATGTCGGCGCGCATGATTTTTATGGTTTTTACAAATTTAACCTTAAACGAAAATCCACCATCAACATTAAGTCCCCTGCCTAGCACATAATGGTTACACTATTGTGTGGTAGGCATGAGATGGTGACATACATATGTAAGAAAGACAGGATAAAAGGAGTTTACCGGAAGAGTGTTGGCCAACCGCTAACTTCCCACGCCGTCACGCTTGTATGGAATCCTTGGTGGGGCAGTTTCTTTCTTTGGGTATTTGAATCAAAAGAGGAAACCAAATAAGGGAGGAATCCTTCTTCTATTGGGATTCTTCTAATTTTTGTCTATAAAAGAGACAAAACTCCTTTCTTTTCCTCACGAATATTTTTTTTTTTGTTTTGGCAAGCAGCTCCCGTGACCTTGCTGCCGCCGCCGACCATCGTTGCCGCTGCTATTGCCGTTGCCGTCGCCGGAGCTGCTACCGTGCGCTGTCCGTCCAAGGTAAGTTCCGCTCCCTTTTTTTTTTTTTAAAAAAAGGTAAAACCCTAGTTTGTTAGGTAAACACCTTTGGTAAGATGTGCATATGCTTAGTCTCCCCACCATTACATGCAAAATCTAGCTTTTAGGTTGTATCTTGAAAAGGAAAAACCTTGGCTTGAAATCTCGCATACACGATTCCCATGAATAAAGAAAATCGTGTTATGATGCGTGAGAATGAACGTGGGCCCGCCGTGTATACCGGAACGTGGGTCTTACTCATATATGCTTGACTGAAATTTTCACCGAACTTGAAACTTGTACCGGACTTGAAAACAATACCAGATCGAAAGTTGTCGGATCGAAACTTGTACCGACTTGAAATCAATACGCATCGAAACTTGTATCGGATCGAAATCTTTTGCACTGACTTGTAATCAATACCAGACTGAAACTTGTGTCTGACTTAAGCCAGTGTTTGGGCCGGCTTTGTGTGCTCCGACGTGAGTTATGTCTTGCCGTGTCACTACATCTCTCATGTGCTTTTCATACAAGTTCTAACTCCTGTCTTTTATTTCATTATGGAATGAAGAAAAGAATTCCTGTCGAGATGTCTTAGGAGATAATCTTTGGTACAAAGTTAGGAAGTGTTGACGACTTCAAAGATATGCCGAACATTGATGATGAGTTATTCACCTTGCCTTTTCCAAACACCAGAAGGCATCCTTCTCATAAGATAGTCCTTCTTTCCGATTCAGAAAATATGGAGGCCGATCCGTTTTCTTCTTCAGCACTTGTGGTGAGATTTTGTCTCCAGAGAAATGAATATCCGCCTTCCCCTATTGACTTCAAGACTTGCCATGCTCCACTAGGTTCTTATGAAGGATGGATGAGACGCATGTTGAGTAATAAGGGCATTAAGGAAAATTTGACCAAAGCGCGAGATCCTCAATGCGGTCATGGCATCCGCTACTCTCGAAATTAGGAAAGACATCGCGGGTTTGATCACCTTCATTTCTCGGTGGCGTATTTCTACTCATACAGCCATATCTAGATGGGGAGAAATGACTATTACTCTGGAGAGTGTAGCTGCATTAATGAACTTGCTCGTTCTTTGGAAGTCTTTCTTACGAGTTCTACGATACGGAGAAAAGTAACTATGGTGCTATACTTCAAAAAGTGGCGAGAATTCGATAGTCTGGACAAGGAAGAGAAAAAGGATGCGAGATGCTTTTACACTGGTGGGTGTCGGAGTGGTCTCTGCGGACCCCAGAGCGGACCAAGAGTTGGAAAACGAGCTCGGTGTGATTGCGTTCTGTCTTTATGGCTATCCGGGGATATATTCGACGATGGTTCCGGAAAGAAGACCATTAGAAGTGACCTTGTTAAGATTGCTATAAGGCTGGCGAAGGGTGAAGTTCTTCCTCTGGGCTCATTGTTCCTTGGATCACTGTATTCTCACTTGGATGCTGGTAGGAGCTTAAAATGTCTTTCCTACGACTATGTCTAAACCGCAAGTGCACGGTGTCTAGTTTATAGACGTGTGGCAAATACGGGTCATTCCCACGAGAGAACTAGAGTGTGTAATGTAATCCAAGGCTTTACTTGACTGAATTCCAAAGCAATTGATAGAGGCTTTTGATGTTTGTGTGTCGATACGACAAATTTGAGTGGTGACAGTGATTATAAGCTAAGGTAATAACGAGCAAGGCTGTTGTAACTGATGTTGTTGAGACACTAGGGTGTTTAAGTCCACCCTCTGATCTTGTACTAAGTAATGTAAATTTTCAGCTTGTTCTATTGCCTTCCATTAAAGGCCTCAGTAGGATATTTGATGAACTAACTCAACTTGTCTACCCCTAGTATTACTGGTCTTATTACGGCATCAGTAATCACAGGCAAAGCTAGCCTAGTGGTTCACTAATTTCCTAAGCATACATTCCCTAAGAACAACTTGACAATCTACTTACTTCATATTAAATCAAAGGGTTTCATCACACCCTAGTTTAATTGCTTAGAACATCATGCAATTGATAAAACAATTCAAATTCAAATTACAAAATTGAAACCCTAAAACATGGACTAAAAACTCGACTAGGTTTCTCTTACATCAAAAGCCCCATTTATAACTCACAACACATTTCTAACTAACTACTACTCGACCCAAACCCGATTTCGGCCTTCCTTCCTCTACGAATCGACATGCGTGGTGGTTGGTTGAAACCTAACTTCAATCATCTCTAACCTAGCTTCTAGGTTGATGAGAAGCTAAGAGAGAGATAATTGAGAGATAGAGTGATGAGCGGGAGCGAGGATGGAGTGGTTGTGATGGAGCTCTGCCATGGGCGTGGGAAGAAGGAGGTGGAGGAATGGTGGGTAGGGTTTCTCGATGAAGGTATGGGAGAAGAAAGAGAAAGGTGAGGGAGAAGTGAGGTTTGCTCGAGTGGTATAGGGTTAGCGGTTTTGATGTGAGGCGGGTACATCGAATGATGATGAGACGGGCCGAGCGAGTGTTGGATCTTGGGGATATATCCGAACAGCTGAGGCGACTCGGGGCGTTTTGGTGTTGAGCGGAGGCATCAAGAAATGATGTAAGTGAAGGAGAGCGACCGTGGGATGTAACTAGATGAGATCTCAACGGCTCGGGATGGACGGGTTCGGATCCGGGTCATGGGTAGCTCTAGCCCAAGTCTTCCTTGTTGGTTTGCAACTGATTCGCGCGCGGGCTTTGGCTCTCTGCTCCATAGATGCTTGTCTCCAATCCTTTGCTCTTTTGGTTCCGCATTTTCTCGAGCTTTATTTATTACCTAAAAACACAAAGTTAATTAGTACAAATATTTATTCTTGAAAACAAAGAAAATACGAGAACTGGGATAATATCGATTTATGAGCACAAAAGATGAGTAAAGTGCCAATAAAAAGGTGTATAAATATGCAATATTTGGCACTCATCAAATACCCCCAAACCTGAATTTTACTTGTCCTCAAGTGAAACAGAAAATAAGAAATCCTAACTATACCCCTGTCGCAGGTCTCTCGAATGCATTTAGCGTATGCAATAAGCCTTTAAACCGCTAGGTGTCCCTAGTGGACGAGTTGTAGTCTCGTGAGGGTTTACCAGAGGTGTACCCACAAAACCTTCTCCAACTTCAGAGTGTAAAAGAGTCTCAAGCCTCCAAGAAGCTATGAGGACATAGAGTTTCTGCATGCTAGTAACAAGAAGTTAGAACTACTAAAGAACGCATTCTCATCCTTAAGTTTGAGCGAGAAGTAACCATACCATATGAAAGAATTCGGATTCGATTGTGATCATAAGTCTCAACTTCTGCCTCACCATTAGGGTTTTATGATAATTGCACTCAAAAAGATCGCTTTTTAGTCTCTCATGTGTGCAGCAGGAATAAAGAGAGAAATCCTGCATACGTTGTAGGTAAGAAGGATAACCTTCCGAAATAATTTCTGGAGACTCCACGAGAGGTGTGGACAAAAAGAATCTTTTTCGATGATCTCTAAGAAAGGAAATCAACCATTAGCAAGGGGTGGGAGTACTCACTCACTTCTCACCCGATCGGCAATTAATATCACTCTCTCATAAGAACCATAGAAACGTCTTCAATCTTCGGTCTTCGGTCTTCACTTGTTGATGACGAACTTCTAAACTTCACAAAACTTGACAATTTTTTAACTTTTCTACTCAAATTCCTTGTTGTTTGGATTTTTTTTTTCAATTCTTCTTTACCATGGTGGTATCAAAACTAAGAAAATAAACTACAATTTTTTTTTTTTTTTTTTTTTTTTTTTTTTTTATGTTAATTAGTGAAAATAAAAATACAAATAATGAAACAACTAACTCCATGGACAAAGGACTTTATCATTCAATTTTTCACAACTTGTATTGTCTTGATTTTATAAACTTCATTAATTCTCATCCTCTTTTTCTTTGTTGTATGTAAACCTTGGACTATATCAACTTTCTTCAAATATTCTGATGTTGCTCCGCTTGCTGACGATGATGTGTTTCTATGGGTCTTGCTGATTGAGAGAGAGAGAGATGCTAACTACAAATCGATATTTAGAAGGAGTTTTCATCTTTAGATGTCACCCTCATGATTGACGGAATTAGCACTCAAGAGATCAAAAGTAGTCTTTGAAAGTGGTGCGAAGTTGGGTAGCTCACCATTCCTACCCGGAATTGACGTACGGTGACACACACTCTAAAAGCTTTTCTAGAAAGTCACAAAGAGTGAAGGTCGGTACCTCGCTTGATGTAAAATGGGTAGTCTCCACTATGGTTGATCACAATTCTACTACCGAATATCTAAACAGCACCTAATTCGCCCTCCGGTATGGTTAAATCCGACTTTAACGCTCTAATCAGCTAAGGAACCCGATTGCGTTCTCCAGTACTTCCAAGTTCTTGTTATTTCGGTCAGACTCTCTATGTAAACATAGCTAAAAGCATGCTAGTGACTCTAAAATCTCTAAAGTTGGAGGTTTTTATGCAAATTTTTGAGTTTTTTTTTTTTTTTTTTTTTTTTTAAAAAAAGAAGTAAAATAATAAAAAGACTAAAAACTCTATATGCAAATCACACCCCCAAACCTAGATCAAACATTGTCCTCAATGTGTTAACAGATAATAAGAATTTAAACATTCACATACCAAGAGAACTATGTTGAGAGGAGAAAAGGGAAGAGATTACCGGATGCAAGAGGGTGTTGCCAAACCATAGAAAGATGAATGCTTTGAAAGCAAACAATCACGAGCGCAAGACAAAAAGGTTGGTTAGCACACATCAAGATTATGCAAAAAGAAAAAGAAAAAGGGAAAGATGATGGATGTTTAGTCCATAAGTATGTACACAAGTGAACTAGATCAGTCCACATAGATGGGGTCTTCCAAGTCAACGGTCTCAACCACGGTGGAAGATGCTCCGAAATGGTTTCAATCTCGACCATTGACTTTGAAAATGTTCTTGTTTGCTGGGTTTTCAACTTCTACCGCTCCATGGGGAAAAGCGGTACGTACCACGAATGGTCCAGGACCATCGGGAACGTAGCTTTCACGGAAACAAATGCAATCTAGTGTTGTACAATAAAACTTTACGTCACAGGGTGAAAGACTTGCGCGAGAATGCGCTTGTCGTGAAACACTTTCATCCTATGTTTGTACGTTTTGGCACTATCATATGCATCGTTTCTCAATTCTTCTAACTCATTGAGTTGAAGTTTTCTACGGGTACCGACTTTATCAAGATCAAAATTCAACTTTTTCACAGACCCAAAATGCACGGTGTTCTAACTCAACGAGGTAAATGGCATGCTTTCCCGTACACACGTGCTGTAAGGAGACATCCCAATGGGAGTCTTGTATGCAGTCCTATAGGCCCATAAAGCATCGTTTAGGCGCAAAGACCAATCTTTCCTAGAAGGATTGACGGTCTTCTCAAGAATATGCTTAATTTCCCTATTGGACACTTCCACTTGGCCTTTGGTTTGAGGATGGTAAGGTGTTGCGACCTTGTGAGTGATTCCATACTTGCGCACTAGTGATTCAAAGGGTCTATTGCAGAAATGACTACCTCCATCAACGATTATCGCTCTCGGGGTTCCAAAACGGGAGAAAATGTTCTCCTTAAGAAAGGAAAGAACAACTTTATAGTCGTTGGTTTTGGATGCAATGGCCTCTACCCACTTAGAGACATAATCGACAGCTACAAGGATGTACAACTTACCTTGTAATTCGGAAATGGACCCATGAAATCAATGCCCCAAACATCAAACAGACTCAACAATCAATATGGGTTGTAAGGGCATCATGTTTCTCCTAGATATACTTCCTAGTTTCGGCATCGGTCACAAGCAACACAGAATGCATGGCAATCCTTAAACAGTGTTGGCCAATAGAAACCGCTTTGCAAGATCTTGGCAGCAGTTTTCTTGGCACTAAAGTGGCCTCCACATGCATGGTCATGACAGAAAGAAATGACGTCCCTTTGTTCGTAATTGGGGACACATCTCCTAATGATTTGGTCTTGGCGGTACTTAAACAAATATGGGTCATCCCAAAGGAAATGTTTAACTTCAGCCAAGAACTTAGAACGGTCTTGTTTAGACCAATGCAAGGGCATTCTACCCGTAGCAAGGTAGTTCACAATATCGACAAACCAAGGCATCTCAGACACAAGCATCAATTGCTCATCAGGGGAATGATTCCCTAATCAACAGAGACTCATCGAAGATTCAACATTCAACCTAGACAAGTGATCGGCAACAACATTTTCGACCCTTTCTTATCTCGAATTTCGAGGTTAAACTCTTGGAGCAAGAGTATCCATCGAATTAGACGAGCCTTAGCATCTTTCTTAGACAAAAGATATCTCAATGCAAAGCATGATCGAATAAATGATGACCTTAGACCCTATCAAATAAGATCTAAACTTGTCTAATGCAAACACAACAGCTAGCAACTCCTTCTCAGTAGTGGAATAATTCAATTGAGCATCATTAAGTGTTTTACTATCATAGTAGATCACATAGGGGAGTTTGTCTACTCTTTGGCCCAAAACAGCTCCTACAGCATAGTCAGACGCATCACACATAATCTCAAATGGTAATGACCAATCAGGAGTCGACTATAGGGCGGAT
This sequence comes from Papaver armeniacum, assembly GCA_023531295.1. Lineage (NCBI taxonomy): Eukaryota > Viridiplantae > Streptophyta > Magnoliopsida > Ranunculales > Papaveraceae > Papaver > Papaver armeniacum. Next base: position 15,443 of record JAJJWW010011404.1, read on the forward strand.
GTAAGGAGAGCCTTTAGTTGCTCCCATTCTTCCTTACAAGCATCATCAAAGACAAATGCAACATCTTTTGCAAGAACATTGCACAAAGGTCGTGAAATTTTACTAAAGTCTTTGATGAATCGGCGGTAAAAACCCGCATGGCCTAGGAATGATCTGATGTCCCTCACAGAACGAGGTTGAGGCAAGCTGTTGAATGAGATCTACCTTGGCTTTGTCTACTTCTATGCCTTTTTCCGAGATGATATGCCCTAGAACAATGCCTGAATTAACCATAAAATGGCATTTTTCCCAATTCAAGACCAAACTCTTCTCCTTACATCTAACTAGCACACATGTAAGGTGATGCAAACACTCATCAAATGAAGACCCAAACACAGAAAAATCATCCATAAAAATCTTAAGAAACTTATCTACCATGTCGGAAAAAATGCTCATCATGCAACGTTGAAAAGTAGCGGGTGCATTGCACAGCCCAAAAGGCATACGACGATAAGCAAAAGTTCCATAAGGACATGTAAATGTGGTCTTTTGTTGGTCTTGGTGCTATGTGAATTTGGTTGTAGCAGAATAGCCATCTAAGAAGCAAGTAGTACTTATGTTTGGCTAACCTTTCCAACATTTGGTCAATGAAGGGAAGGGGAAAATGGTCTTTCTTGGTTCTTGTGTTCGATTTTCTATAATCAATACATACTCGCCACCCGGTGGTCACATGGGTGGGAAGGAGCTCATTCATCTCGTTTTGAACAACGGTAATGCCGGACTTCTTGGGTACTACCGAATAGGGTGACCCACTGGCTATCGGGGACGGGGTAGATGATACCGCGTCAAGCGGTTTGAGAATCTCACCCTTGACAACATCTCTCATGTTGGGGTTAAGTCTCCTTTGCATTTCCCTAGATGGTTTAGTGTTCTCCTCAAGGTTTATGTGATGCATGCAAATTGTGGGACTTATACCCTTAAGATCGGAGATGGTCCAACCTAAGGCTCCTTTATGTTCTTGAAGTACTTCTAAGAGTCTACTTTCCTGTTCCGTGTCTAAACATGATGCAATAATCACGGGTAAAGTGTCAGAAGGACCTAAGAAAGCATACTTCAAGGTATCGGTAATGGTTTCAAGTCAAGCTTAGGTGGTGTATCAAGAGGTGGGGCGATTTGGTATCGAGAGTGGAAGTGGTTCCACTGCATTACGCCATTTAGCAATATCCATGGGTGGGACCGATTCAAGCAAAGAGTTAATTTCACCAATGTACTTAGACTTAAAGAGATCTAAGTCAAAGTTATCTAAACGAGCTTGTAAAGGGTCCACTGACAAAATGTCGGGCAAAGAGTCTTGGATCGACTCTCGATCATGTTAATCTCATGCAAATCAGTATCATCACAATCAATGGGTTGTTGACTAGTGTTAAAAACATTCAGCTCTACGGTCATGTTACCGAAAGACAATTTCAACACACCATTACGACAATTGATGATGGCATTGGACGTCGCCAGGAAAGGACGTCCTAAGATCACGGGAATGTGATTACTTGGGTCTTGCACGGGTTGAGTGTCTAAGACAATGAAGTCTACAGGAAAGAAAAATTTATCAACCTTGATTAACACATCTTCAATAATACCACGGGGATTCTCACGGATCTGTCCGCTAATCGTAGCGTAAGGGTGTGGGCTTGACTCCCAAGGCCTAATTGCACATACACGAGTATGGCAATAGATTCACACTGGCTCCTAAGTCTAGTAACGCCTTTTCGACCACATGGTCACCTATAGTGCATGTAATTGTTGGACTACACGGGTCTCTAAACTTAGTTGGAATCTTGTTTTGGATTATGGAGCTCACTTGCTCGGTGAGAAAGGCACGCTTATGCACATGAAGCTTACGCTTTTGTGTGCACAAGTCCTTCAAAAACTTAGCATAGGTGGGTATTTGTCTAATTGCTTCGAGAAATGGAATGTTTATGTTAACCCTCTTGAACATTTCCAAAATCTCATTGTATTGGTTACCCCCCCTACGTTGCACCAACCGTTGTGGAAATGGAGCAACGGTACATGACTTGGCACAGGAACATCTATATCGGTAGGACTCTTGGTCTTATCAACGAGCTCGAGATTCTTTCTCTACGGTAGATGTTTTCCGTGGTGTTGTGTGTCTTGGTGAGTCCGATGTAGACTCGCTTGAAGGTGGTACACCTACATTGTTCTCAACAATCCTACCACTACGGAGAGTGGTGATGGCATTCGCGACTATGTGAAGTTTCATTGCAGGTAGAGAGCCCGCTTGAAACACATTCTTTGGATTTTGTAGGGGTTGACTAGGAAATTTTCCTTTTTCTCTCTCATTCAATGCATCACGATTTGTCCCATCCTAAGTTCTAGACTTGTGAAACGTTGGGTTAACCGGCAGGACACGGTCTTCTAAGCTAGTCTTTTTCTCCGCAGGATACTGAGTGGTTGGTTGTACTTGAGGGTTTCTAGGATATGAGTATCCTTGATTGTTATTTGTTGGTCCCCCTTGTACAGGTCCCTTGGACCATGAGAAGTTAGGGTGATTCCTCCACCCTGGGTTGTAGGTTTGAGAATAAGGGTTGTTCTCTTGCCTATGGTATAATGCATTGGCTTGCTCGGCTTGGGACTCTTGAAATGCATGTAGATCTGGACAGCTGTCCACTAAGTGGTCAGAACTATGGCATGCGGCACAAGTGGCCATAGCAATTTGGTCACGGAGAGTAGGGGCATTAGATCTTACCTTCTTTTCCAACTCAAGCTCTTCTATCTTCCGGGCCATTGCAGCCATTTTTGCCCTTCCCTCAAAGTCAGACTCGATTCTATGAACATTGTTTGTAGGGGTAGTCCGTTTTGGTTCTCGGATGGACTCCCACTGTTGAGTCTTTTCAGCGACTTCGATCAAGAAAGACCAACCGTCATCGACACTCTTCTCAATAAATGCACCATTGCACATTGACTCGTTGTGGTTCGGGTTCTAACATCTAGACCCTCATACAAGATTTGCACGAGTCTCCATTTTTCAAAACCATGGTGGGGACATTGGAGTAGTAATTCTTGAATCTCTCCAAGTACCTTGCTAGAGTTTCGTCTTCTAATTGCACAAAACCATTTAGACTTTGGCGAATTGCCGCATGATCTTATGGTTTGGGAAAAACTTTTGAAAAATTCCTTTGTGAGGTCATCCCAGGTTCTAATGGACCGTGGTTGTAGAGCATGTAGCCAAGACTTGGCTTTGTCTTTCAGAGAAAAAGGAAACAGTCTCAATTTGAGGGACTCCTCTGACATTTGGTTAAAACGCAGAGTCCCACAAATATCCTCAAAGTCTCTCACGTGATGGTAGGGGTTCTCATCATTGACCCCTCTAAACACGGGTAGCATATGAATGGTGCTTGCTTTCGGTTCAAATTTTTGACATCGGCTTTGTGAGAATGATGCAAGAGGGCTGGGTTGCCCTAGTTGGGTACATGTAGTCCTTGAGACTACGGGGTGGGTTTGGTTCATCACCCATGGTCTCCGATTCGGATGGGCTTTACGATGGAATTGGGCTTTCTGTTGAAGAACTAGGTATGCTAACGATTTCGTCCGGGCGGATTCTAACTAATCGGTTTGTTTGGTCTCTAAAAGACACAATCATAGCCTAGCACGCGCTTCTAGCATGTTAACACACAATAAAGTTCAACACATAAAAGCAAAAACTCAAAAATAATTCACCAATAAAAGACTCAAGCCCAAAGGATGCCCTTTTTGATGTTGCAAGGCCCAGCTGGATAGGTTGATTCTAGCCCAAAAGGTATGATGTGGGCTCAGTTTTGTTTAAACCCAGCAACTGAACTTATGTGGGCTGAAGGTTGGCTTTGTACAGCCCAAATGATTGGGCTTAGCTGGATAGGTTCGGCCCAGGTTTGTGGGCTGAGAGATCAGTGGAATGGCAAGCCCAGAATTAGGTTTTAGCTTAAGCAGCCCAGGTTTTTGTGACAGCCCAGCAGTTGGGTTGAAGGCAAATTGCCAGGCCAGTGGTGTTGGTCTCAGACTGAGTGACAGTGGTTCTAGCTCGATTGATTTGGCACAGGGTCTGTTGTGTGCAGAGTTTGTCAGCTCTGTCACTGGCTGTGTACACAGCCTGGTTAGTGACTACACAGCACAGGCAAAGAAGAAAAATTTGGTGAATTGTGCACAAGGTGAAGGTTGTGCTCACTCAAAAAAAGCATGTGCCGGGGGTGTGTGTTGTTGAAAAACAATCTAACTAATCACAAATATTGATACTTAACAAATCATTCACCCACCATATGTCACAAAATTTCAGGTCATGCATAAAAATCAGCAGCAAATGAAGCTAACACAGTTTGATGTAAACTAGCTCAGTTGAGTTTGTGGCATCAACTCACTCAGATACCAAAAGTCTGAGTTGATGTCAAACTCAGAGCTCAGGGTTCACTGTAGTACACACAAGGGCTACGCAATACAGGGCAAGGCAATACAGGCACACAGAATGCTTAGATGCTAAGTAACAATGTGCACAGTTTGCACAGCTGCACAGAATATGCTCAGTATATGGAGTCAAGCATGCATAAATTGCTCAATGGCTCACACTTGCAGCTTCAGGGGGCTAGCAAGTTTGTAAGTATATCATGCATTCAGATTATCAAACATACACCATACAAAGAAAAGTTAGAAGCCAATACCACCAGTATTCACTGGGTTTAGGCACTCCACAGGGCTCAACTGCCTTGTCTCCTCCAGCTGCTCACAGGTACCTGTGACTCAAGAGAGAAGTCTCAGATCTCAATGTTGCACTGAGATCAAGGCACACTAAGGTGCACTGAGATAACAAAGATATAAGCAAGTAAGAACACTGATAGCAAGTACGACAAGAAGCAAGGATGTGAAGTTGCAAAAAAAAAAAAATAGAAAAGTCTAAGCTAATTTACGCTATCAACAGGGGATAACAAGGATGATTTCAACACATATATACAAGTCTAACTGAAAATCAGTAAAGTAAGTTAAAGAGCTGAGGCACGCGCCAAGTTCCCCGGCAGCGGCGCCAAAAACTTGGTAGGAGCTTAAAATGTCTTTCCTACGACTATGTCTAAACCGCAAGTGCACGGTGTCTAGTTTATAGACAGTGGCAAATACGGGTCATTCCCACAGAGAACTAGAGTGTGTAATGTAATCCAAGGCTTTACTTGACTGAATTCCAGCAATTGATAGAGGCTTTTGATGTTTGTGTGTCGATACGACAAATTTGAGTGGTGACAGTGATTATAAGCTAAGGTAATAACGAGCAAGGCTGTTGTAACTGATGTTGTTGAGACACTAGGGTGTTTAACTCCACCCTCTGATCTTGTACTAAGTAATGTAAATTTTTCAGCTTGTTCTATTGCCTTCCATTAAAGGCCTCAGTAGGATATTTGATGAACTAACTCAACTTGTCTACCCCTAGTATTACTGGTCTTATTACGGCACCAGTAATCACAGGCAAAGCTAGCCTAGTGGTTCACTAATTTCCTAAGCATACATTCCCTAAGAACAACTTGACAATCTACTTACTTCATATTAAATCAAAGGGTTTCATCACACCCTAGTTTAATTGCTTAGAACATCATGCAATTGATAAAACAGAATTCAAATTCAAATTACAAAATTGAAACCCTAAAACATGGACTAAAAACTGACTAGGTTTCTCTTACATCAAAAGCCCCATTTATAACTCACAACACATTTCTAACTAACTACTACTCTGACCCAAACCTGATTTCGGCCTTCCTTCCTCTCTGAATCGACATGCGTGGTGGTTGGTTGAAACCCTAACTTCAATCATCTCTAACCTAGCTTCTAGGTTGATGAGAAGCTAAGAGAGAGATAATTGAGAGATAGAGTGATGAGCGGGAGCAGGGATGGAGTGGTTGTGATGGAGCTCTGCCATGGGCGTGGGAAGAAGGAGGTGGAGGAATGGCTGGGTAGGGTTTCTCTGATGAAGGTATGGGAGAAGAAAGAGAAAGGTGAGGGAGAAGTGAGGTTTGCTCGAGTGGTATAGGGTTAGCCGGTTTTGATGTGAGGCAGGTACATCGAATGATGATGAGACGGGCCGAGCGAGTGTTGGATCTTGGGGGATATATCTGAACGGCTGAGGCGACTCGGGGCGTTTTGGTGTTGAGCGGAGGCATCAAGAAATGATGTAAGTGAAGGAGCGACCGTGGGATGTAACTAGATGAGATCTCAACGGCTCGGGATGGACGGGTTCGGATCCGGGTCATGGGTAGCTCTAGCCCAAGTCTTCCTTGTTGGTTTGCAACTGATTCGCGCGCGGTCTTTGGCTCTCTGCTCCATAGATGCTTGTCTCCAATCCTTTGCTCTTTTGGTTCCGCATTTTCTCCGAGCTTTATTTATTACCTAAAAACACAAAGTTAATTAGTACAAATATTTATTCTTGAAAACAAAGAAAATACAGAATCTGGGATAATATCTGATTTATGAGCATAAAAGATGAGTAAAGTGCCAATAAAAAGGTGTATAAATATGCAATATTTGGCACTCATCGAGATGCTTTAGCAATGGACTGCGCTTCTAACGGTACAAGAAGGTGGAGTCGCACATTCACTTCGCTTTTCTTCAGCGCTCTTATGGGAACACTTCAAAAGTTACGCTCCGCTTACGGAAATTCGCTCAATAGCTTATATGGTGGCTCGAGAATACTCCGCTGGAATAAGAAGCGCCCCAGAGGTGGTGCGAAACTTATGGACGTATTTGACAATGTGTCTTCTGTAGATTTCCGTCCATGGGGGTCGGTCCACTCTTCCATTGTTGACCAAAGACCTTTGATATCGCTTCACGACGGTCCCGATCTTTGTGTTGTGTACCGATGTCGAAACTATGAAATCTGGAGAACTCATTTACTCACTGCAGTGCATTCCCAGATATGTTCCGTCTCTATTTAACGGAGAATTTTACGTGACTCCGTACAATATTGACAGTGGCTGCTCGCCAAATGGGATTTGATCGGGGTGTCCCATTCATTCGTTCACCAAGGGTTCCGAAAGAATCTCTCCGAATATTCTTAACGCTAGCATGTTTGTAGAACGGGTGAGCCTTCCCTTCGGCCTATTGGGAGAAACCCAGTGACAACCGATAAGTATAAGGAATTTTGGGGAGACAACTGTTGGTTTTCCAGAAATTTTTGGAGAGTGTTGTGACAGATTACCGTAGTGAGCCATCTTCTGACGTCTTGACGAAGCATTTCGGTTGAAGCCACTTCCGACCAAACGGACCAGAGCTGAGGGTTGCAGTCCCCAAGTAGGAGAGAGACCTAAGAGGCAAGCATGCGGTCCGGTAATCCTTAATTCCTCCAATATGCAGGTATTTAAATCTCCTCCCATCGGTTCTTTCATCTCTCCAGTGTAAATTCTTCTAAAAACGATCCTTGGTTGAAATCAGGGAATTTCGAAAGAGAATGTCTTCACCAGGTTGGCGCGCATTCAAAATGAGAAGGTGGTGTGCGATCTTCATGCTAAGAAGTCCGGAGAAACCGATCTTCATCTTTGAGAAGTCAGCGGCACCGATCTTCGAGAGTGCAGTAATACCGATCTTTACACCGAGAAGTCTGGGGAAACCACTTCTTTTCCGGACCATGACGAGGATGATGCAAGCTTGGTTGGACGAGGTGCTTCCCTTAGTGATCTTCTTGTGGGGTCGTGATGGAAATTAGCACCCGGAGCGAAATAGATGCCGGAAGGAATGTAAGAGAGGCGGTGCTGCTATAGTTGAGGCGGCTCCTATTGAGATCCATCCCGAACAGGTTCCGTCAATATGGCTATTGTGGTGACTCCTTCCGAAATGCCTCCTGCAATCGACAAGGCTCCCCGCGGTTAGTGAATTACCGGTGATGCGATGCGGGGCTTTTTTGATCCTCCTTTACCATCCCTTATCCAGGCCATGTGTTGGTCGGTGGATTCAGCGTGCCGGTTCAGTTCAAAGAGTTGTACACAGCGATATGGGAGAAGCACGGTCACATTGCTACCACCACGAAACTCAAAAGTCGTCTTGCGTTGGTCAACCGCGTCCAAGAAGCTTTAGTTTCTATCCAGGGGATGAGTGTCACGACTGGTCGAACAGTTTCTGAGGAGATGATTGAAGATTGGAAGTGCCATCGAGACGTGTTTGCGCGATGCGGTTTCAATGCCCCTTGGTTCTTCAAAGGTTTCTCCAAGATTCGGGAGCTCCGAAATTACAGGATGAAGTCCCTTCGCGGTTGTGTTGCTCGCCAGGAAGAAGAGGTTGAGAAGTTATCTAAGGAACTGGAGTCGAGCGTGGATGTGCTTCAAAGGATGAAAGTCTCTCTCGCCCGGAAGGACGAGTTGTTCTTTGAAGGACTTTCCTTGAAGTATTCATGCTATATACTTGTCTCTTCTTTTAGATGTTTTTTCTTTTTGAGTGATAGTGAGGATTTTCTTTGATCTCGGTTTTGGATTGATAGGTGATTGAATTGGCTTATTTTGAGATAGTTTTGTGAACAACCTTTTTGAAAGAGATTATGTTAAATGAAATTTGAATCTTGGTCATGAATGATTGCACATATCACATGAAATTGTAAATGTTATGCAAAAGGGAGGTACGGATGGAAACAAACATGGCGTTGATCACTGAGCCTCTTTCTCCACGTGCGGGATGCCAAGTCCCCAGTGGATTCCAAACTATCTTTCTTGTAAAATTGTTGAGTAAAACTTACTTGCTTTCGAAGCCTCACTTGTATCGAACCGGAGTTTCCTTTCTAAGAAAATCCTCCGCACCAATTTCTCAGAGTTATCGATCTGGACCAAGCTTCTCCTGAACAATGCGCTTCAAAGCGTTGCATTCACTGGTGGGGTAATGAAGGAACCGGTGGTAATGGCAGTACCTCGGGTCCATTACTTCTTGATCAGTGGGCGGACGCCATACCGGGGGTAGCCCCACTTCTCCATTTCGTACCCACGCCTCCAGTAGCTCCAGAATCTTCTTCATCGGGAAGGGGAAATGTAAGTACGTCGTGTCTGACTTTTCCTGCGTCAGTGGGCTTTGTAACGTCTCTCCGTGGCTTTGATGTGGAATAGGAGATGAAGTTGGAAGATTTGCGAGTGCCATCATATCTGCAGATCGCTTTCCTAGGTAAAGGGATGTGGAAGGTGTCGTGATGTCACTGCTGAGTGATCGGATTGAACGCTCCCATCCTCTGTATTCAGGTATTTCCTGATTGATTTCTCCTTCCTCAAGCGTTTCTTGATCGGTTGAAAAGTCGACGCTTGATTGGACGAGTCTCTCGGGCTTCAAAGAAGAGTTTTGAGATATAAATCCTCTAGCAGGGCTCCATAGGCTGCAGGCTTCCTTTCCTTATCTGGCAGACATTGTGGTACTCCGGACAAGTCTTTTCCTCTGTCTGGACCGTGTTGTCCATCTTTCTTGATTCGTTTTCGACTGCGTGCTCTCTTTGCTTCTCCACTTGTAAAGGTGTGACTCGACTAAGGATTCAACGTTTCTTACCTTTGTCCGAGTCGATGCCTATCGACCCTCCTTGTAATTGTGCTGCTATATCATTCAAAAGGCGAAATGTCTCGCTCGCCTTCCGTGGTGATACCGGCTTGATTTGCCAAGACATCCTCCAACATTCCAGCTATGCTTCCCATGATATCTGAACCTCCTGTGGTCTCCGAGTGAGGATACATCGCGAGATGAAGACTGAAGAATTGAGAGTTCAATTTTTTGCAACCGATAGATCAATCTCCCTTGTGGTCGCCAATTGTTTATGGATGAAAACTACTCCTGCGAGAATTTGGTAATTTAGGGTGTGGATGAGGAATGAATTTAAACCTTTAAACAAATGCCTTTGCGCGGTGAGTGCTTGTAGATTCGAGAGATCAATCGTGCAAGTCCGGACTATACCAAGAAATGGCCGTTCCGGACTTGTTTCGGTCACAAAGTGAAGGAGATGGGGTTGATCTTAGGGAGGGAAGCGAAGAAGGTGTTGAGATTGTGAAGGTGTTGGCTTGCTTATGACTTGTAACGTAAAGGTAAGCGAGGCTTGCGGTTGATGCAAGCGGTTGTGGGTGTTTGAATACGATTTTTGTATTAACACTTGATTTTCTGTCTCGTCTGAACTTGTGTTGTTGTTTGAAATAGGGCGGAGAACCTATTTATACAAGTCATTGAGCCTCATTCACGTCTCTCGTGGGAAGTGGAGGAAGTGGAGTGATGGAGTAGTGGAGTTGTGCGTCGACCAGTCTTGCCCACTTCTCCTGTTCATCTCTAACCGTCCATGACTTCCTAACACGTTCTTGTGATGGCGCGTTGCACGCTGCACGCTGTAAACCGCCAGACCAATACCCCAATATGTATCCCCCCATTTGTGACATGATTGATGTCGGAATGTGTGGATCGTGGATCCACGAAAGATAGCATGTAATCTTTGAATTGAATAACTTGTGTTATTGAAAGTCGATACTTGTGAAGTATCATGTGTATTTTATGTGAGTCGCATTATGGTGTGGTAAAGTGATGGGTAATGACGCCTCACTAACCAAATAACTTCGACCGGGGTTGTATAACCAAGTTTGGTGAAGTTGGACGGATGAGATGATCTTTGAGACACTCATCTGCGGCCACCGTTAATGAATATTAGGTTTTTTGAAGAGGAGCGCAAGCATGACTCTTCACTTGGTCGAAACCAAGTAATGGAAGAATTTTGGAGAGGACCGACCGGACGTGTATGTAGATGGCATGCTTTGGTGTACACGTCCATGTCTTACCGTCCCATGAAGGTGCGATCTAGGCCACTCAAATTGACCCAAAGTTGAGTGGTTGAGATCGGTTTGCGGCAGAAATACATTGCCGCAAAGGAGTTGGAAACCGCATGGCATCCCTGGTTTGGGCGCGCGCTCCAAGACGACTCATCTTGGTCGGTCTTGGTCGATCATACCAAGTGTGTAGGTGGTAGGCTGGTGTTCACACCTATACCGACTATCCCATGAAAACGTGATCTAAGCCATTCAAATCATCCGGTGAAGTTGAGTGGTCGTGATCGGTTGCAATTTGGGAAGTGTAACCACGCATGTTTGGGCGGGCGTTTTGGATTAGCCGGGCATGGGATGCCTTGGCCGATCGCATGAGGAGGTAGATGGGCGCACGGTGGTCATGCTTTGGTATGACCGGCCCTTGCTTAATCTAATCTGTGACCCTCCATTCGTTAGGAGAAGATGGACGCGCGTGATGATTTAAAACCCTAATTTTGGCTTTCAAAAGCCGTGCGCCACTTCTTGTTTGGGTGACGATTCTGTCACGGCCAAACATTGTTGGTCTTGACCGATTGGTCAAGTGTGTAGGCGAGGCCCACGGTGATCGTGTTGACATGCTCTAGGCCCTTTGAGTCTACATCTACACCCTCCATGTATACCTCTAAGTGTTGATTAGCAAAGATGGATGGTTGAGATTATTTTGCGACACATGTAATATGCCGCAAACCCTTATTTAGGGTTTTCCGTCCATAATTCTTGGTATGAACGTCTTTTGGCAAGCAACGACCAATGGTGACCATGCGGGGTCGGCCGTGGGTATTCCATACCGCTTGGGGGTGATGGAATTGATGCGGGGTCATCCAATCATGCTTGTGGAGTTGGATGATCTGCGATCAGATCATATCCGGACCGATACGGTCGGTCCGGATGCTCAATCGGGCTAGTATAACACACCGAGAGGGGCTCAATCGGGCTAGTATAACACACCGAGAGGGCTCGGGCTAGTATAACACACCGAGAATCATCTGTACGGGTATTTCGTACATGGTTTCATTATAGTGCTTGGAGGTTCGTGTTACTCTGTAAGAGTAACACTCGTCGTCATGCCACACCGATAACGAGTCTTTGGAAATACAAGGCTGATATGAAATTCACGGGGAAGGGATTGTTGCCACATGCTCCAACCTCGGAGGAATTTCATGTATTCACGAGAATGGGATTGTTGCTACATGCTCCATTCTTGGTGAATTAAGTGAGGAGTATCCAACACTTATAAATGGCTTTATCTTTTACAAGATGTCAGCGCATGATTTTTATGGTTTTTTTACAAATTTAACCTTAAACGAAAATCCACCATCAACACTCTTGTAGAATACTCTCTCAATAACGAGAGTGATTGGGTCATAACCGTTGTGTCCTACGATGGTTGGTGATGGGGTAAAATCAATGTGAGGTGAGAGACTTGTAGTGAGAATGGTATGGGAAAAATCTAGGGTTTCTAGGGTTCATGTGGGAGAAGCTAGAATTCATGATTTTCTTCATGTTCTTGTCTAAAGTCAAAGCAACCATGGCGGTAGAAGTTTATGAAAGAAGAAGAACAAAGGTAGAGGTAGCTCTTCGTAATATGTCTTGTTGTTTCTAACGTTTAGAGCTAGTGGGTTATATAACTAGTTGATTATATGATGTGTGTCGATGTAATAACTTGTTATGATAATGAAGATTCTCGGGGTGGCTTTGGCCGTGGATGTAGCCTACAAAGGTGAACCACGTAATCTTTGTGTCGTGTGTGATTGTCTATTATCGTATTGATTATGTATTCGTGCTAGTATTATCCGATCATGCTAATCTAAAGATGTAAGAGACGGATTCGAGCTAAGTTATCTAAAGTAGGATATTTGATGGAATTGACTTTTATGGAAACATGCCGGTTCGAGATGAACGTAACCTCGGTTTCCCGACATGTTTGTGGTTATTAACTACGAACCAATAGTTTGCATTGGTTTCTTTATGTGGGTTTGTTAACTATGTACCAGATGATGATTGAAGAAGTTCATTTATCTGCACATTTTATTTTTTCAATAGTCCTGCTGTCATAGACAAAGATGTCGGTAATTTTTATGTTTACTCTCTTACAAATTGCGTACTTTTATATGTGAGTACCTCTCTTTCAGTTTATACTAGAGATGAACCGCAAAGGCATGATCCTATGCCTAGGAAACCTGATTTTTTTCTAATGAAGCTCTGTGGCGCTACCGTACAACTAATCGCATCCATGAGGTTCTTGATTCGCCAAGCCATCACCTACCTGCGTTTTTATTTTTATATTTAACAGATCATATGTAGGGCTGCACAAACCCGACCCAACCCGCCGGCCCGACCCACCCCGCCGGTTTTAACCCGCACCCCCGTCTAACATACGGGTCGACTATGACTCACCCCTTCTAAAACCCGCCATGTATTGGGTCGACTATGACTCGTCCATTCCAATACCCGACCTACCCGCCCAACCCGCCCAAAAATCTCCAAACCCTCCATTACCCTCGGATTACGTGAAGACTACATTTAAATATGTAAAGATTTAAAAGAGTGTTAAAAGAAATGAATGGATAACGACATCACGTGGCCACTTATTCTACTTCCACATCTGTTAGTGGAATGTTAAAACATCCAACTTTCACATCAAAACAAAATATAAAATATTCATTTCTTATCAAAGCAAGGTGGTGATGTTCTTAAGAAAAGAAAATGGATCTGGGAGTAATTTCAATGGAGGATTTCGAGTAACAGCTGTCGGAAAAATAAGATAGGGACTTTGACCAAGAGAATATACATGTGATGGAGAATGAAATCGGAGACGATGGAGTTTCAGGTTTTATGTCGCCAAAGATTATACGGAAATGAGAGCAGTTCTTGAGATTGAATGAATATGGACGTTACTACTCAATGAATGATGTCTGTTATTGGAAAGAATTGCAGGTAGTCATGGTTGTTGGCACATAATTTGGTGGTTATTGATGCGAATCTGTATTGTGATGTCTTTGTACTTCAAATGATTGATTTTACAGCAACAAGGAGGCAAAAATCTGTTTTTTGATGACTGCAGTCTGCATAGATGGATATTCATTCGATTTTAGCTTTGATGGTGTCAATTACTGAGATCTTAAAGTATAACATTTAGTAGGACGGGTATACCCGCCACCCGCCCGACCCACCCGCCGTATTGTTGGGTCGGGTGGAAACCGATTCGTTGTGTTGTTAGGTCGGGTGCGGGTGATAACTTCTATTACCCGCCATCAGCGGGTAGGGTGGAGGGTGATGTGAAACCCGACCCACCCGACCCAATGTGCAACCCTAATCATATGAAGCAAGAAATTAGTAAACGGTTCATGTGTGAATATTTAACAGATTAACAGATTATATGTAGCAACAAATTAGTATACGGTTCATGTGTGAAATTTCATTTGAGTAGGAAATGGTGGAAGGAAAATTTTAGGCTACTTTGATTGTTGCAAGAGGCTAATAACTTTTGAATCATATCATTATTATTTGTAATGCTTCAATTATGAAAAATGTCATGCATATTTTTTCTCGATTTTTTCAGCACAGCCACCACAACCCTCAAATTGACCACAATGCCGTGCCATAGCACCAGCACCCCTTCCGCCCCGTGCTATTATGGCACGGGCAATCCACTAGTATATCATAATAGAAATTGTTACACAAACGCTGATTGAATGTTCAAATTAAATCAAACAATTTTAACAGATGATGTACTATTGTGTAAGTATGACTGTATGGGTGGCCCACCATTATATGCTGGTGAAGAACAATCCCGACTCATTTACCGATCGACCTGTAAACACTTGTCCTCATACGAGACATACGTGTCTTTATTCGTACATGTTGTACATTTATCAAACTACGGATGCAAATTAACCGACCCAGAATCTTATCATGCACTGTTTGTTAATAAGAAAATGAAAGTTGGGAAAAACTTTTGGAAGAGGAGAGAGAATGTCCGGGTTTCGCGCAACAAGGATGGTGCAAGGTTCGTCTTCTCAACAGATCAAGGCAGGGTTTTTGGATACATATCAGCAAGGTAAGCAAGATTTGCAGGGTTTTACAAGGTCTTTCAGTAGTTCTAGAAGCTGGGTTGCTGTTGTTGGTGGTAAGTCAGATACAAAAAATCAGGAGGTGATGAAATCAACTTCAACTGAGGAAGATGAAGAATGGCAGATCGTCAGGATTAAAAAAAGAAATGTTACAGAATTTTTTTCCAACCAAGATGTTTATATTGATTGTGATTTCAGAGCTTTTAATCTCTCACACACAAAGGAAGGGATTTTATTTGATGAAAAAACAAGAAACACAAGGAAGATTATACATATTTTGGTAAGTTTTGAAGGCGTCATCTGGATGAAGAACATCTTGCGTAAAGAATCAAAGAAGGCTTTCTACGGCAGCTGGTATTGGATTTTCCATCGAGGTGAGGAACATATTTTGTTTTCTCGTAATCGAAATAGATTTGGAGAGTTTTTTCGGGCTACAGTTTCTTGTGGTGGGGTTAAACAATCTATGTGTTTTCCTGCTGCTGAAGGAGATCTCAAATGGTCTCGGTTCGTTAAAGGTTTTATTGATATTACTTCAAAAAAGATTTTTGTGAATTCTAAATCTTCTGAGTTCGCTCATATGACTCCATCTAAAGTTGTTTTGGAACCAGTGATCTCACACAATGTAGATCATATTGTTTCAACTAAAGATTGGGATCAAGCAGTCATAATCGAAACATCAAAAAAGGTGTTATCTTGGAACAATATAGGTCTTGAGATTGCTAATCGTTTTCAAGTTGAGGTTGGATTCGATATTTTTCCATTTGATGATTATAAGGCCTTTTTCTTTGCTTCTTCTCAAGATAAAGAAAAAATGGTGAATATTGGTGTCTGGAAGGTTGATGACTTTTCCATTAGATTGTTTCCATGGTGGAATGCTTCTAACTCAATGTCTTTACCTGAGTTAAATTCAGAGGGGTCATGGATTGAAGTCCGCGGGGTTCCATTCAATATTTGGGGGAATAATTTTTACAATGAACTTTGCTCGAGATTTGGAGGTTTATTAGAGGTGCATGCTACAACTCTTAAGTGGGAAGATGCTTCTGCAATTCGTCTTAAGGTTAGAAGTTTCGATGGTATTTCTTCATCTTTTCTTTATCATTATGGAGGATATTCGTTTCCAGTTCAAATTTCCTCATTACAATTCAGCAATGGCGTTGTTGTTAATTCACACATGAAGGTCAGAGTCCAAAATCTAAGTATGGTAATCTCGGATACGCCAGTTAATGAGTCAACTAAGAATACTTTTGTTAATGTTGAGTGGCCGAAAATTCCTCATCCGATTCTCAAACCGCATGATTCTCGGCGTAGAGATCTTTTTAGAAGGTTTGCTACACAAAAAAACGGTGCTTTGACCGTAACGGATTCGAATTCAAATTTGAATTTGAATAAAACCGCGTCAATTAGGGACAAAAATATTCATAGTTCCGGTTCGGTAGCGGGCCCACATACTCACTCAGTTGCAAAACCAGATAAGTCAGCCAACTCTGATAAGTCAGATTCCGACTCAGATAAAACGATAATAAAGTTTTCAGCAGTTGACTCAGCTGATTCAGATGCTATCTCAGATACTTCAAATTCAAATGAGTTATCTCCAACGGTATTATTACCTAATTTCCAAGATGAAGACGAAGTTAATGAATATTTGAAAACAGCAGTATCAATTCCATATTTACAAATGATTGATGAGAAGGATGGCAGCTCGTATCAAAACTCCGTTTCAGAGTCATCTCAAGACAACGTAATTAAAGATTTCAGTTTCTTTTGGAGCACAACAGAAAAATGGAGTACCTTAAAATTCAAGGTGGATCCAATTTTAAGAATGGAATTTGAAACTGTTTTACTTCAAATGGTAGCTATTTGTCCAAGGCTTGGTATTCATTGTAAGGGTTCTAAGGAAGTCGTGAACGATGCCATGATGGATGTTATTCGATTGCATCTTTTAAACTTTGACATGGAGAAATTAAGAGCATTATAAGAAGGTGTGTATTTCAGTTTAATCAGTTTTCATTTTTCATGGATTGTCAAATTGTATGTTGGAATATTCGTGGACTCAATGATTTAAACAGAAGAGACATAGTTAAGAAGAAAATTAGGGATAAGAAGCCTCATATTGTGTTATTACAAGAGACAAAAATCCAACAATGTACAGATCTTCTTGTGTGGCAGTGTTGGAGTAAAAAATCTGTCAAATGGCTTGATTCTCCTTCTCAAGGAAGCTCTGGAGGTATTTTGTGTCTTTGGGATTCTGATAAAGTTGAAGTTATTGATTCTTTAATTGGTCCTTTCTCCATTATAATTTTGTGCAAATCTATCTCTAATGCATTTGAGTGGATGTTTTCTGGAGTGTATGCTCCTTCTGTAAATCACACTGAAGAAGTTAAGTTGTTTTGGAGAGAATTGTAAGAAGTTAGATGCTTTTAGAATTATCCTTGGGTCATAGGAGGTGATTTCAATGAGATTAGATTCTCTCATGAAAGGTCTACTGGTAGTGATAATACCATTGGAATGAGAAAACTCAATAACTTTATTTCAAGACATCAGTTAATTGACCTTCCACTGCTTGGTGCTACCTATACGTGGACTAACAATCAAGTTCATGCAATCAAAAGCAGAATTGATAGATTGATGGTTTCTCCTTCTTGGGAATGCATGTATCCTCAAGTTATTCAAAAAGCTCTTACAAGACCTTGCTCAGATCATAATCCAATTGCCTTGTTTTGTGAAGGAGTGAAGCATGGGCCTTCTCCATTCCGATGTGAGTATTACTGGCTTACCCATCCCAATTTTATTTCTATTGTAAGAGAACTGTGGTCTTCTGTTGTTGTTTCTGGCAGTGCAGGATTCACTTTTTGCAAAAAGCTGCAAATTTTAAAGCAGAAACTTAAAGATTGGAGCAAAATGGAGTTTGGTGATGTTGATAGAAGACTGGAGGAGCTGGAAACAATTTTTGCTGATCTTGACGCTGAAGAAGATGTTCACAATGATCTTAATGAGGAGCAATGGATTGAAAGAACTCAATCAAGGCAAGAGTATTGCAATCTTACAATCTCAAGAGCTGAAAAATGGAGGTCAAGATCTAGAATCACACATATCAAGGACTTTGAGATTAACACAAAATATTTTCACAGAATTGCTAATGATAGGAGGAGAAGAATTTTTATTGGGTTCATTAAGGTAAAAAATACATTAACCTCAGATGAGCAAGTTATCAAAAATGGAATTGTTTCTTTCTTTCAAGATATCTTTCAATCTCAAGCTACTAGAACTGTTACTATGGATGGAATGAGCTTCTCTAAAATTTCAGAACAAAAATGTATCTGGCTAGAAAGTGAGATAACTGAAGTTGAATGTATGGCTGCTATGAAGATGCTTGGGCAACATAAAGCTCCTGGCCTAGATGGATTTCCGATAAGTTTTTATTGCTTGTGTTGGGATATTCTTAAAGAAGATTTCATGAATGTTATTAAAGAATTGCAACAGAAGAACTTTTTGGATTGGAGATTGAAGAATACTTTTATTGCTCTGATTCCTAAAAAAGACACTATAGAAGAGATTAAAGATCTTAGACCCATAAGTTTAGTACATGGAGCTTATAAAATTTTGTCCAAGATTTTGGCAGAGAGATTCAAACAATGTCTCCCTGAAGTAATTTCTTCTAATCAAACAACATTTATTAAAAAGAGACAAATCCTTGATGGTGTTCTAGTGGCTAATGAATTGATTGACTCAAGATTGAGAAGTGGAAAACCTGGAATTCTTTGCAAGATTGATTTTGAGAAATCATGTGATCATGTGAATTGGGATCTTCTGGATGAAATCTTTACTCTTATGGGTTTTGGTGAAAAATGGAGAGGTTGGATAAGGAGTTGTGTGGAGTATGCTAGATTTTCTATCCTTGTTAATGGTTCAGCTGCTGGTTATTTCAAGAACAAAAAGGGTATTAGACAAGGTGATCCAATTTCACCTTTATTGTTTCTTCTTGTGGTTGAAGCTTTGAATTTCATGATAAAACAAGCTCAAGATCAGGGTATTCTATATGGCTTTCAAGTGAATTCTAATGGCAAGTTGGTAAGTCATCTTCAATTTGCTGATGACACATTAATTTTCTTGGATGCTGATGTTGAGCAGGTAAGAAATCTCAGACTTGTTCTTCTTTCTTTTGACCTTCTTACTGGTTTAAAGATAAACTTTGCAAAGAGTCAGATCTATGGAGTGGGATATGATGGTGATCTTTCCATTTTTTCTTCAATTTTGGGCTGTTATTGTAGGATCAGAATATCGCAACACCAACGCCCTTGCGAAATCCATAAACGACACATTGCGAAGACATCGCAGACGAGTAATATAAATGACGCAACGGATGACGACAGCCAGAACACGAGAAAGATGCGAAGACCTGGCGAGATTTAGGAGTGTTGCGAGGTTTTACATTTGTACACTTGCGAGAATGTCGCAAGTCAGGTCCGAAAATAAAGGACAACTTAGCTGTCATCCATTATGTAATGTCCTATATAAAGAGCCGAATAGGCTTATGAAAAGGGGGATATTTTTAGAGAAGGAAGAGAAAGTTTAGAGGAGAGAGAATGTCTAGAGTAGCAATAACATTCTTGATTTCAATTCCTTCTTGTAAAATTTCTAACTCAATTAATAAAGAAATTGGTTATTGATCTTAAATATGTGTTAGATATTATGAATTCTTGTGAGGTGTGTATTGTAGGATTTCCTGCAATTACATATGGCGCTAGAAACAGGGACTGATTGAAGATAGATATTGTGATTTGAAAGAATTTGGAGTAAATTTCTTATAATTTTCAACAATTCATTAAAATTGAAAAATGGCTAGAAGAAGACATGCATCAAAGCAACCAACAACTGTTAAAAGGAGTAGGAGACTTGCTGGAGAAATGAGAGACGAGATAGGAGAATCTTCAAGAATGAATATAAGGAACAACAGATAAAATCAAACTCAACCGCCAGTTCAACCGCCAATTCAACGTACACCACCAATACAGAATAGAGTTTTGGATTATGATAGAGTGAGTGTACATACTTGGCGATCAGACTCTGCAGATGAAATGGGAGAAGAGCAGCAATTAAGAGACAATGGACAAGAGGAGAGAGATCAAGAAGTAATTGGAGGAATAATTCATGGAAATGAAGAGATTGCAGCATTAGAGACATTGAGACAAACAATATGTGAAGAAAGGCGGTTGGAAGCAGAAGAACGTGCGAATTTGACAAGGCAAAATCATGAATTGAGGATGGAAAACATAAGATTACAAAATAGGAGGTCAATAAGCACTAGATCACGTTCAAGATCAGTTAGAGAAGAAATAAGACAAAATTTACCTATAGAAAATGCTAATGAAGAAACTCGAGAGCGAATACAAAATTCAGGCGAAGAATGTTGCGAAGGAATATAAGTATTGGAAGATCGTTATATTCAACGTGCTGGAATTCTTCAAAATGAACAGAATGATAGAATTCAAGGAAATAGACATCGTCAGGGGCGAAATAATCGAGATGGCGAAGAAAATCAGGAAGAAGGAAGGAGAATTTTACACGAGAGAGAAATACAAAGAAATGAACGAGTAATTGAGGATGAAATTGAAAGACACTATGCTGAACAAACACATTTATCTCGCGAGAGAGAAAGACTAAGAGCAGAAGTGGAAGAACGAGAGCTACAAGAGGCAATTCGACAGAATAACCATGATAATCGAGAAAGGAGGCGTGAGCGAAACCGCAATAATGCTAATATCAATGAAGAGTATGATAGAGTACAAAGGAGAACTGAAAGACGACAAAGAGGAGAAAATGAGAGACATGACGGTGTGCGAATTAATGAAAGAAGTGAAAGAGAAGATCGTAGAGAAAGACGAGAAGAAAATGATGAACAAGGAAGTCAAAATAGAGATGAGCGCAGGAGAAGAGAGGCGGAGTTGAAAAGACCAATGGATCCAAATTCTGGTATAAATGAACAAATTTTGAGAGAGTTAGCGGAAATGAGAGGAATGATAAATAATAAGAGAGGAGGAGGTAAGAGACAATTAGATGAAGCCATAGAGGAAGCTGCGAAAACTCCATTCACACAAGAAGTACAATTAGGAGGAATACCCCCAAAATGCAATTTACCTGCATTAACCAGCATTTTTGATGGAACAACTTGTGCAGTCCAACACATCAAAGCTTATGTGAGATGTATGCTACAATGGGAGAACCATGATGCAATATTATGCAAGTATTTCGCATCAAGTTTAACAGGAGAGGCGTTAAAATGGTTTGAAGGTTTGCCAAAGAACACTATAACATCTTTCAACAATTTGGAGGCTATATTTTTAGGAGCATATATAAGTAACAATTCCTCGCGACCTGGCATTGAAGATGTATTTGGGCTGAAGCAAAGGGTTGGCGAAAGTTTAAAGCACCTAACTGTGAGATGGAAGACAATGTGTAGTGATATGGCTGGTCGGGTGGACGAAATATATCTCATTCTATCATTCATCAATGCTATGTTCGCAACCAATCTGTTATACATTCAGATTTTCAGAATCAAAAATACAATCACAATGACTGAGTTGCGAGAACTACAGGAGGAGTATATTGCTCTTGAGGAAAAGAAAAATGAGATGGAATCATACCCCATTGCGAACACAAGTTCAAGAGCAGCGAATGCAAGCTTATTACCCAAGTTAATAAATACAGTAGCGAGCACCTCGCAAGGGCAACAAGAGAGGGTAATGGGAGATGGACAGCAAAAGCTAGTAGTTATGGGGAGCCGTGATCAAGAAGAATTTGAGAGAGAGAGAAACTTCTATAGCCGTGGTGGAAATAACAAAATCCAAAGACTTGATCAGCCACAAGAAACGTATGGAGGTCATCAACCGCAAGGAACTTATGGAAGTCAGAGGCAAAACTTTCATAGAGGACAGCGAAATCCAAAGATAATATGGGAAGAAATCAAAATGCCACCTTTGAATGCTAGTGTGGAGAAGATATGGGAAGCTATAATACTAATGGAAAACATACCTGCACCATGGAACATGGGGAGTGAACCACCTCCAAGCTACAGAAGTAATGAATTTTGCTCTTATCATCATTTCCATGGGCATACAACAAATGACTGCAGAAATATAAAGAGAATCATTCTCAGGATGATAGATCAGGGAAAATTAAATCACTTTCTGGTAGGACAAGCGCAAACTCAAGCATCACCACCTCCTCCAGATATTTACAAGCCAAATACAGCAAAAGAAAGAGAAACATTTGTGATTGAAGTTGGCGCAAAGGCAAAGAATCTGTTTTGTAACTCCATCATACACTCATACAAGACGATTGAAGATTTTCACGATAACACTCTCGGCGCAGGTTTTCACAAGAGATACCGATGATAAACAAATAATGAACATTGCGAAGACATCGCCACTGGAAGAATGGAAAAAGCAGACTATCTCTTTTACCGCAGAAGAAGTACCCGAGGGTGGAGAAATGCATGACAACCCATTGGTGGTAAGATTGGAGATCAACCCAAAACCTAGCGAGGATGAAGATGATGAAGCTGAGAATTCATGGGCAATTAATGAATTTTGATTGATACTGGGAGTTCCGTGAATATTCTTTTTTTATCATACTTATAAAACTATGGGAGGGAAAGATGAAGATCTAATACCTTCAACGTACAAAATCTATGGTTTTAACGGTACTGCAAATAAGCCAAAAGGAGAAGT
The DNA here is from genome assembly GCA_023531295.1 of Papaver armeniacum. Taxonomy (NCBI): domain Eukaryota; kingdom Viridiplantae; phylum Streptophyta; class Magnoliopsida; order Ranunculales; family Papaveraceae; genus Papaver; species Papaver armeniacum. The sequence goes on from JAJJWW010011404.1 coordinate 38,042, forward strand.
TCATATGCGAATTCCACTGAAAGGATTATCTTCTGAAATTTTATTCCGTGTAGTTGATGTGGAATCACCATACAACGTACTGATCGGACGACCATGGTTACATGAGATCTTAGGTGTGGCATCGACTTTCCATCAATGTATCAAGTTCCCTAATCCCACTGGTGTTGGCATCATAAAGGGAGATTGGGTTGATGGAAAGAAGTGTTATGAAATTGATATAGAATCCTGCGAAGAAAGAGCTGCGAAGAAGAAGAATTGGAAACACAACATCAAAGAAAAACAAAGAGGTGAAAGATTAATGGTAGATGTAATAGAACAAAGAGAGGAAGAAATGCTGCGAAATCAAAAAATGATGAAGATAGGAGGTGGCGAAGGCTTCGCAACAGACAAGAAAATAACAGGAAAATTCAAAAATGCAGAGGCAGAAAGTAGCAGAAGTAAGAGACTTAAAGAATAAATGTAGTTGTTGATTGTCAAAGAAAAAATTGGGAGGAAGACGAGAAATGTAAGTTGGGTTAAAAAAAAAAAAAAAAAAAATCTTTCTTATGAATAGCAGAGATGAGGTTGCGAAAGGAAGTTGATATGCAGAAGAAGAGAATATATTATGAAATATAAAGATATGATTGCGAAATTACAAAAGAGTTTACATGCAAAAGAATCAACAAATTAATCAGACAGAGGCAAACCAACTATGGCGTACACCCTAGTTCGCGAAATCAAAATTTCGTAAGAGGCAAATGTAAGACCTAAAGTGCATCATAGAAGGGGGTACCTATTGCATGGCTCAGGGAAAAGGTTACACCGCCCCTGGAACCTGAGTCATGGAGAATAGGGGTCAATAAAGCCCATCCAGGGGAGATACTTTGGATTTTCAATCTAAGCTTAAGACTTAGATTGGACGACCGAGGGTCTCTTCTAAGGAGTCAGCATTTGACCAAGGCGCTGAGGTACACGGTTGAGCCAAGAGTGCTTGGGCATTTGAAGTGTCTCGACCATTCTTGGCAAGTCTCGGCATATGCTACACTCGGCCCGAAGAAAATTCCACTTAGGGTGCAGTCTCGTAACCATAAGCCCTATAGGAAAAAGGGATAAGAGGCCACGAAAAGAACTGGTTGTTGTTAAGACCAGATGGGGGGAGCTAGCCTTGTATGGCAGAATTACGCCTCCTTGAAGGGGTAACCAGGGGGAAGATAAGGGCGGCACCCTCCATTAGGGAGCTGATAAGTGTCTTAAGACGCAAATGTCATGAGACTTTATTTTCGCAAGGAAATTTAGGCTTGTCATATTTATGCAACAATCCTGAAGAGGCAATAATACAAAAAATAAAGATAAGACGAGATCAATGGGTCAGTACATGAAAATGTAAGGATGTCCTGCGATTTCGTCGCAAGATGGCAATGTCATGGGGCTTTATTTTCGCAAGAATTTTTAGGCCTATCATATTGTCGCAACAAAACTATCCTGCAGAGGCAACAATACTAAAGAAATGATAAGGCAAGATCAATGGGTCATTACATGAAAATGTAAAGACGTCCTGCGATTTTGTCGCAATGACAAGAGGTGGCATAGTAAGACCTTTAACTAGGAAGACAAAATAAGACCACATAAGAGAAAAAGAAAAAAGGAAATCTTGAAAGAAACCAAGATTTCCTTACTTGCGAAAATTCAGCAACAACAGTTGCGAGATTGAGGCATGAACATAACTTGCTTAATCTCTCATTTGAACGCAAATAACAAAGGCAAGTATGGGAATGTATAGAATAAAAACATGTTATTTGTCTTCATATGATAGATTTACGCGCTCATAAAATGAAAGGTTGATAATATATTGACTAATTTGTATTTCAAAAAGAATTGTTCTTTTAACATGTGCAGAAAGGAACAACAAAAGTAGAGCTAATATTTGAAGATCCAAGAATTTCGCAGGAAAAGATTACAAAAATAGAAGATTAAAAGAAGGAATGTACAGATATTACAAAAAGAGAAAGAAGAAAAAAGAATTATTTCTTGTTCGATTCTTGCTCTTCATTTTCTTCGTCTTCATCAGATTCGTCTATCTCTTCATCTTCATCTGCTTCCTCTTCTTCGCTAACATCACTGTCAGAGATATCCAAAGAAGGCATATTCTTAGGGATTTCGTCAAGGAGACAAGGGTATGAAGAATGAGGAATGCTGTTGTCATCGCAGACTGTCTTAATAGTCTGATTGCGGAAGAGAACATCATTTTTGAAATTCGCTACAGTAATTTGTAGTTGCTTCTTCAATTTGGAATATTTGTCATTTTGAAGAGAGAAATCCTTTGCGAGCTGTTCTTTCTCAGACTCAAGTTCTTCAATTCTTTTGCGAAATCTCTGCTCAGCCTCTGCGAACATATGACAATGAATTAGTAATTTAATGACAGCTCCATAAAAAAATAAACAGTAAAATAAAGAAGAATAATTAACAACCTTCTTTATCAGAAATCATATCCCTAATCAAGGCCGTATGCTCAGCTTGAAGGCTAACGTTAACACCTAAATTATTTCTGGCGTCATCTAGAACCTTCGAAGCCCAAGCGAATTCATCGTCATTGTTTATGAGAAGAAGGGAGCGAATTTGATTCTCTCTTTCGCTAAGTATAGCATTTTGGCGGATGGATTCATCCCGTTCAACTTGAACTTCAAGAAGAGTTTTTTGGAATTTCGCTAATGCTTGGGCACCTTGACTAGCGATGCGATCTTTGTCATCTATAAGATCACTAATCTTCTTCCTTAAAGTATTAATTTTCTCTTTAGAACTAAGATACATACGTTTAAGTTGGTTGGATAAGCCTAAACTAGATCTATGATCAATTTCTAAGAGGCGAAATTTAGATTGAAGTTCGTTTAGAGGAAGAGATTTAATGTTGTCATTTGAAAAGCTATCCAAAGAATCGTTGAGATGAGCAAGAAGAACATCATTATCCATAGGTTCAGGAAATGAGTGAAGAAGGATGGCTTCATCAGAAAGATTATAAACGTCTGCGAAAATGGTAAGTTAGATAAGGGAAAATAATGGGAGAACAAAACGAAGGAAAAAGACAAGAGTCTCATACCATAAAGTTGTTGATTGGCGCTTTGAAGACTAGATATCTTATTATTCTGAGTAGAAGAATCAACTTCCTGTTGTTTGGTCTTCTCGCGAAGAGTAATAGTTTCATTTTCAAATTCTTCATTTCTCTTGCGAAGAGCAACAACTTCAGTTTCCAATTCTTCATTCTTCTTGCGAAGTTGAAGATTCTTCTTCTCAAGAATGCTACGCCTTTTCTCAATATCTGAGGCAACAACAAAGGAAGCTCTCCCAGACTATAAAGGAAAGTAAAGAAATTATCAAGATAAGATTTAAAATCGAAATTATGAAGAAATAAGGGAATAAAGACGTACCAAGACACCAAGTGCATTTAGGAAGCTGGGAGTCACTGTTCTGGAGACCCCATGAAGAGAATCATCACCTTCTAGTAAAGGAGCATCACAGATACTTGCGAGAGCTTCACACGTACTAGAAAGACGACCATCTCCAATTCCTTGCATGGAGTCAGAGAAGATGCTAGATAGTTGCGCCATAGAAGATTCAGTTGGAGGATTCTCCTTTGCGAAAGAAACATCAACATCATCATTATCTTCATCAGAGCTTTCGATGGATTGAGGACTTGAAGGAGAAGAGGTATGGATCTTTCGTTTCTTAGAAGGTGGGGCAGTAGACTTCTCCTTGCGAAAAGAACCTTTACCTTTGGTCTTCTTAGGATTTTCTTCTTCTCCAACGATCTCAGCACCAACCTTCGCACACGAATGAAGATAAGAAACAGAGGCAACAATATTGTTAAAAATAATAAAGAAAAGTATTTCTTACTTCATCCGTGATCGAACGGAGTGCTGCTAGGGTACTCGCCTTAGCATTTCTTTCATAACTCTTCCTCAACTTGATAATCTGAAAATTTCGCAAGATTAGTAAGTATAAAAAGGAGAGAAGATTTCAAATTGAGCGAAATTTAGGAAGCATACCTCTTTTGCTTTCTCAGGCCAATTAAATACCCAAGGCTGATAATTGGCGAGATTCGCAGGGAGCACATTTGAACCTGAAATATAAGGTTCATTCAAAAGTAGTGGAAAGACGCACCATTTGTCGTCTTTGGAATGGCAAGGAACATTGTTCTTGCCAGAATGCCAATCAATATCCTGCATAAGTATTTTGTCGCTGGGAATATTTTCTCTTCTCTTCAAACGTGCACCCCAGCGAGTTCTATCGTTCTTCATATTTATTATTTCATAGTTTTCAAAGAAACTCTCTACTGAATACTTTTCAGCGAATATCTCTAAGTCCGCAAATTTAGGATCTCTGACTTCATTGGGGTAAAGAGATCCCTTACCAGCACCACGGTTGGCGAACTCAAGCATTAAGCGGATACAATCCCCGCTTAATTGATAGATGGCTCGCGAGAATTTCGCATGAGCACGAATTTCATAAAACAAGGGAAGATCAGGGTTGTAGAGAGGAATGGGAAGACCTGCGAGAATCTGACCTAGCGAAATTAAGATTTTTTGATCATCACAATGATGATCAGCAAACAATTTGGCAGAGAGAATGGATTTAGATTCTTGATCGGGAATAGTTGATAATGTGAAACCTTTCTCTTGTAAATCTTTTTGAACTTCTCCCAAAAGATGTTCATATCTACGACCAACTGGAGGCATCTTTCAGAGTATGGGAATGAAGAGAAGATGGAAGATCAAAAGAAGTAAAAAGAAGAATATTTACAGTAGCAGGAGCGGAAATTACAGAGAGATGAAGAAGAGAAGTTGCAGAGAAAACAAGAAAGAGAGTAAAAAAGAAGAAGAGAGGAGTAAGAAAAATATATATAGAGAGAAGAATTCTCGAAAAGGCAAACACATTTAATGCGAAGAGTAGACATGAACGGTTGAGAGAGGACGGTTGAAAAAGACGTGTCAAGAAATGGGTGGAAGAAGGGATACGTGTAATAAATTTTGTGTAAAAGTACGGAGTCATGTCAAAACAGATAAGTGTGAAAGAATGAACAGTTGCGGCATTTTGAAAAGATTAGTTCTCATGACATTCTCTCCTTCGCAGAGAAGACATGAGAAGAGGCAATATGTAGGATCAGAATATCGCAACACCAACGCCCTTGCGAAATCCATAAACGACAAATTGCGAAGACATCACAGACGAGTAATATAAATGACGCAACGAATGACGACAGCCAGAACACGAGAAAGATGTGAAGACCTGGAGAGATTTAGGAGTGTTGCGAGGTTTTACATTTGTACACTTGCGAGAATGTCGCAAGTCAGATCCGAAAATAAAGGACAACTTAGCTGTCATCCATTATGTAATGTCCTATATAAAGAGCCGAATAGGCTTATGAAAAGGGGGATCTTTTTAGAGAAGGAAGAGAAAGTTTAGAGGAGAGAGAAAGTCTAGAGTAGCAATAACATTCTTGATTTCACTTCCTTCTTTTAAAATTTCTAACTCAATTAATAAAGAAATTGGTTATTGATCTTAAATATGTGTTAGATATTATGAATTCTTGTGAGGTGTGTATTGTAGGATTTCCTGCAATTACAGTTATCATGGTATGCTGCCTGCTACATATTCAGGTCTTCCACTTGGTGATAAATGCAATGGTATTGCTAAATGGGACTAGATCATTGAAAGGTTCTTAATTAAGCTTGCTGGTTGGAAAAAGCCATTGCTTTCTAGAGCGGGGAAAATTACACTCATAAACAGTGTATTATCTAGTTTGCCAGTCTATTACATGTCTCTTTTTGAGATGTCTTCTTCTGTCATTAAGAAGCTTGAGAATATTATGAGGAATTTCCTGTGGCATGACAATAAAGTAAGAAGAAAAGTTCATCCAATTAAATGGACTGTCTTGTGTAGAAGGAATAAATATGGTGGCCTGGGCATTAAGAATTTGCACAAGTTTAATCAAGCTCTCTTAACCAAATGGTATTGGAGATATGTTGTTGAAGACAATGCTCTCTGGAAGTCTATCACTGCTGAAAAGTATGGTGCAGGAGAAGTTGATTGGGTTTCTAAGGTTCCTAAATGCTCTTATGGCACTTCAGTGTGGAAAGTTATATTGAAATGCAAACCAATTTTTCTCAGGTATGTTAAACTTAAAGTTAATAATGGGTTGAGAACTAGGTTCTGGGAGGATAACTGGTTATATGACTTGCCTTTAAAAACATGCTATCCAAATCTCTTTGCTTTAACTAGAGAAAAACACCTCTCTGTTGCTGAGATGGGTACTTCGGTGGATAACTCTATTATTTGGGACTTCAAATTACCAAGAAGAGTTAATGCTGCTGCTGCAGTGGAACTGAATTTTCTTAACATTGATCTGGGTTCTTTTAGTTTCAATCATCATGTTGAGGATGAACTTATTTGGTCTCTGACAAAGGATAATCTCTTTTCATTCAAGTCTTTATATGACAATCTCACTCAAGAAGATGTTGCAATCCCTGTTAACTCAATTTTTAACTCTATTTGGAAGTTGAGATGTCCTCCCAAGATCATTTTTTTTCTTTGGCTTATTGCTCATGACAGACTTGCCACTAGGGATTTTCTTATCGAAGAGGTATGGATGGGTTTCGCTAGGTGTTTGTTTTGTTAGAAATGAGACTGCTAAAGCGGTGTGGGCTGAATTTCTAAGTAAGCTTCTTTGGTTCTTTTTTATGCCTAATGATGTCACTTCAATGTTTCATTCTTGGCATTTAAGGCAAGACAATAAAGAGAGTACTATTCTCTGGAATATGATACCGGCAGCAATTCTTTGGAGTATCTGGAAAGAAAGAAACGGGCGTGTTTTCTCTGACAAAGTGCATAATGTGCAGGCAGTTGTTAACAAGGCAGTTTATTATTTGTTCACTTGGGCTCTGGTTTTCAAGGATTTTGAGAATGTTAATCAAACTAATGTAATCAAAGATTGGCACAATGTTTACTTTCTTTCCAACTGAGTTTGGTAGTTTGTTACCAACTTAGTTCTAGCTTTCCTGTACTTTTGCTAGGGTGGTATAATCCTGTTATACCCCCTCCTTTTTGATCAATCTATTCCTTTCTTTACCGATCAAAAAAAAAATGAAAGAAAGGAAGACAAAGTGGAGAAAATAGGACTGTTCGACTTCTGCATTTCTAATTATATCGTAAATTCTTTTGAGTTTTACTTGGTTGGGGCAGCCTTTGTCACTAGGGAAATATGTCTGATCAATTAATAATAGATTTTCGAACACTATTCATAATGATGTTTTGATAAAGAACGTTCTTTACAAAACCATTGCTTGGTCTTGCCCATGTCTAAATCCGTACGCCGTTGCACTCCTGCTTCACCCAATGCACAACGTCCTTCACCACAATTCCTCGCACTCCTGCTTCATTTCAATTTCTAGCTAAACTTCCAATACTGCAGATTCTTCATACCACATATCATTCTCAGATTCAAATCCCGTTCCAGAATAACACACAATTTCAACTCTTTTATTCACAAGATCACCAATTTCAGACCCTAAGTTCTTCATCTCCAACAGGCCACCACCAACCTTCTTTCTTCCTTCGTCTGGATCTGAATCCACCATGGCTGCGCCTCTATTTCTTGATAACGATTGAATCTTCAGATTTGTTCGATAACGATTGAATCTTCATATTCAACTTTGATAAATATTTTTATCGATTCTTCTCGTCTATTTACTGGAAATCGAAAGTTAAGATGGTGACGAAGATGTCGAGATCAAGAAAAGAACAGAGAAGATGAGATCTGAGATGAGTTTTTAGTAATAACAATGTTTCGTCTTAGTTTAGTTTGGAAAGAAGAAAAACGAAAACATTATTTCTCAAATTATGGGCCTCTGCATAATTTTATCACCGAGAATGGGTGCGCGCCTAAGGTTTTCTGGGCGTGGGTTTCACAGTGACCAAAACCTGAGAAATGGGTGTGACCGTAGTTTTCACTTCATAAATAGGGTTCGAGAAGAATAGAGAGATAGGGAGGCCGGCTGGAGTTCTATCTTGAGAGGTTGGGGCTACAGAGCCAAAACCGTAAACGTGAAAAGAAGGGTTTGCGATTCTTGTGATTTCGTTTCCATTTTGATTATCTTGTGATTGTTTTAATATGTTTATGGATTTTGAGAAAGTATGGATTTTGAGAAAGCCATGTTTTGCTAAGCTTTGTAACTAGGGTTTTTGGCGAAAGATAATTAGATCATGTAGACTCAAATGATAATTCTCCAAATAATGATTTAAATGTTTAGTAATTTTCTTCTATATTTGCTTGGAAATTATTGCATAAATAATTGAATTGATTAAATATGCTTTCCGTTTGATACGTCGTGCTTGAATTAGGTTCTTTGACGGGGCTATTGTTTATTTATACTTTTTAATTGATGTGCCATGCTTAATAGTATTTGATAGGACGTGCTTTGCGATTGATAAATAAATCTCTAGAACTATGAACTTAGAAGCGGAGGAAATTACAACGGCGAAATAATTTTATGGAGTATAGATTTAGAAATTGAATATGAGTTTTACATGATTAGATTGGTGGAACCCATATTCCCTAGTTACCGTATTCTCATTGCATTTAATTAATTTTCTTTTGTTTTCGTTCTTTTTGAATACTTAATTCTAAAAAATCCCAAAAACATCATCTCTGGTAAATTAATCAGGAATATTGGTTACGGTATTTTCCACCGCTCCATATGGGTTTGATATAATTTTAATTGTTGTTTGTAAAGTGGTAAGAAAACTATCGTTCACTCAGACTTGTGATGATTCGTTTTAGACTCAATAAAACTAGAAAGCTCAAAAGAAGTTGTATCAAAGTTTTAGAAACACTGAGGGTCAAGATTCCACCAATCTCCAATTTTTATGTGATTTAATCTAATCAATATTCATGTAGTTCTTTTCGTTTAAAGCAATTCTAATATGTGCAAAAGTAGATTTTTAAAGTAACAATTGTAAATCCGAAGCATAGAACATCAAGAACTCTAGGTTAAGCATGCTCTATCAAAAGACATCACAACTATTCAATTATAATCCTTAAAACTATTTCTATTCAAGGCACAAAATCATATAAGAAATTGCAAAAATAATTAAAAATAGAAATTACCACATAACAATTGGAAAAATGGCTTCCTCCGTCGCCTCAGCAATGGGGTTTAGCTCCTCATATTAATCACTTGCTCAAAATACATGTTTATAGCCCAGAAGTTGATTAAAAGGATGAAAAGGTATAAAGCAGCGTGTTTTGTAACAAATATAATTGTTACAGAACCACCTCAGCAGGGGTGTAAATAGCACATGTCCTGGGGGTGCCCTTATCAAAAATGAGTGTGCCTTTAACACTTTTTTAGCCAATTTTTCCAAAAATGTTTGTTTCCCAAAAAATACCTACAAACACATAAAACACCATAATAAGCACAAAAATGAGCACTATAAATATATAGAATCGAGACAAATCGGACACAAAAATGTATACCCCCAAAAATGTGTCAATATTATTTGCTAGTCCTCGAGCAAATCTAATCTAAAAAATAAAATTCTAACTCACTTTCACAGGCATCGCGATTGCACTTAGCATGTGCAACAAGCCTTTGAACCCCTAGGTGGCCCTAGTAGCCGAGTTATAGTCTCGGGAGGGTTTAAAAGAGGTTTACCCACAAAACCTTTACTCCAGACCCTGGCTATCTACGCAGAACCTTGGAAGCACTAAAGAATCTCCTTGGTTGGCATACTTATTTACTACAAGAGGAAGTACCCTGATGCGAAATTCCAATTGATGTACACGAGTTTGCACTCAAGCATACTAAAATTCATATATAAGTGACAGAGCTCTACTCAGATAGTCGCACCATGGACATCAATATCCGAAGTCAACAAATCACATGGATAGATTAAGAGATGGATATAGAGAAAAACATAGATGGTTTTGATGTTGACTAGGTGAACGGTGTTTCTCATATCTGTCTGAAGGCCACTGCCAAAATGAACCTATCCTAATGGACTGAGATACTGGTCTGACTAATATCAACACAACTGGCATATACAAGGGAACCAGTGGCCGATAATCCTAGATTTAGGTCAACACAACTGGCATATACAAGGGTACCAGTGGTCGACTTTATTGAATTTATTTCGGTTGGTCTGGTGGTCTGGTCTCAATTTTTTTTTTTTAATATCTCAATCACTCTATTTCACCCTAGCAGTGGTAACAACTTGATTCGTGAGCCCCACATAATCACTTAGAGAAACATATTTTAAAAAGAAAACAAAATAAAAACAGAAGTGAAAAGGACTCAACGAGATATGACGAAACTACCATGTTATTTCTAACACCTGAGCTCTGTGCTTTTATGAATAGACTCTTTAGATGTTTCCATCTAATCAGATTGGTTCCTCAACTCCTACAACCAAGATGCTTCCATCCAGTTAGATTGATTAATAAGCATAAATTTCTAGGCTCCGGAGTTTATTTATTGTAACAAAAAACTAACAAAAAGTTTCTTCCCCACCCCCAAACTTAAATCTTCTAAAGATAAAATTAAAAGCATGAACAAAGAGAAACTGTTACCATTTGAAGCAAAAGAGTTAAGGAAAGATATTATCGTGTTGCATGAGTATGGGTTACCTCCCAAGAAGTGCTAAGTTTAAAGTCTTCAGCCAGACGTCAAATACCCGTAAGTGGCTAATTACCTTTTCAAATCATATATCAATAGTCGAAACAACTGTGGGTCAACAAAACCAAATAAAACTTCCATAATTATGACACAAATGCATAGATAAATAAACAAATATAACAAAACCTGATCCAAAACTTCATTCAGGACAATTTATCTGCGGCGCCCACTTGGGTTTCGTATGAGTGTCTCGATAAACAGATTCTTCCGAACTATGGGTTTCTAATTCCTGGATTTCCTTCTGGATAGTGTCTGGAGGATCGGGTTGTGGAGTCGGAAGAGACTCAAGTAATACCTCTGGCACACTAGGCTCGAGTCCCAAGTTAGGGCCTTCTAATGAGAATACTTGACGATTACTACCCCCAAACTTAGAATTTTGGGTGTCTCTAGATGAACTAGTCACAATATTCCTAATTTCTAGACCATCATGTTCCTGAAAAAGGTCAATTGCTTTCTCTAAGTTGTAATCAGGTGGTTCATCCTCTAAATGCATTTGAGGCATACAAACTGTAGGACTTATATGTTTCATATCCTCTATGGTCAACCCCAAAGTTTCCTTATTGTCTTGAAGCACAATCTCTGGCCCACCGTCCTGATCAGAAGCTATAATCACACACAAAGTCTCTGATGGGCCTAAAAATGCATAATTAGGGTCCAACTTAGGAGGCTCTTTAGGCTCTTCTAAATAAGGGATTAAGGTAGATCCGGAATCTAGTAATGGTTCGAACCTAGCTTTCCATTTATTAGTATCTAACACAGGAATATAATCCAACAGAGCATTTACTTGTTCAATGTTGCTATCGTCATCGAAGTCCATGATAAAATGGGATAGACAACTCTCTAATGGATCTTACGGTATGATGTTTGGTAACGACTCCTGAATTAAGGTTCCTATCATGTTCACCTCTTCAATGCACGTGTCATCTATCTCAGAATGTAGCTTATTGACATTAAAAATATTCAACTCAATAGTCATATTACCAAAAGATAGATTCATAATACCATTTCGACAGTTTATGATCGCATTAGACGTAGCTAAAAATGTGCGATCTAAAATCACAGGTATCTGATTCTCTGGGTCAGGGACAGGTTGGGTATCTAAGACCACGAAATCCACTGGATAAATAAACTTGTCGACCTCAATTAGAACATCTTCTATCACACCACGTGGAATTTTAACAGACCTATCATCTAACTGCAGTGTTATCTTGGTAGGTTTCAACTCACCAAGTCCTAGCTGTAAGTACACATGGTATGGAAGTAGGTTTACACTAGCTCCTAAGTCCAGTAAAGCTCTTTCTACCCAATGTTTTCCTATCGTGTAAGCAATGGTAGGTGCACCTGAGTCTTTATACTTAGGAGTTGTGGGGTTCTGAATGATGGAACTTACATGACTAGCTAAAAAGGCTTTTTTTAGGGACACTAAGCTTTAGCTTTCGCGTACACATATCTTTAAGAAACTTGGCATATGCTGGCAGTTTCCTAATTGCTTCTAGTAACAGAAGGTTTATGGTAACTTTCTTAAAAACCTCCATTATGTCATTAAAGTTGGATTCATTCTTTGTTGGTACTAATAGCTGGGGAAATGGGGCTCTAGGCATAAAATAGGGCCTCTCAGGAACCGAATTCGCATCATCAGAGATTTTATCAGTCTCCCCAGCTATGGATGGTCCTGAGGGGTGAACTATAGTATGATCACTATCGGGCATGGTTACCTGTTTGTCTACTACTCTACCACTCTTAAGGGTTCTAATTGAATTTAACTGATGTGATGGTTTTGCACCTACTTTATGAACTCCTCTAGGGTTGGGTTGTGTTTGACCAGGAAACCTACCTTTTTCTCTCAAAGATTCATTTACTAAACCAACCTAGATTTTTAACTCAGAAATAGCCTGAGAGTTAGCATGGACCAACCTTTTATTTTCTTCTAAACCCTGTATCATTGATTGATGAAACGTTGTAGTTTGTTGGGTTAAAACGGCAAGAGATTCCTCTAGACTTAAAATTTTCTTATCGGACTGATTTTGAAACTGAGATGGTCCTGAAGGATTCTTAGTATAGCCAAAACCTGGGGGGAGCATTCAAATTACTAAACTGACCTTGATTCTGGTCCTTAGACTATGAGAGGTTCGGATGGTTTCTCCAACCAGGATTATAAGTTTCTGAATATGGGTCAAATTTCTGACGGTTGTCGAATCTAGTGTTATCTTTCTTTATAATAAGAGACCCCAAAAATGCCACATGTCAACACCATAATCATTCTTGATTTTGGTGAAGCCACGTCACCAAACATTGCCACATAACTGCCATGTCATCTTAGAAAATCAAAGGGGCACCATAATCTCATCAGTCGCTTTTCAAAAGCCATATGTTTGGGAAAAGGCTCCGTGAATAAGCCACAACATGGCACCTTTCCAAGTCATTATATCAATCACCTTCAAGAATCATATGTTTGCGGATATGATTCCAAAAGTTGCCACTGAGTTATGTGCATATTTCCACCAAGGTGCGGCACATAATGGTACAAAAGAACAAGTGAATCGTTACTGTTAACAAGAATTCAACACATCTATTCAATGAAAACATGCATCTTATACTACCAGTCACCATTTCTCTTCAATATATATATATATATCGAAAATTATCCTAAACTATATATTCAACTCAAGTTCCTTAGAACCAAGTCAGATTTCTTAGAAAATGGACTTAATGAAAAGAAATTAAGGTAAGAAGTCATCCAACGCTTCAATCGATCGATCTCGACTGTTACACATTATGGTTGCATTTTAATTAACAGACACAACTGTTTATCAACATGCACTCTTAATGCACTACTCCTATATGGCTGGAGGGGACCAGTAGATCCCATTTCTTCTCTCTTAACGACTTCAGATACATGACAAACATCAAATGTATGAAAAAGCAGAAGGTTATCTAATTTCACCATTCCACAAAATACTACCATAGGACACAATTTAATTGGTGACTCCAAAAGATACAAAATCCAATTGGCAAATCCAAAAGAAACTACCATAAGACACGTTTAATTGACAGCTCCAACTAATACATTTAACTCCTATACTGAAAGACACGTTGGTTAGTTGCATATTTTTAAAATTTAGAAAAGATGTCTTTTGGTTTGAGTCGCACCTTAACTTCAGTATCTCAAAAGAAACAACGTTTGCTTACTTTTTCTATAAATGCTCCACAAAATTGGCTTCATAAATAACCAAAGATATATTACACCAACCAATTGGGGTCTGATAATAAAGCTTGCAATGGATGCGGATAACCAACAAGATAATCTTACGGAAACTATCCATCCACATTTTGTTGTCCATACTGGCGGATTGAGAGAAAATACTATAACAACAATTGTGTGCCCAACTGAGATCACAAAGTTTAATTCAAAAAAAAACAGGTGAGCAATAAATCTTACGCTACTTCCAAGATACTATTATATTGTCGTTATAAATCTTATGCTAACTTCCAAGATTCACATCATCGTGACACAACAATGTTAATATTTTCCAATAAATATATGACAGAAGAAGAATCAAGCCATGGAAGATTAAAAAAAGAGATGTTATAGTTCAAAAGATCACCTCCACAAAACTTTTTTCCAGGTTCGGAAATGAACCTTTTAAATCTGACAAATGAGAGTGTAATGAATCATACATGGTGATACATTATGTGCATAATTAGAATTTGAAATTCAGTAGTGCATGCGAGTTTAGGAAGTAATTAATGTTTAAAGGTTTGAATTTTAACTTATGCAATGTTTTGTGTTATCAGATGTAAGCTTTATTTTTGGCATGCAAAACAAAAATATGCGAACCATACGACATCAACGTAAGATGCAAACGGAAGAACCGAATCAGCCAATGAGTGATAACCTAAATGAATTACAAATTCCAAGTGAGTTTTGCCTGATTACCTTCACTGGAAAATGAATTCATGGTTTTGTTATTAACCAATTTCTTTATACATGATCAGCAAACACGGTATGGAACTTTGGCACTCCAATACATGAATGCCCTAAATGTCAGGCTATTGTACTGTACGAGGAGAAGAATCAGAAGTCTAAAAAAATTAATGAACCCGGGTTTTTCATCTGTTTGTTTGAATGAAAAAGTGAATCTGCCATTATACAGATATCTATCAATGATGTTACAAAGTCTACTGGAGTACCAAGAAGGATACAGAACTAAACACTTCATGAAAAAAATTATAGCATATAATTATATGTTTGTTTTCGAATCAATGGGAGGTAAAATAAACATGAAGCTCAATAATGGTCGTGCACCATACGTCATCAGCACAAACACAACATCTGCGGTGAAGTACCCATTCAAATATGTCAATAAAGAAGAGGATAATGCAACTATTATGTCGTTGTTACGCTGAGTTATTATGATGTTATCGTAGAAATACATTTTTAATTTTCAGTAATTCTCAGTTTCACAATGCTTTATTGTTTTCCAATGTCAACTTCATTCGAATGTCATGCACAATAGCTATATCAGATAATTTTAGTACCTTATAAACAAAGCGGAATCCACCTTATCAAGTGTATTAGCCTCAGAGAAAATATTCCATATTTAAAAAAAAAAAAAAAACTTAACAATTAAACATTACAAAGCAGTTTTATGACCTAGCCTGGGTATTAAATTTTTTGGCCGCTTACATCTAACGAGTCTTTTCACATACAAATAACTCATCCAAAGATTAATCACATGGCGTTGTACATCTACACCATAATCCATCTACCATTATCTAAAGATTAATTTGTCATTAGTTTTTCAACCATACATCAATACCACGGGTGGTATCTTACTATGATTAAGAGATTGCTGCGTCCAACTGTTTATTTACAACAATTAGTACCTTTTAATCGAAAGGAATTGTTTTGATGAGCATTAAACAACAAAAAACGCTCAATATGCCGATATGGATAGTACGGTTTCCAAGAAGTTAAAGAAGAATTATGATGATGATCATTTGAAATAATTGGTGTTGAGCAAATTTCTTCGGATCTTCGAGAATAAAATCCACCAAAATTTAACCATGCTTCAAATTGATCGACAATGTTTATTTACCAAAAACATTGATTTTCTTGGTTGCAATTTTTTAGGCACACGGATAACCATTTTTGATGTTCTTAGTTTCCAAAGAAAGAAAATAAATACTGAAGTTAGGTGGATAACTAAAAATCGACATTCAAAGATATATCTTTCTCATTAAACTGATGATCCAGACATACAGTGATGCTATTAATCCAAGTTCACACGATTTTGAAGATATTTACTAATGGTTTTGATGTTTTTTACTAAATAATCATTAGCCTAATATATCGTGCCTTAAAAGATTCTTACATTCCTCTCAAGCAGTAATGGAATAGCAAAAAAAAGGAACACCAAAGTCATAACCGAAAACTAGGAATTGACTGTATGCAACGGGTAAGGTTTCCAACTATAAGAAAATGCTAAAAACATTCATTGTACTTCTACCATAATTGTCTTTCACAGTAATTGGAGGAATTACCAATTTGGGTGAACGTCTTTTGTGGATGGATGAGTTAACATAATCAGTCCCCGAGACGCAAATATCCGGTGCGTATGCACCGGGTTAGAAGCTTGTTATTATAAAGAGCATTGGCTTGCTCTTCAATAGTCTGGCCTTCCCAAAAAGGCTCTACTCTACCACTAGTGTGACCCAATTCTAAAGCTTCTAACTTTTTAGCTATTGCTGTAATTTTGGCATCTGATTCAAAGCCTTATTCTACCCTATTAACATTTCCTCTGCCAAGAAGAATTATTTTCTTGGGTTCCCTATTATTTTCCCATTGTTGGGTTTTCTCGGCGATTTCATTCATAAATTCCATCGTCGCGTCAACAGTTTGGTTTTCAAACCCACCAGTGCATAGAGACTCAACCATGGTTGTTGTCGAATAATCTAAACCCTCATAAAGGATCTGAGCTGGCCTAACCTTTTCTAAACCATGATGGGGACATTGTGCTAACAAGTCATTGGACCTATCCAAATACCTATACAAGGATTCTCCCACTTGCTGAGTAAACGTGCAGATTTGCGTCCTAACAGACGATGTTTTATGCCTAGGGAAGAACTTATTGAAAAAGGCTGATGTAAGCTGCTCATAGGTTTCAATTGACTCGGAAGTCAAAATGTATAGCCAAGATTTGGATTTATCTTTTAGAGAGAAAGGGAATAACCTAAGTTTCAACGCATCATCATCTAAGCCTTTAATTCTTAGGGTACTACAAATTTCCTCAAAATCCCTAACACGGAAATAGGGGTTTTCATTTTCCTTCCCTAAAAAGATTGGGAGCATCTGTAAGGTCCCAGGTTTAAGTTCATAGTATGCCTCCGTTTCAGCTAACTTGATACACGATGGACGAGTAGTCCTAGTAGGATTCAACATGGCTTTCAAAGTTGCCATATCTGGCTCTATCTGAGTAATAGGGATTCTCTCCTCAGTAAAATCAGGACGTTCAAAAATAGGACTCTCTAGATTAAGGTAATCAAGACTCTTGTTTCCTAAAATATCACTTCTAGGTTTTTCACGCATAAACCGTCCGAGAGCATCTCTCTTACATTCTGGCATACAAGAATTCAACCAAAAACTGTGCACATGCAAATGCTGGGCTAACTAATTTAGGTAGGCTTGGGTTACCACAACAAAATATACCCAAAGGTACGAGGCTGAGGTTTGTGGTGTTTCAGATGATAACGCCCAGAGGGTTCACCGTACTAAACCACTTGTTTTCCTATAATCGAAGCCGGACGAAAATGCAATTGGTGAGTGAAAGTGTGTATTTTTTCTTCTAATAATAATAAATGAAATAAACAAACAACAACAAAAAAAAAAAAAAATACAAGTCCAAAAGAAAAATAAAGAAACTAATAAATAAAAGTTCTTAAAAAAAATCTTCGGCTTTCTCCTTTTATGGCAAGCAAGTCTAACCTTCCAACTTCATTTCGAGTCAATCCTGCACACCAAAAACAAAAATACCAAAGTAAAATCAAAGAAAATAAAAAATAAAAAAAATAAATTCTAATTAAACTAAATAAAGACTAAAAACAAAAAAATCTAAAACCTAAACCTAAACAAAAATCTAAAATCTAAAATCTAAAACAATAAATTCTAATTGATATAATTTTAATTGGTAAGAAAAGTATCGTTCACTCAGACTTGTGATGATTCGTTTTATACTCAAATAAAACTAGAAAGCTCAAAAGAAGTTGTATCAAAGTTTTAGAAACACTGAGGGTCAAGATTCCACCAATCTCCAATTTTTATGTGATTTAATCTAATCAATATTCATGCAGTTCTTTTTCGTTTAAAGCAATTCTAATATGTGCAAAAGTAGATTTTCAAAGTAACAATTGTAAATCCGAAGCATAGAACATCAAGAACTCTAGGTTAAGCATGCTCTATCAAAAGACATCACAACTATTCAATTATAATCCTTAAAACTATTTCTATTCAAGGCACAAAATCATATAAGAAATTGCAAAAATAATTAAAAATAGAAATTACCACATAACAATTGGAAAAATGGCTTCCACCGTCGCCTCAGCAATGGGGTTTAGCTCCTCATATTAATCACTTGCTCAAAATACATGTTTATAGCCCAGAAGTTGATTAAAAGGATGAAAAGGTATAAAACATCGTGTTTTGTAACAAATATAATTGTTACAGAACCACATTTACAGAGAAACCTTAACACAGAACTGTTGTGAACCCCGAATAATTGTTACAAAAGTTGTGACAAAGGTTATTGAATTTGAAAGAATAGGCCACGTTTTCTGTGGCTGTCTCTTACTGTTGTTTTGTGTTCTTCTTCTTCCTCTCGCCTGTGAATTGTGAAATCGTCTCTGCAACCTCCTAAGCTTCTCTGCAACTACCCCCAAGGCTTACGTAACCCTTCTATGATCTATCCTAACTCCTTTTATAGCCCACAAGTCGATTGAACCTCAAGAAATCTTCGGTTATTCTTATTTTCCTCCACCTCAAGTCTTGTGGTAGCAGGAAATCCCACACTACACCCCTCACAAGAATTCACACAATCAAGTCATTTTAAGATGAACAATTATAGTTTTTATTGATTAAACTCACAAATGTTACAAGA
Source organism: Papaver armeniacum (assembly GCA_023531295.1). NCBI lineage: Eukaryota > Viridiplantae > Streptophyta > Magnoliopsida > Ranunculales > Papaveraceae > Papaver > Papaver armeniacum. The sequence continues at coordinate 56,898 of JAJJWW010011404.1, forward strand.
TGGAAAGGAAATAAGCTAAAGAATTTACAACCGCTATAAACTCTCTCTCTTAATAACTTTCCCAACACTCGAAAAAGATCTCTTTTTCTCATAAGCCTACTCGGTCCTTTATATAGGACATTACATAGTGGGTGACAGCTAAGTTGTCCTTTATTTTCGGATCTGGCTTGCGACACGCTCGCAAGTATTCAAATGTAAAATCTCGCAACGCTCCTAAATCTCGCCAGATCTTCACATCTTTCTCGTGTTCAGGCTTTCGTCATCCGTTGTGTCATTTATATTACTTATCTGCGATATCTTCACAGTGTGTCGTTTATGGATTTCGCAAGGGTCTTGGTGTTGCGATATTCTGATCCTACATCTTGCCTCTTATCATGTCTTCTCTGCGAAGGAGAGAATGTCATGAGAATTAGTACTTTCAAAATGCCGCAGCTGTTCATTTTTTCATATTTTTCTGTATTGACATGATTCTGTACTTTTACGCAGAATTTATTACACGTATCTCTTCCTCCATCCATTTCTTGTCACGTCTTTTTCAACTGTTATTTCTCAACCATTCACGTCTACTCTTCGCATTAAATGTGTTTATCTTTTCGAAAATCCTTCTCTATATATACTTTTCTTATTCTTTTCTTCTTCGTTTTTACTTTCTTTCTTATTTTCTCTGCAACTTTTCTTTAATCTCTCTCCGTAACTTCCGCTTCAAGCATCAGTAAATCTTCTTCTTTTATTTCTTTTGATCTTCAATCTTCTCTTCATTCCCATATCGAAAATGGCTCAGAAAGTCTAAGGAAAAGTTGAAAGATTTTGAAGAGAAAGGTTTCATATTATCCACCATTCCCAATCAAGAATCTAAATCCATTATATACGCTTAACCGTTTGCTGATCATCATTGTGATGATCAGGAAATCATAATTTCTCTAGGTCAGATTCTCGCTGGCCTTCCCATTCCTCTCTATGACCCTGATCTTCCCTTTTTTTATGAAATTCTTGCTCATGCGAAATTCTCGCGAGCCGTCTACCAATTGAGCGGGGATTGTATCCGCTTAATGCTTGAATTCGCCAACCGGGGTGCTGGTAAGGGGTCTCTTTACCCAAAAGAAGTCATGGATCCTAAATTTGTGGACTTAGAGATATGCACTGAAAAATATACAGTAGAGAGCTTCTTCAAAAACTACGAGGTAATAAACATGAAGAATGATAGAACTCGCTGGGGTGCTCGTTTGAAGAGAAAAGAAAATGTTGCCAGCGATAAAATGCTTATGCAAGACATCGATTGGCATTCTGGAAAAAACAATATTCCCCGCCATTCTAAGGACGATAAGTGGTTCGTCATTCCGCTAGATTTGAAAGGACCTTACATTTCAGGTTCAAATGTATTCCCTGCGAATCTCGCCAATTATCAGCCTTGGGTTTTTAACTGGCCCGAGAAATCAAAAGAGGTATGTTTCCTAAATTTCGCTCAGTTTATAATCTTCATTCCTTTTTTATACCTATTAATCTTGCGAAATTTTCAGATTATCAAGTTGAGAAGGAGCTACAAAAGAAATTCTAAGGCAAGTACCCTAGCAGCACTCCGTTCGATCACGGATGAAGTAAGAAATACTTTTCTTTATTATTTTTAACAATATTGTTGCCTCTATTTCTTATCTTAATTCGTGTGCGAAGGTTGGTGCTGAAGTTGTTGAAGAAGAAGAAAATCCTGATATTGCGAAGGCCAAGAGCAAGAGTAAGGGTCTTCTTCGCAAGGGGAAGTCCGCTGCCCCACCTTGTTATTAGTCACGATTATCACTAACCGTAGGATAGCGGGTCCTCTTAGCTAGCCCCAAAATCCCTTATTTCACCGAGTAACAAGTCCGCTTAGTTATCGATTCTATTCAAAAGAACCACCTTGAGGTTCGCTTACAAGATGTAATTCCCCGAATGCATTAAGATTTATGAATTTAGGTTTAGTACTAGTAGTTAAACTCGGTTCGCTTGGTCCACTTTCTAGCGTTGTTTTTACACACAATCGCTCCACGGAATCCCTCCGCAAGGTCTCGTGTTTTCTACTTGTGTAAAGTGTCGAGAACGATTACGTATTCCATAACTTATACTAGAATTAGATTAAACTAACAAATCAATTTAGCGTGCACTCCAAACAATCTATCAATCAATCATGAATGTCATTAAGATCATTCCTATTAGTAAAAACAAACGATAATCATGTGAAAACTTCAAGATAGAATTGAAACAAAACTCAAATCATGTATTAAGAACTAGGAATTCATCCCCAATCAATAATAAAATTAGCTACTCATGTTTTTGAAATTCACACAAATAATAATTAAAAGGAGAATTTTCAAGAGTTCACACAAATAATTAAAAAGAAGAATTTTCAAAGCTATCAAAAACACAAGTGATGTGTGTGTAGAGAGTGTGTAAAAGATGTAGAAAACTTCTCTATTTATAGGCTTCAATATTCTCCAAATCTTCCAAGGAATAGAATCCTTTTCCTTTAGCCATTCAATTTCCAAATTCAAGTCTTTCTCAACTCTTCATCTTCTCTTTCCAAATTTGAGCGAAATTCTCCATCCAACTCCTAGTCCAAGTCTTCACACCCATGAGAGAAGTCCATAGAAAATTCGGGAATTTTTGCTCGGAAAACTGGTATTATGGCGGAATCCGAGGAATAGTCACCACGGACACCGAAAATTTCTCCGTCGGGGAATATTCGACGGAATATTCCGTCGAGTCCACGCTAGGACTAACGGTCAAAAGTCAAACCGTGACCAACCGGGTCAGGGAAGGAGGAGTCGGTCAGGTCGGCTTCTAACTCACCGACCGGGTCTAATCGGGGTGAGTTGGATCATCCGGATCGTTATCGGACTCACCGAGTCGACTCGGTGATGCCATGAGTCGAATCGAGTTAGCTATCTCTCTCGGGTCGATTTGGTGAGTTGCAGTGCTAAGCCATTTGCACTGGCCAAACTCTTGTGATGCATAATCCTTCTGCTGTAGCATTGGATGGATCCTGCACCAACCTCTCCAGCTGCATTGCATAACTCAACCCTACAGCAGCTGAACCTGCAATTCTCAATAGTTCAACCTGCATGTTAGTCCCCAATGCATTCTCATCACAGTTCACTGCCACCATTAAAACTATTGGCATAAAACAGTCTCATCTCAGATCTTTCTTCCCTGAGTTCATTCACAGTTACCATGGCTGTAGGATCATAATATCGCCACAACAACAATTCGCGAAGACAACGGATAACAACATTGCGAGTGAGTCGCAGAGGGTCAAATATGAATGACGCACTGGATGACGATAGGAAGATATGAAATCTGGCGAAAGTTAAGAAGTGTCATGAATACGAATACTTGTACGCTGCGACACATTTCTCGCGAGACATTCCCGAAAATAAAGGACAACTTAATTGCCATTCACTATGTATTACCCTATATAAAGGGATGAGTGAATCATTTGTAGGGGTTCTTTTTGGATTGGAAAGCAAGTCATTAGGAGAGAGCTTGAGAGCGAATGTTAGTAAGATCTTAAGTGTAATTCCATTTTCCTGTGTAAACGTATTAAGAAAATTATTAATAAATATTCTTAATTGCTCATCTATTATCTTCTGAATGGATTAGTTAAACAAAATATAGTGAGGGGTGTATTGTGGGATTTCCTGCAACTACATATTGGCGCTAGAAACTTGTGAATTGAAAAAGATTGGCTTAGAGATTTGGAAGAATTTGAATGCGATAATTTTCAAAAGATTTACTAAAAGAGAAATGGCTAGAAGAAGAAATGTACTTGAACAACTTTGTGAGAAGAAGTGGAAGACTTATTTGGAGAAAGGAGAATCGAACAAGGAGAATCGTCAAGGTGAATATGAGAAATGATGAAGAAAATCATGTTCAGCGTTTAATTCCTCCTAAATAACAAATGAAACTGGATTACGATAGAGTAAGCGTACATACTTGGAGGTCGAATTACGAGGATGAAAGGGAAGAAGAGCAGCGATTGATGAATAACGGACAAGAAGGAGGAGACCAAGAAATGAATCTAGGAAATGAAGAAATCACAAAGATTGGAAACATTGAGACAAACAATACATGAAGAAAGGCGACTAGAGGCGGAAGAGCGAGCAAATTTGACAAGACGAATCATGAATTAAGAATGGAAAATATGAGATTGCAAAATAGAAGATCAAGAAGCACTGCGAGATCGAGTTCAAGATCGACTAGGGAAGAAAGAAGGAGAGCCTTACCAACGAAATTACGAGAGGTAGAAAACCAACAGAAACATAAAATCTCGGATGAGAACATCACGAAAGAAGAGAGGACGCAGAAGATCGTTATATTCCCCATCCCGAGAATTTCCAAGATGAGCAAGAGTGAAGAAAATCAGGGAGCTAGGCGATTTCGGGGGCCAAATGATCCATTGGCGGAAGGAAGAGCAATACCGCACTAAGAGAAGCATTGAGAAGGCAAAAAGAGATTGTGGACGACATTGAGAAACATTATCTTTGAACAAGCACGCTTAGCCCGCGAGAGAGAGAGAGAGAGTAAGATCGAAGTGGAAAACCAAGAATTGGAAGAAGCAATCCGACAAAATAATCACGACAACCGAGAAAGGAGGCGAGCACAAAATCATGTCAATAGAAATACCAATGGAGAATACGAAAGGATGCGAGAGGAGAGTTGATAGAGAACCCGAAGAGAGAATGATAGATATAATGGTGTGCGAATTGATGAAAGAGACGAAGGAGAAAGTCGCGAGAGAAAAGGAGAGAAGAAAATAGCGAACAAGAAGGTCAAAACAGGCATGAACGTAGGAGGCGAGAGGCGAGCTAAAAAGACCGGCGAGAATCAAATCCCGAGGAAAATGAGCAAATCTTGAAAGAATTGCGTAAATGAGAAAATTGTTAAATAGTAGGAGGGAAGGAGGAAGAAGACAGTTGGATGAAGCCATCGCAGAAGTCGCGAAGACTCCTTTCACAATAGAAGTACAAATGGGAGGAATACCACCTAAATGCAATCTTCCGCATTAACCAACATTTTAGATGGAACAACTTGTGCGATACAACACATCAAGGCTTATATGAGATGTATGTTACAATGGGAGAATCATGATGCCATATTGTGCAAATACTTCGCATCAAGCTTAATTGGAGAAGCACTGAAATGGTTTGAAGGATTACCGAGAAACACAATCTCATCATTCAACCATTTACAAACTATTTTCTTGGGAGCGTATATAAGTAACAATTCCACGCGACCAAGAATTGAAGATGTATTCGGATTGAAACAAAGAGTTGGCGAGAGTTTAAGACATCTGACAATGAGATGGAGGACAATGTGCGAGTGAAATGGCCGGAAGGGTAGAGGAAAGATATCTCATTTTATCATTTGTAAATGCTCTGTTCGCAAAAGTTTGTTATACATTCAAATATTGAGAATTAAAAATACGATTACGATGATTCGAGCTGAGAACTTCAAGAAGAATACATTGCTTTGGAAGAAAGACAAAATGAAATGGAATCATACCAGTTGCGAATACAAGTTCGAACGCTGCGAATGCAAGTTTATTACCAAAATTTTTAAACTCGGTGGCGACCACTTCGCAAGGGCAACCGGAAAATAGAGTTGATGATGTAATGACAAAAATAGTGGCTATGGGGAGCCGAGATCGGGGAGGATTTTGATAGAGAAAGGAACTACTACAACCGCGGCAACAATAATAAAATTCGAGAGATTAGATCATATGCAAGAAACTTATGGAGGACGAAGGCGAATAACCATGGAGGGCCAAGAAATCGCAGAGTGGTATGGGAAGAGATCGAATGCCACCACTAAATGCTAGTGTGGAAAAAATTTGGGAAGCTATACTTGTAATGGAGGACGTACCACCACCATGGAATGCGGGAGTGAACCACTACCAAGTGGATGAAGTCATGAATATTGTTCTTACCATCGCTTTCATGGACATCTAACAAATGACCTGAGAAACATAAAGAGAATTATTCTCGGAATGATTGATCGGGGAAGCTGACTCATTTTCTAAAAGATGAAGAGAAAGGAAGCAAGTATTAACAACATCACCATCAAGTGCAAAGAATGGGTTTCAAAGAAGGGAAAAGAAGCATTCGTAATAGAAGTGGGAACAAAGGCCAAAATCTATTTTGCAATTCTATCGTTCATTCATATCGTACAATTGAAGATTTTCACGATAACGTGCTTAGTAGAGTATATGCAAGAGATTTCCATAACAAAGAAGTGATGAACCTGGCGAGAAAGTCGCAATTGAAAGATTGCAGCTAAAAATTATTTCTTTCTCTCGCCACGAGGTACCCAAAGGAAGAGAAGAACATGATAGCCCGTTGGTGGTACATTTGGACATTAATCCAAGACCAGCTTGATGGAGAAGATGACGAAGCGAGAAAATTGTTGGGCAATCAATAGAATCCTAATCGATACCGGGAAGTTCGGTGAATATTCTGTTTTTACCATACTTATAAGACTATGGGTGGAGAGGATGAAAATTTGATTCCTTCAACGTACAAAATCTACGGTTTTAACGGCACGCGAACAAACCTAAAGGAGAGGTTCACATGAGGATACCTTTACAAGGATTATCGGTGACATTTTATTCTCGCGTGGTTGACGTGGAATCTCCTTATAACGCATTAATTGGGCGACCATGGCTGCACGAAATCTTGGGAGTAGCATCAACATACCATCAATGTATAAAGTTTCCCCATCCAAATGGTATTGGAATTATAAAGGGAGATTGGAAGGAAGGTCGAAATGTTATGAGGTTGACGTAGAGAGTCGAAGAGAGAAATGCTAAAAGGAAAGGTTGGAAACAGAATATCAAAGATGAACAGAGAAAAGAGAAGCTGATGGTGGATACTATAGAGATAAGAAGTGAAGAAGCATCGCGAAGTGCCGCAAGAATAGTTTTCTTATTTCTTATTTCTCATGCCTATTACTTCATAATTTTCAAAAAAGTTTTCTGCAGTGTATCTCTCAGGGATTATTTCTAAATTTACATATTCGGGTCTCTAACACTGTTAGGATATAGAGATCCTTTGGGGATCACGACTGGGCAAACTCAAGCATTAGCGGATATAATCGCCGCTTAATTGATAGACAGCTGCGAGAAGTTCGGATGGGAAAGGATTTCATAAAGAGCGGCATCTCGTGATCATACAAAGGAATGGGAAGTCTGCGAGAAGTTGACCTAGCGAAACAATAATCTTGTGATCATCACATTGATGATCGTAAAAGCTCAGCGTGAGTATAGATGAACATTCTAGATTAGGAATGGTAGAAAGGGTGAAACCTTTATCCCGCAACTTTTCGAGTCTCAACAAAGCGAGGTTTGTACATACGACTAAGTGAAGCCATTATCAATATGGGAATGGATAAAGAATCAAGATTAAGATATGATAAAAAAAGATCGAAGATTTGCAGTAATAGAAGCGCAGCTTGCGGAAGAAGAAGATAAAAGAAAAGTTGCAGAGAGAAGACGAAAGAGGAAAAGAGAAAGATATGAAAAATATATATAGAGAGAAAGATATGAAAAATATACGAAAGAGGAAAAGACAAGTCTTGGCGCATGCTGCACTCGGCCCGAAGAAAACTCCACTTAGGGTGCAGCCTTGTAACCATAAACTCTATAGGTATAAGGGATAAGACCGGATGGGAGGAGCTATCCTTGTATGGCCGATGTACGCCTCCTTGAAGGGGCAACCAGGGAGATGATAAGGGCGGCACCCTCCATTAGGGAGCTGATAAGTGCCAAAGACGCAAATGTCACGAGGCTTTGTTTTCGCAAGGAAACTTAGGCTTGTCATATTTGTGCAATGATCCTGCAGAGGCAATAATACTAACGCGAGGGTAAGACGAGATCAATGGGTCCTTACATGCAAGTGTAAAAGACGTCCTGCGATTTCGTCGCAAGACGCGCAATGTCACGGGGGCTTTATTTTCGCAAGAATATTTAGGCTGTCATATTGTCGCATAAGCAAAATATCCTGCAGAGAGGCAAAAATACTTGAAAAATGATAAGGCAAGGTCAATGGGTTTTTGCATGCAAGTGTAAAGACGTCCTGCGACCTTGTCGCAATAAGGGGTGGCGTAGTAAGACCTTTTACTTAGGAAGGTCAAGCTTAGAAGACCACCAAAAATGATAAGGCGAGATCAATAGATTTCTTCTTTTATAAAATCACTTGCGACCTCGTCGTAATTATAAATCTAAACATCATTCACAGTCGGAGGAAGAAAGTGCGAATCTCGAAATTTCATTCTTTCATATGAAGATGCATAACAGAGGCAAAAATATGGGAACGGAAAAGACGAAATATTGTTATCCATCTTCCAATGAAAGAGTTATACATTAATAATGTTAGCCAATTATATTACAAGGAAAAAAAAAAAGGAAAAAACTGCCAAGAAAGGGGAATGAAGATTGAATTTATGGGCAATAAACCCAAGAAGTTTACAAAAAGAGACACGTAAATGTACGAGATATTACGGGCGTGAAAGAAACAAAAAGAATTATCTCTTTGGTGATTTTTCTCCTCTATCGATCCTTCAATTTCATTATTCTCGTCGCATGAGTTTTCTTTTTCGCTGGCCTCACTATCAGAAACGTCCGAAACAGGCAAATTCTCAGGAACTTCTTCGGAAAGCCAAGGATATGAACAAAGAGGGATTTTGTGATCATTACAAACATACTCCATGGCTTCATTGCGAAAACGAACGGCATCATTATGCACGCCGGGCTGATCGGCCAAGACCGACCAAGCTTGGTCGTCTTGGAACGCGCGCCCAAAATTGTCATGATGCGCAACTTTTACGGCACCAGATTTCTATTGCAAATCGATCTCGACCAATCAACTTCGCCGGACAAATTGAGTGGCCCAGATCACACTTTCACGAGACAATGAGATATGGGCGCCTACACCGTCATGTCAGCCTACACACATGCACGATCGGCCCTGTCAAAATTGTATCCCAAGCTTGATTCGACAAGCCGAAGAGTGATGCTTACGCACCTCTTCAAAAACCCTAATTCCATCAATGGTCGCAGATGAGTGTCTCAAAGATCATATCGTCCGTCCAACTTCACCGGCTTGGTTATACAACCCTGGTCATGAGTTAATTGGTCAGCGAGGCTTCATGGTGATCACCACCCGTCACTTTACTACACCATGATGCAGTACCTGCATAGAATACACACGGTACTTCACAAGTATCGACTTCCTAAATAACTTAGTTATTCAATATAGCATTACATGCTACTTTCTGTGGGTCCCACGATCCACACACTCGAGACATCAATCATGTCACAAACGGGGGATACATACTGGGGTATTGGTTCGGCGGTTTTACAAGTGCAACGCGCCATCACAAGAACGTGTCGAAGTCATGGACGGTTAGAGATGACAGGAGAAGTGGGCAAGACTGGTCGTGTAACACTAACACACAACTCCACTACTCCACTACTCCACTTCCCACGAGAGACGTGAATAAGGCTCAAATGACTTGTATAAATAGGTTCTCCTCCCTATGTCCAAAAAACAAGGAACAAGTCCAGACAACAGAGGCAAGTGTTAATACCATCATATTTAAACACCGGAACTGATAGTTTACATCCTGCAAGACAGTTCAGCTTTCTGATACAAGTCATACATAGCCAACACCTTCACAATCTCAACACCTTCTTCGCTTCCCTCCCTAAGATCAACCCCATCTCCTTCACTTTGTGACCGAAACAAGTCCGGAACGGCCATTTCTTGGTTTAGGCCGGATTTGCACGCATTGATTTTCGATCTACAAGCACCCCGTGTAGTGCATTTTTTAAGGTTTAGACTCATTTCTCATCCACACACCCCAAATTACCAAAACCGGCAGAGATAGTTTTCACCCACAAACAATTGGCGACCATAGTGGGAGGTTAATCTCTCGGTTGTAAAGTCAATTTCTTCAACACCATTCAATCAATTTCATGATGGTTGGTCTTAGGACCGCCTCGACAGTCTCAAATCCTGATGGTTCCTCCAACGAAGATACCCCTCATCCTAACGGCGTATCTGACGGCATGATCAAGAGATTTCCAACATTAAGCGAACTAGCACGGGTACATGAGATTCACACGAAGAACATGGATCTAATCAAAGAAGCGGTAAACGGCATACTTGATCTCCTTATCAAGATGACATCAGAGATGAGCGTTACGGACACCTCTACATCGGGGACTAGTTCCCTCGAGATCAACAAAGCTTTACTACGAACCAGACCAAGTGGATCAGAAGCGGCATCTCTAGTGGAAAGCTTGTGTGAACTCTTGTACCTCTCAAGAATCAACGGGCAGAGACGTTTGCTGCAATTAATAAAATAGCTGTGGACGTACACCTGACTCCTTCACGTCCAGAAGTCTTAACTGCATTGGAAATATCTTTAAATAATGTTACATTTACAGAAGACGACATGATGGCAGAGGAAGGTCACAACCGGGCCCTACATGTTACCGCACACATCAAGAGTTCAGAGTTCAGGAGGGCCCTCGTCGACACAAGAGCATCTTCGAATGTGATTACTCTCAAGACTCTCAGGACAACCAAGGTTATCCCATGCAATATTATACGGCAGCCCACCACAATGACGGACTTCGAAGGAAACCAGACCAGCACATACGGGTATGTCAATCTGAATTTATCAGTAGGACCCGTTCAGTCAAAAGTGAAATTTGAAGTCATAGAAAAGGAGCCGGACTACCATATGATACTAGGGAGACCGTGGCTTCATGACAATAAGGTCATCCCTTCAACGTATCACCAGTGCCTGAAGACCATGCTAAATGAGGAAGTCATCCGTATTCCTGCATCATTGTCTCCGTACGCACCAACATGCGGAGTGAAACTGTTCGAGCCAAGAGAAACTCCGCAGGGAGGGTCAGACAAAATCCTGTGCACCCCACTACCCACGTGGGCTTCAATCCAGGAAGAAGACCGACTTGGATCACTGGGGGATAAGCACTACGACACACCTTTTCTGACGAGGCGTCCATCTTTATCCGGTGAAGCTTCAACCCATGCTCACACCAAAAGGGAACGCACTTTCGAGGCCAGTCGTGATCATAAGGGGAAGATAATATACCGGCGCCGCTGTTAGCAATTAGCATGAGAGACTGGCACCCAGTCTCTCCGCCTAATTGAATGCTGCAAGAACGATGGAACACAAGATGAGGTATTGGACGCCCCGAGATAGCTACAAGATGGCACCAACTCCATAATTGATGAGCTCGAGATTGTTAACATCGGGAATAAAGAATCTCCCTGGCCTGTCTCTATCAGTTTGACTCTGTCCGTGGACGAACGTGCGAGTCTTGTCCAACTACTCAAGGAGTACCAAGATGTGTTTGCCTGGACATACGAGGAAATGCCTGGTCTAGATGAAAAATTGGTCACCCATCACCTACATGTCATACCTGGATCCAAGCCAATCGAGCAATCTCCGAGGCAATTCAGACACGAAGTGGAAGAACAAATCAAGAACGAAATTCAGAAGTTTCTAGTTGCTGGCTTCATCAGACCTATTCATCATCCGACCTGGTTAGCTAATGTGGTCCCAGTAAAGAAGAAAAATGGACAGATTCGGTGCTGCGTGGATTTCAGAGACTTGAACAAGTGCTGCCCCAAGGATGACTTTCCTTTGCCTAACATCGACATGTTAGTAGACGCCACCAGCGGACACGGCATGTTCTCCTTCATGGATGGTTACAGTGGCTACAATCAGATAAGGATGTATGAGCACGATGCAAGTAAGATAGCCTTCTGAACCCCTCTTGGCAATTTTTACTATACTGTTATGCCATTCGGTTTAAAGAACGCCGGCGCAACGTATCAACGTGCTATGACGGAAATATTCCACGACATGATGCATAAGCAAGTCGAAGACTACGTGGATGATATAGTAGTCAAATCCAAGAATCAAGCTATCCTCACAATGTCGCCGTGAACTCGTGAAGGAGCTCCAAAACTTCATGGGCAAGGTAAACTTTTGCTTCATTTACCCCTGCTGAAGAAAGGATCAAGTTTCGTCACGGATCACACTACAACAGAAGCGTTTGAAGAGGATTCAACAAATATTGTCATCTCTCGAATCATCACAAAGGGTTTAGCCTATTATGTAAGCCTGCATAAGAGCAAGCATGGGACATCTTCGATCCATGGCGATACCTCAAGGGAGCAGCCTCACGAAGATAACGATGTCCGCGTGTCATGTCGAGAAAGAATCCGGGCGAATCACTCTATCGAGGATGGTGCATGTCTACCGTGTTATGTTGGAGAATCTCGCACTTTGGTCATCCTCACGGACTTCGTGAAGCTGTTGAACGCTCATCTACGACAGCATCTACCCCGCTGGAAAGAACCAGGCCTTCCAATAATGAAGAGCCTCATGATGTTCGTGGAAGCATACATCCCACCAATAGGCAATACAACCTTCAGCCTTCCATAATCAGTTTCGCTGAAGCAGCAAGAGGAAAGCAACCGAGATACAACATCCTGCGCGTCCTAAATCGCCAACTCCAACTCCAGCACCATATGAAGACGCCAAGTTCGCCCCCGTAGCTATCACGCCTCCTTGCCGTCTCTTCGATCACAAATGCTGCCAAGAACCGTTGTTGCTCGTCGATTAATACCATCCGAGCTTCACCATATCAACGACCATTACGTACAAAAGACCCATCGGGCATACAAGATAGAGCCACGTAGACCACGCTTGGGGACTGAGGTTCAGCATGAAATTCCTTTACCGTCAGTCAAGAACTTTTTCAACGCTCCACCCACTAGAAGCTGCATCAAACGCTCTCCGGGACCTGCTTGCTCCATAAGATGCTTCAACGCTCTCGGGACCCACACCACGTTCGAACATACAAGGTTAACTTTTGAGCAAAGCAAGCACGCCTAGATCCCACGTTCGAGCAAAGGGAAGACCGATGTTGGTTAGCAAGACCGGTGTTCGTCAAGGAAAGACTGGTGTTGGTCGAAGTAGCAAGGATGACACTCGAGCAAGCACATAAACTGTACGGGCAAAGAAATAAAAGCCGGTGTTGATCAAGTCACAAGGCCAGTACTGTTCAAGTCACAAGTCTGGTATTGCTCAAGTCACAAGTCCGATATTGCTCAAGCTTCAAGTCTGGTATTGATCAAGTGACAAGTCCGGTATTGATCAAGCTTCAAGTCTGGTATTGATCAAGTCACAAGTCCGGGTATTGGTCAAGCTTCAAGTCTGGTATTGATCAAGTCACAAGTCCGGTATTTCTCAAGTTTCAAGTCTGGTATTGATCAAGTGACAAGTCCGGTATTTCTCAAGCTTTAAGTCTGGTATTGATCAGGTCACAAGTCCGGTATTGCTCAAGTTTCTAGTCTGGTATTGATCAAGTGACAAGTCCGGTATTGCTCAAGTTTCAAGTCCGGTATTGGTCAAGGGGAAAGTCTGGTGTTGGGGTGAGGCAATAGGTTTGGTAATTGGTCGAAGCAGGCGTAGCCGGCCCCAAGAAAAGCAGGCACGCGGCAGCTCCCACTTGATCAGGCACATCCAGCCCCAAATTGGTCGAAGCAGGCACAACCGGCCCCAAGCAAAGCAGGCACGCGGCAGCTCCCACTTGATCAGGCACATCCAGCCCCAAATTGGTCGAAGCAGGCACAGCCGGCCCCAACCAAAGCAGGCGCATGATGAGTCCCACGATCGAGCAAAGCAGGCGCAACAGACTATTGGGCAGGAACATCAGCCCACGCTCGAGCGGAACAATCACGAAGAAGTCTCTCGACCGAAGCAGGCATAGCAAGGTCGATCGAAGTAGGCAAGACCGACATCATGCTAGGGGAACGCTCGCCTGAACGCCTCTTGAACGTGACATGCTCCAAGGATAGGACGACTCGTCTCTCTTGGTAATATCTAACTTTGTCTCATAAGTTTTATCTGTATATGTCACCATCTAATGCCTACCCCACAATAGTGTAACCATTATGTGCTAGGCAGGGGACTTAATGTTGATGGTGGATTTTAGTTCAGGACTAAAATTGTGAAACCAAATTTATGCGTTGACATCCTGCAAAGGATAGCCACTGATAAAGTGATGAATACTTCTTCACTTTACTAATTCACCTAGAATGGAGCATGTGGCAACAATCCCAGTATTCTGTGAATTAAATACACGAAATTCATCCAGGTTGGATCATGTGGCAACAATCCCATATACCCTGTGAATTTACAACATTATTAATTAATGCATATCCAGCCTTGTATTTCTGTACTCATTACCACGGTGCGGCATGACGACTGAGTGTTGTTCTCAGCAGAGCAACACGAACCTCCAAGCATTAATAATGAAGCATGTACGAAATACCCGTACAGGTTGCAAATCTCGGTGTGTTATACTAGCCCGATTGAGAATACAACTCTCGGTGTGTTATACTAGCCCGATTGAGCATACAACTCTCGGCGTGTTATACTAGCCCGATTGAGCATACATCTCTCGGTGTGTTATACTAGCCCGATTGAGCATGTTTGAACCTGGACTGTCCATATCAGTCTCATAAACGATCACAACCATCCAACTTCACCAGCATGATTGGATGGCTTAGATTGAATCCATGACCCCAAGCAGGTATTGGAATATTCACTACCGACCCAACGCGGGCCCCGCATGGTCGGCCTCCCCAAAAGGGTGGCATAACTTGCCAAACCGTCCAAACCAGAGCAGTATGGACGAAAAACCCTAAATTAGGGTTTGCGGCACATTACATGTATCCCAAAAACAGTCTCAACCATCCATCTTCGCAGGCATAGATGGAGGGGGTGTAGATGTAGATTCAAAGGGCCCAGAGCATGTCAACACAAACACCGTGGGCCCGCCTACATACCTGACTGATCGGTCAGGACCAACTATGGTCGGTCGTCTTGATTCGTGCGCCCTAAACTGGGTATGACACACGGCCGACAAAACCTAATTAGGGTTTGTGTCGCGATCACGAGCGTCCATTTTTCTCCCCGCACGAATGAAGGGTCCAGAATAGACTAAGCAGTCCAGTAAATATCAACACGATCACTGTGGGCCCACCTATATCCACACCCGATCGGCCAAGACCAAACTTGGATGTAAACCTTGATTCGCGCGCCCAAGCTAGGCGTGGTCACACTTACCAACCCCAAACTGATTTCGACCGCTCAAGTTTACCGAACAAATTGAGTGGCTTAGATCACGTTTCTATGGGACGATGAAGTACAAGTATATACACCATCCCACCATATGCACGCCGGGATGATCGGCCAAGACCGACCAAGCTTGGTCGTCTTAGAACGCGCGCCCAAAATTGGCATGATGCGCGGCTTTTGTGACACCAGATTTCTGTTGCAAATCGATCTCGACCGCTGAACTTCGCCGGACAAATTGAGTGGCCCAGATCACACTTTCACGAGACAATGAGATATGGGTGCCTACACCGTCATGTCGTCTACACACATGCACGATCGGCCCTGTCAAAATTATATCCCAAGCTTGGATTCGACCAAGCTGAAGAGTGATGCTTACGCACCTCTTCAAAAACCCTAATTCCATCAACGGTCGCAGATGAGTGTCTCAAAGATCATCTCGTCCGTCCAACTTCACCGGCTTGGTTATACAACCCTGGTCAGGAGTTAATTGGTCAGTGAGGCGTCATGGTGATCACCACCCGTCACTTTACTACACCATGATGCAGTACCTGCATAGAATACACACGGTACTTCATAAGTATCGACTTCCTAAATAACTTAGTTATTTAATCTAGCATTACATGCTACTTTCTGTGGGTCCCACGATCCACACACTCGAGACATCAATCATGTCACAAACTGGGGGATACATACTGGGGTATTGGTCTGGCGGTTTACAGCGTGCAGCGTGCAACACGCCATCATAAGAACGTGTCAGGAAGTCATGGACGGTTAGAGATGACAGGAGAAGTGGGCAAGACTGGTCGTGTAACACTAACACACAACTCCACTACTCCACTTCCTCTAATTCCCACGAGAGACGTGAATAAGGCTCAAATGACTTGTATAAATAGGTTCTCCTCCCTATTTCCAAAAAACGGAACAAGTCCAGACAACAAAGGCAAGTGTTAATACCATCGTATTTAAACACCGGAACTGATAGCTTACATCATGCAAGCCAGTTCAGCTTTCTGATACAAGTCATACATAGCCAACACCTTCACAATCTCAACACCTTCTTCGCTTCCCTCCCTAAGATCAACCCCATCTCCTTCACTTTGTGACCGAAACAAGTCTGGAACGGCCATTTCTTGGTTTAGGCCGGATTTTGCACGATTGATTTCTCGAATCTACAAGCACTCCCGTGTAGTGCATTTGTTTAAGGTTTAGACTCATTTCTCATCCACACACCCCAAATTACCAAAACCGGCAGAGATAGTTTTCACCCATAAACAGTAGACCACCTATTTTTTCGAATCTGAGCCTTTATATAATCCATGTTTGACCGAAACAGGCATATCCCAATCCAACCCGATAACCAAATCCGAATATAACTCCACCTACTACCAAATCAGGATGTTCATGATAGTTCCTCTCTGTTCTGCTTCAACACAATCATGCAGCCAATTATGATCGATAAAAACATGTGTACCAGCTCTATTCTGCTCTAACAAGATCATCCCAACAATAATCTTCCCTTGAATATCTTTAAATCTCGCTTGAATCTCGAACCCTAACCTGCAGGTGTGCTGGTTCATTTTCCCACCAAATTTGAAGTTTGAATTTTGGGGAAGAAGTTGGTCGCCCCCTATCCTCGGCAGCAGTGTAAATAACACATGTCCTGAGGAGTGCCCTTATCAAAAATGAGTGTGCCTTTAACACTTTTCTAGCCAATTTTTTTAAAAAATGTTTGTTGCCCAAAAATACCTACAAACACATAAAACACCATAATAAGTACAAAAATGAGTACTATCAATATATAGAATCGAGACAAATCGGACACAAAAATGTGTCCATCAGGGTTCGACCCGTACTTGCCTCTTCCGACTAGTTAGACACCATGCGATCGCGGTTATTATTATATAGGCATTTCCAGAATCCTATCAACAACCTGTATGGACTAAACTCGAATACAATTCCGAGTTTCAACTTAATATATCTCAATCAAGGAATTATATGAAGAGTTTATATCTCTTTCTCTCACAATCAGAAAGTTTACAGGAGCCAATCCGTGAACCTGATTATGTGTGAGAGTACATGGACTATTCAAAAGATCAATATCTAAGAATCAATCAAGTCGTATCCATCAAACAAGGATGGATATATCTACTTTGATTGATTGATGTACAACCTGTGATATTTCAATTATAAATATAAACAATATAATGCGAAAAAAGAAATAACACAGACACTAGATATTTTGTCAACGAGGAAACCGCAAATGCAGAAAAACCTGACACCTAGTCCATACTTGAACACCAAACTGTATTAAACCGCTACAGACTCTAGCCTAGTACAAATAACTTCAGACTGGAATATAGTTGAGACCAAATTAAACCCTCACAACAATTCAGTTACCATCGCGTTCCTTACGCCTCTTGAATCCCAGCAGGACTCCGCGCAATTTATTCCCTTAGCTGACGTCCTTTACAGCCTAAGAGTTGCTTCAACTCAATTGCAGACTTTAAACCAATCTGCTTCCCACAGATAAGACTATATGTGATTTCCTTTTTGATCGTAGATCAAGGTGAGACAAAAAATCGATAGAAATAGACAATGGTTAGCTAACCTCAAAATTCGGTCTTATGACTCCCGAAGAACAACCTAGATTCTTATTCACCTCACAAGTATTAAATTTGTGGAATCACAAAGTCTAAGACGAATATAACTTTACGATTTCTATCTATCTTGTTTGAGTGAGCAGCTCCAACAATCAAAACAATATCAGGATACTCGAACTATCAAGATAAAGATAGTTGGACATGGCTTCATGAATCCCTAGGTCAAGTCTTTTTAGTCGCTAAACCCTATAAGGGTTTGAGGGAGAGGACGACTCTAGTTTACAACTAGGAAATATAAAGATAGTATCAGGGATTAAAAAATCCCAGTTGCTTGAGGTTCTCCCTTATATTGAATTTCAAAGTATACGTTGCTTTAGGTTTAAGCTACGATATCTTTGGAACTAAGCAAACAATATCCACCGTTAGATGAATCTTTGAAATGAGATTAACATACCAAGATATACACTCTGGTTAGGATGAACCGTAACCGAACCGTGTACAAAGACATTGTTCATGGACGGTTAGCCGAAACTAGCCGATTGAACCATAAGCTTAATCATATTCATATAACACTTAAGACTTTAAGCTTGAGTCACAACCATAGGTTATACTGTGATCAATCATGTCTACAAAGTGTTTTTAGAGATTTATTCAAATGCCAATTATCTCACAATTTTTTTTTTTATGCATCTGAAAATATTCGATAGGGCAAGTACGTGTACCAGGTACATGTACTCTACCTTGTTGGTGACTATTTTTGTCATGGTACATGTACCAGGTATGTGTACCCTTAAGACAAAAACTAGTTCAAAAACTCATAAAACTTTTTCGGTTTGCGTACCAGGTATGGATACCCCTCTAGTTTCAAAACCAACAGTTCCTTTACGGTATGCATACTAGGTATGCGTACTATTCCAGGTTCACGAGCAACATACTTTTTATGGTATGGATACCGAGTATGCGTACAAAAATTTTTCTGCTGAACTATAGCTACACCGGTACGTGTACTGAGTATATTACTGCGGCTTCGGACCTATAACAGTTTTCGCAGTATGTAAAACTGGTATGCATACTGTCTTGTATCCAGATTTACAGTAGTTCTATATTTCTCTTTAAATCAATTCAGAACATTCCCAAATAACATGAATGACACATATTATTGCACCAGGCTATTTTCATATGATAATCTCAAATCACGATTTAGATTATTAACAATAAATTGTTCTTAACCGAAATTCATCAAGTATGAATAAATGTTCATTAAGCTGTCATATATATTTCGAGAACGAATTACCAAGGTAATTTGACTCGAAATTCTTGATATGCTTGCGATAGTCTAATTAATCATGCGATATGTTCTCATAGATAGAAGGATGAATATAACTTAAGAAATATGTGGTTAAGCTTCACGTACCTTTTGTTCAGTCTTCTCCAAAAGCTTCGGTTGATATAGCAACACTTGTAAGTTCGACCGAGCAATGCTCTAACAATCTTCCCATTTGTCAATTTTAGTGAAAAAACTATCAATACATATGGATTTAACAATAAATCTTCAAAACTCCTTGATTACATCATGCTTGATTTCCTTGGTTTCTTCAACTCCTTGAATTCTTCGTTGCTTCAAGTTGCAATGATTTTGAACGTGTTCAACTCAGCATCGTTGTTGTTGAAAATCCGTAGCGATAACAACTTTGAAAACAAATATTCTCAATTGTCGTTATACATAAACATAATATTATTACCTTCTCCAAAATTCAATTGTATCACAAATTCGAAGAATACTATGGTGATATGTTTCTCCCCCTTAATCAGTACATACATCTTTTGCATAATAGGTGAAACCTATAGATATTGATTCACTCCACCTTACATAATGATCTGTAAACCATATGTATGTAGTGTGAAACTACTAATTAATTCTCCCCATTTTTGTCAATAAAAATTGGCAAAGGTACAAAAATAATGGGATCGTAATGAATTCAACCAAAATATACTTCAAGACTTAAAGGAATTGCATATAAACTTTTAATTAGATGATATCAAATAATATGAAATACTTAGCTCTTATCTAGGAGATTTAAGATACAAGCATCCCCTCTAAATTCCACAGTCACACACCCCACAAAGATATAACAATTAAGCACAAGTTCACTTAAGAACTCTCCCCCATTTGATGTCATTCCCAAGAGAACAACATGAGTGACCTTACTTTAATGAAAAAGAAGGATTTTGTCGTACATTAACAAATCACATGGATTTGTATCCTGAACATCGACTTAAATTAATCTCAACGCCAGTTACAAACAAAGAGATAATTTTAATCGGTATGACTCAACATAAGAAAATCTTACGGTGTGTATAGTGCAGTAATAACACAAAAGTGTGATCACGAGTAGATCGATACTGCGAAAAATTCTCACAAGGTTTGTTCTATTTTTAGTTTATAAAACATAGTAGATTTAACCGAGCATATATGAGATCTCAGTTTTTTTTTTTTTTTAAAAAAAGTAAAGGACACATATATCTCATAAGATTTTGCAAATATATTAAACCAATAATGATTACATATTGCAAGTTCATCTTCCAGAAACTCTAGAATTTAAATAAATAAATCTAAGCACATGCAAGATGAAAATCGTTGGAAATAGCTTGTGTAATCACAATTTATGCTATACCAAACAATAACTATCCTTCTTGAATGCAAAAATAAATTCTCACAAGAAGTTTCCTAGTACTTAAAATCGTTAAAAAAATGTTTATCATCTCCGAACCCCTTATCAACTACGGGCATAGGAACATACGTTCATGAATGAAAGAGTTAGTTCCTAAAAACCTGTTAGTTTGTTGTTTGACAAGTGCTTCTTGTAGTTCAAGAAATTTTTGTACAATCACTTTCAGTCCCTGCACCTCCTTCTTGGTTTTCTTAAGTTCTTCAAGAAGAGTTTCAAACCTTTTATGATTGGAGCGGTCCGCTCTTGGTTTCTTCATATTCTTCCTTTTCCTTTTAAGAGATGAGTCAAAAGGATAATATATCTCTTGTTCCTTTCTCTTGGTATCAACAACCATTGAAGCATAGATTTCACGAGAAGATGCTGTGCTTGGAGTCTCCATAATTGGTAGAAATAAGATGGATTTGTGAAAACACAAATATATTGCTCAACAAGAAAGACTTCTTGTGAAAGATATATGAGTCTTAAAGTAGAATATATTTACCTTGCAGGGTTTCAGAAAAAGTTCACGTACTAGAGAAGATACATAAAACCTAAGAAAAATGAAATATCACTTTTATCCTTCCTTAAGTTTCCACATGGATCAAAATTTTCAATACCATTACTTGAGAATAGATTAAAATGATCAAATAAGAGATGGACATCCAAGTAATAATATTCAAATTTGATCCAAAGCCCTGATGTGCACAGTGCTCTACGAATCGAGCATCTCACTGAGACATTCATTGCTGAAATGATGTCTAAGCACTATCTTGTATATTCTCCCATAACCTTGCATGAGTGTCCATATGTACCACAAAGTCAGAAAGTTTCGATGACTACACGCGCATGGAATCCCACTATAAGAGGAATGACGAACCAGCAGAAGATATTCAGGGCAAGAACAATCAAACCTAATAAATTTCATGAAGGAGATTTGGTTCTCAAGGCAACTAAAAACAATCTTCATTCTACAAAGAATTCCAACTGGGAAGGACCTTTTATGATTACCAAGTCTGTTGCTGGTGGCTACTACAAGTTAGTGAATATGGATGACAAGACAAATGTGCCAGTAATACAAGAAAATTGGCTCTAGGCATTTGACGCCTGAGACATTCAGCGTTTGAGGTGTTAGACGCTCGAGGCATGTACGCCTAAAGCATCTGAGTTTGGCATTTAGGATTTTCTTTCATTGTATTTTCAATTCCTCAAAAACGTTTGCAATACTTGCATTCAATATTTGAATTCAACAATTTATCAAAGTTCATTTTACTTAAAGAAAATATCTATCAAAATCCAAAAGAAAATCCCCAATCCACTTATCTAAAACCAATCAAAAAATCAAAACCAAATAAAATCTCACATCTCTCAGGAGTTCAAAGTTCAAGAGATTATGGAAGAAAATTAAAGGAAACTGGAAAAGTAAGATTTTTGCTCCTCTGCAACTTTCAAATCTCGCAAAGATGCTTTCTCCAACTCAATTTCTTCAGTCAACTTAGCAATTTGGGATTCCATCTTCATTACAGCATTACTGGGAAAAGGTACATTTTTCTCATGTGCTTCCTTAATGGCATCAATTCTCTGACGAAGCCACTTCATTGAAACCAAGTTTCTCAGAAGTGTCCAAGTTGTACTCCCAATCAAAGATTACATCCTTAGTCACGGTACTTCTAGCTCTGGTTCGGATATCCCCTATAACACGCAAGATAATCCCTACTTGCATTATCAAGAAGTAAACGCGTTCAGGATCTTTGGTAACAACGATGTGACCATATCTTTCCCATATTTTCTAGTACATGCTAGCATATCCGATGGAGATTCTAAATCCACCAACAAGTTCATGATACGCGAGTGTCTCTCTGAATGGAGGAGGATCAAAATCAACTCTCGCATTCGGGTATTCGTGAACAATCATGCGACTCTCGACCATTGGACTGGTTTTCTCCACCTCTGAAGCAACAACGATTTGGGTTTCAATCTCTTGAAAATTTCAGTGGCGGCATCCTCATTACCCTGAAGTTGAGAGAATGTTACATCATTACCTTGGTTCATAATATTGCTCGTGCCATCGTTATGAGCTCGGTTATCCTCAACTTCGTCGTTTAGCACCTAATACGATGATTACATGAATTAGAGCGCTCCAAGCATGAAATTCAAAAGGAAATCATAAATTTCAGAATGTAAGTGATCTAACATTATCATGGTTCTTCATTTATTCATTCAAGACATAAGAAAATAATGTAAAGTCACAAAAAGGCGTTTTACGGCAAGCTCGTCTGAGGAGATTTTACACTTCCATGTATGAAACAACGATCTGGGACCAATTTTTAAGGAATCTAAAGTTGAATCTTATATCATTTTATTCTATGGATATCCTCTATAACATATCCAAAAATCACAGCAATTGGATAAATGAGCCAAAAGATGAGGCCGAAACATCGAACTACATGACATGTGAAAATTTTCTGGAAACTTCCTGGAAGTTTATTGTTTCATCGATTTCGACCCCTAAACATGCTCAAAACCCAAAAATATTATTTCATAAAGCTAGGAAATTTCCTGGGCATAAGAAAACTTGGGTAGATCGTAAAAATCTGATGTCATATGAAGATTCTACAGCGTTTTTACTAAAAGGATGAATTCTGAATTTTCTGGTGACGTATTTCGGCAAAACTTTTCATTCATTCATATGGGTTCTCATTCATTCATTCACAAATCAGCAATTTTATACTTCTATGAAGAAAATAAAAGATGGATACTTACTTGGGTAGTCTCTAAAGCGTTCGAAGAATCAGAATTGCTGGTGTCACTGTTAGGAGTATCATTGCTTTCATTCGGTTCCGAGTCTTGAGAATCTGATGCGTGTCGTAGGTGCAATCAAATTAATATCTTATTTCCACTCAATTAAAAATAATATAATGGAAGTCAAGTTCGTTCCCACGAGGAGCAAGAGATTCTAGTTGTAAAAATTGTCACAAAAGGGGGGATGTATAAAGCAAAAGAAAATAAACAAAGCAATTAAAAGATAAAGTTGAAATCAATAAGAGAGACAAGATCAAGGAATCCTTCTTTGTTGCAAAACAATGATTCAAGTTATGTTTTTCATCCACACGTTATTAGTCACAGATTATCACTAACCGTAGGTAAAGCAGCTAGATCAGTACTAAACCCTTAAATCCCTTGTATCACCGGATACGGAAGTTCTCGCCTACCGGATTCTATTTACCAAACCACCTAGTAGTAGATCACTCTAGATGTAATTTAAATAAACGCATTAAGATTTATGAACTTATTAGGTCAATATTAGTAGTTAGACTCTTAGATCAAGGTCTACTTGCTAACGTTGTTTTCACACACAATTGCTCCACGGAATCCCTCCGCAAGGTCTTGTGTTTGCTACTTATGTAAAGAGTCAAGAAACGATTACTTATCCCCTAACTTTCACTAGCTTTAGATCAAATTAACAAATCAATTTAGCGTGCACTCTAAACAATCTATCAATCAATCATGAATGAATAAACATTCCTATTAGTAAAAACAAACGATAATCATGTGAAAAACTTCAAGATAGAATTGAAACAAAACTCAAATCATGTATTAAGAACTAGGAATTCATCCTCAATCAATAAGAAAATTAGCTACTCATGTTTTTGAAATTCACACAAAATAATTAAAAGGAGAATTTTCAAGTTCACACAAATAATTAAGAAGAAGAATTGAAAGCAAAAACACAAGTGTTGTGTGTGTAGAGAGGTGTGTAAAAGATATATCATAGAGAACTTCTCTACTTATAGGCTTCAATGTTCTCCAAATCTTCCAAGGAATAGAATCCCTTTCCTTTAATAATTCAATTCCAAATTCAATTCTTTCTCATCTTCCATCTTCTCTCTCCAAATTTGACCCAAATTCTCCATCCAATTCCAAGTCCAAGTCTTCACACCCATGAGTAGAATCCACACAAAAAATCTGTAATTTTGGTCACGGAAAGCTGGTATTATGGCCGGAAGTTGACCGGAATCCAAGCAAGAATAGTCACCGCCGGCCACCGAAACTCTCCCATTGTCAATGGTATATTCGACAGAATATTCCGTCAGTCCACCGTTAAAGATAACTGCTGACCTAACGGTCTTCTGTTAGTCAACTAGGTCAAGCCATATGGTGAGTCGCCTGGAGTCGAGTCTTTGCCGAGCTTATTGGATCTTACTCAGGTGCGTTACGTGGAAGGATCGGTCTATCGGGTTCACTCGAGTTAACTCGCCGAGAGAAATGGCCGAGTTTCGTTTATATTCAGGGCATTTCGAGGCCAAATTGAGCCTATTTTCTTGATTCTCGTGACATTTCCTAGCATACATCTAATTTAGCACAACAGAGCTTCACTTGTTCATCGCTATTCTCAAAAACCAACAAAGAACAAAGAATGTAACTTCACCATCCGATATATCAGTGAATGCTCAAATTCCAACTCGAGATGTACCATTCATCACCATTATCATTCCCGAGCTCCATTTCTATCAAGTTAA
Organism: Papaver armeniacum; assembly: GCA_023531295.1. Classification (NCBI taxonomy): domain Eukaryota; kingdom Viridiplantae; phylum Streptophyta; class Magnoliopsida; order Ranunculales; family Papaveraceae; genus Papaver; species Papaver armeniacum. The sequence continues at coordinate 81,942 of JAJJWW010011404.1, forward strand.
ACTCCCAAAGAAACTCGACATCCTCATTAAGTCTTCAATCGTTTGACAATCCCATGTTCTCCACGGCACGGGTCCATGTTCACTGTAACGAATGACGACCATCTTCTCTTCTCAGATTCGAATCAGCTCAACCACAGACCCATCTGCTTTGCTCGATCTACTGAATCTCGACCGCAACATTAATTCGATTGAGCAACAACAAAACCCTAAGTTTCTCTATCTCTGATTCATTTCAAAACCCTTAATTACAAACCACCTCCATTACAACCCATTTTCAATCTCGATCTTGCCTTTCCATTAACCCCAAAACCCATTTAATTCTTCAGTCGATCTTTATCAATTTCAGCCACCAGATCCCCTTGTATATCTTCAATTCATGTTAACAACTCCATCTTCCAAACACAGCACCTCCGTCTTCAATCACTCATGGCGGAAACCAGCGATTCAGATTCAATCTTCTTCTCTCGGACAATGCAAATTCAGTAGCAGCTGCGCTGCTGTTCTTCCTCTCTGTATTTCAGATGCGAATTGATTGAGAAGATAAATCTTCTCGATTTAGGGTTGGGGTAATAAAGCTGGGTCTGGATATTCAGCATCCGGTCACTTGATAAGGGATACCCAGTTGGCAATCCCATAAGTGAATAAAAGGTAGACGCCCCTTAACCTCATTGGCCTGTCTTTAGTGCTCCTCCAATAGAGAGTAGCCCTTAACCTTGACTGGGCTCCAGATAGTGTTCGCCCATGAAATGACAATTTTGCCCTTTTTGCTCAAATTGGGTGATTTCTTCTTCTTTTCCTCCGTGTGACTCCATAGTAGCTATAAAACTCAAAACAAGCATAAAATACATAATTTACAAGAAAATAGCAAAGAAAGCATAAACAATAGATAGTAAATAGGATGTATTTTACACCCTATCAAATTCCCCCACACTTAGACTTTGCTAGTCCTCGAGCAAATCAAACTAAAAACTCACAACTTCAAAGCGTTCAAGCGTCCCAAGCATCCAAAGAGTTATGAGGACATAGAGTGTCTGCATTCTAGTAATAAGAAGTTAGAAATACTAAAGAACATATTCTCATTCTTAAATGTTGAGTGAGAAATAACCACACCATAATGAGAGAACGCGTGTTTGAGAAACGATCAATAAGCATTTCGCCTCGACTTCTGCCTCACCAAAAAGGATTTTATGATAATTGCACTCAAAAAGACGGCTTTTTTATGGTTCTCACATGTGTGCAGGTAGGAATGAAGAGAGAATTCCTGCAACACTTGAATGGTGGGAAGGACAACTTCCGAAATATTTTGAAAAACCCATATCTTTAACATTTTGAAAAACCATTTTTCGGACGATCTCTAAGAAAGGAAATCAACCATTATTATCGAGGATGAGATTACTTACTCACCTTCACATTCGATCGCCAATTATGATAACACCACTCTCACGGCATCCAATAGAAACGTCTTCCGCTCGTCGTCTTGATCTTCTTGGTCTTCGTCTTCGGCTTCAACTATTGATGATAAACTCTTGAATTTCATAAATCCTTGACAATTTGTAACCTTTACCTTAAATCCTTGTCGCTTGAAACTTCCTTATAGATTTTCCTTCCCCACGGCTTATTAAATAAATAAATATTTCTCTTGTTTTTTTTTTTTTTTTTTTTTTTTGTTTTTTTTTTCAATTATTTTTTTTTTCTTTTTTTTGAAAACAAGAGAAATTAAATACAAAATAAACCATGGCCGTGGGAGAAGTATTTTACCGCTTGATTCTTCACAACTTGTATCGCCTCAAAATCATAAACTTCAACAATTCTCACCTTTTGATTTTCTTCGCTCTTGTGAATAAGTCTTTATACTTGGATATAGAATTACCTCATTATATTGTAAGTCCTCAACATATATGTAAAAATCTGCTCTTTGTATGTTGCTTTACTTGAATATGAAATTTGCTCTTTTTCTCATTCCGTTGCTTGTAAACCTTGAACTTTTTCAACTTTCCTTGTAGATTTTGATGTCGCTCCTTGTTGATGATGATGGTGTTTCTATGGATCCGTTGTTGTGGAGAGAATGGTGCTAACTGCAAATCGAACTACAAGAAGGAGGCTTTCATCTATAGACGTCACCCTCATGATTGACAAAATTAGCACTCAAGAGATCAAAGAGTAGTGCTTCTATTGGTGGGAGGTTAGGTAGCTCACCATTCTACCCGGAATTAACGTGCGGTGACACACACTCAAAAGAAAGCTCTTTAGTAGATGGAAAAATTTCTGGTCGGTGCCTCACATGATATGAATACGGGTAGTCTCCACTAATGATTGATCAGCAACTCTAATAATGCATTTCTCCCTGCACCAAATTTGCATCACCGGCATGATTAAATCCATTATTTAACACTCTAACAAGCAAGAAATCCGAATGTAGTTCCCTAACACTTCCAAGTTCAATTATGTCGGTCAAAATCTCTATGTAAACATATCTAGAAGTATGCTAGTGACTCTAAAATCTCTAAAAGTTGAAGTTTTATGTAAAACTTTTTTTTTTTTTTTAAAATTTTTTTTTTTTAAAAAAAAAATACATGTTTAACCACTCCCCCACACTTAAACCTTACATTGTCCTCAATGTAATTGAATCGTCCTAGTAAAGTCAAGGTGGGAAATTTTAACATGATATGGAACAAGAAAAAGAAATAACAAAAAGCAAAAGGATAAGAAATACAAAACCTATGGGTTGCCTCCCATTAAGCGCTTGTTTTAAAGTCGACGGCCCGACTTAGCTTTTGCAAGATTCATTAGCCCGGATCAATCTCTTTCACGGGAAAGCATGACTTCACATCACTAGGGTATCTCTTTGTCTCAAAGATATTGAAGTGGATGAGTGTACCATCAAACTCCATAGTCAAGGTGCCATTTTGGACATCAATTTTTGTTCCGGCGGTGCTTAAGAATGGTCTACCCAATAGCAAAGGTGTAGACTTGGAAGAATTCTTATCATTCATGTCTAAGACATAGAAATCGGCCGGAAATACAAGCTCATTAACCTGCACCAAAAAATTCTCAACAATCCCTTTCGGGTAAACATTAGATCGGTTAGCAAGTTCAAGAACTACCCCGGTCTCCTTAAGAGGACCAAGATTCAAAGAATCATAAATCGAGGAAGGCATAACATTAACCGATGCTCCCAAATCTAGCAAAGCTCAAGTAAACCTTGTTTTACCAATTGTGCAAGGTATAGTGAAACTACCGGGGTCCTTTAATTTAGGTGGGAGTTTCTTGAGAATGAACGCCGAAGCATTCTCCCCCACACTCATGACTTCATTCCCTTTCAACCTTTTCTTCTTCATGCACAACTCCTTTAAGAACTTTGCACAACGAGGAATTTGACGAATAGCTTCAATGAGTGGAATATTGACTTGTACTTTCTTAAGGATGTCCCAAATATCCATGTATTCCAAGTCTTTCTTCGATTTAGCAAATCGGCTAGGAAATGGGGATTGAGTTGTGAAAGTAGGAACCGTCTCCTTGGGTAAGTTGGTTGGAGATGTATTCTCCTTTGGTGCGGTTTCAATTTCCTCTTTCTCATCATACACCTTATCTTGTTGATTTGGTTGCTCCACTTGTTTCCCACTCCTTAAAGTAATCTCATTGACGCTCTCTCTTGGATTAACAAATGGTTGTGAAGGAAGCTTTGTGGATGCTTGAGCTTTCAATAGGTTCACATCGGTCGCCAATTGCCCCACTTGAATTTGTAAATCCTTGATTGCCGAATCGATCTTTTGTTGTTGTTGTTGAACCAAAGTGGTGATACCTTGCATACCTTGCATCAATGCATTGAGCTTGTCATCAATTGAAGAATCACGTTCCTTGACTTGTTGTGGTTGAAATTGTTGTTGTGGTTGGAAACGTGATTGTTGAAAACCACCTTGTTGCTCATACGGATTGGGAACCGCCGCTTGCTTATTTGCATAACTAAAGTTGGGATGATCCTTCCAACCGGATTGTAAGTATTCGAGTATGGATCATACCTCGGCCTTTGATGTGGATATAAAGCATTTATTTGTTCGGTCTCATCATCCGGAATAATAACCGCGGCCATCCTTTGAATCATTTTCTCCATGTTACTCATTCTTTGATCAAGATGTGATGATGAATCACTAACTTCATGCACTCGCCTAACCATGGGTTCATCTCTTGTGTAGAATTGTTGCGAGTTCGCAGCCATACTTTCAATCAACTCGGTAGCTTGGGTCACCGTCTTGTTCACTAGTGCACCACCACCACGAGCGTCAAGAAGAGACCTATCACTTGGGTTGAGAGCTTCGTAGAAGTATTGGAGTATCATAACTTCACTAAATTGATGGTGTGGACAGCTTGCCACCAACCTCTTGTATCGCTCCCAACATTCATACAATGACTCTCCCACATGTTGTTTCAATCCACAAATCTCCTTGCGAATTTGAGTAGCTTTTGATGCGGGAAAATATCTCTCGAGGAAAAGTTTCTTCATCCCATTCCATGTTGTGATACTTCCGGAAGGCAAATAATATAACCATTCCTTAGCATTGCCCGCCAAAGAAAACGGGAAAGCTTTCAACATTGCTCCATCCGCATTAGTCTCCGGTGGAAGCATAGCCATCACTATGGTATAGAAGTCCATAAGATGTTTGTTTGGGTCCTCATTCACCATGCCATGGAACTTTGGTAACTCTCTAATCAACCCCGGCTTGATCTTGAAGGTTGAGTTAGTTTGGATACACCATTGTTATGTATCAAGCCTGTGAGAAGCTAGGTCCTTGAGTGTACGATCAGCCATCATTTCTTCCTCTTTGTCCGAATCTGTGAAATCACTTGATGAAGAAGGAGGAAGTGGAGTGTTAACCGCTCGAATGAAATCCTTTAGTTGAGTGCGGGATCGAAGACGTATTGGACTCGGTGCTGCGCTTCTTAAGCATTCACCAAAGGTATAACACCTGAAACAAGATTCTCAAAAACTAAGTTAGATACGGTATAGAATCTAACAAAGCAAGAATATAGCAAAAAGAAAAATAAAAACAACTAAAATCGTCCGCTGCTCCCCGGCAACGGCGCCAAAATTTGATGCGTGTCGTAGGTGCAATCAAATTAATATCTTATTTCCACTCAATTAAAAATAATATAATGGAAGTCAAGTTCGTTCCCACGAGGAGCAAGAGATTCTAGTTGTAAAAATTGTCACAAAAAGGGGGGATGTATAAAGCAAAAGAAAATAAACAAAGCAATTAAAAGATAAAGTTGAAATCAATAAGAGAGACAAGATCAAGGAATCCTTCTTTGTTGCAAAACAATGATTCAAGTTGTGTTTTTCATCCACATGTTATTAGTCACAGATTATCACTAACCGTAGGTAAAGCAGCTAGATCAGTGCTAAACCCCTAAATCCCTTGTATCCTGGGATACGAAAGTTCTCGCCACCGGATTCTATTTACCAAACCACCTAGTAGTAGATCACTCTAGATGTAATTTAAATAAACGCATTAAGATTTATGAACTTATTAGGTCAATATTAGTAGTTAGACTCTTAGATCAAGGTCTACTTGCTAACGTTGTTTTTCACACAATTGCTCCACGGAATCCCTCGCAAGGTCTTGTGTTTGCTACTTATGTAAAGAGTCAAGAAACGATTACTTATCCCCTAACTTTCACTAGCTTTAGATCAAATTAACAAATCAATTTAGCGTGCACTCTAAACAATCTATCAATCAATCATGAATGAATAAACATTCCTATTAGTAAAAACAAACGATAATCATGTGAAAAACTTCAAGATAGAATTGAAACAAAACTCAAATCATGTATTAAGAACTAGGAATTCATCCTCAATCAATAAGAAAATTATCTACTCATGTTTTTGAAATTCACACAAAATAATTAAAAGGAGAATTTTCAAGTTCACACAAATAATTAAGAAGAAGAATTGAAAGCAAAAACACAAGTGTTGTGTGTGTAGAGAGGTGTGTAAAAGATATATCAAAGTGTGTAGAGAACTTCTCTACTTATAGGCTTCAATGTTCTCCAAATCTTCCAAGGAATAGAATCCCTTTCCTTTAATAATTCAATTCCAAATTCAATTCTTTCTCATCTTCCATCTTCTCTCTCCAAATTTGAGCCAAATTCTCCATCCAATTCCAAGTCCAAGTCTTCACACCCATGAGTAGAATCCACAAAAAATCTGTAATTTTGGTCATGGAAAGCTGGTATTATGGCGGAAGTTGACCGGAATCCGGCAAGAATAGTCACGCCGCCACCCGAAACTCTCCGCCGTCAATGGTATATTCGCGAGAATATTCCGTCGATCCACCGTTAAAGATAACCGCTGACCTAACGGTCTTTGTTAGTCAACTAGGTCAAGCCGAGATGGTGAGTCGGCCGAGTCGGTCTTTGAAGCTTCTTGGATCTTACTCACTGAGTTCTGAGGAAGGATCGGTCATCGGGTTCATCGAGTTAACTCGCCAGAGCAGTAAATCCAGTAGAGTTTCGTTTATATTCGGTGGCATTTCCAGGCCAAATTCAGCCTATTTTCTTGATTCTGTGACATTTCCTAGCATACATCTAATTTAGCACAATAGAGCTTCACTTGTTCATCTGCTATTCTCAAAAACCAACAGCAACAGCAACAAAACTTCACCATCCGATATATCAGCAATGCTCAAATTCCAACTCGAGATGTACCATTCATCACCATTATCATTCCTGAGCTCCATTTCTATCACGTTAAACTCCCAGTAAACCTCTGACATCCTCATTAAGTCTTCAATCGACGCAACAATCCCATGTTCTCCACAGTACCGTCCATGTTCACTGTAACGAATGACGACCATCTTCTCTTCTCAGATTCGAATCAGCTTTACCACAGACCCATCTGCTTTGCTCGATCTACTGAATCTCGACCGCAACATTAATTCGATTGAGCAACAACAAAACCCTGAGTTTCTCTATCTCCGATTCATTTCAAAACCCTTAATTACAAACCACCTCCATTACAACCCATTTTCAATCTTTCGCCGCCTTTTCCGATTCAACCCCAAAACCCATTTAATTCACAATCGATCTTTATCAATTTCAGCCACGAGATCCCCTTGTATATCTTCAATTCATGTTAACAACTCCATCTTCCAAACACAGCACCTCCGTCTTCAATCACTCATGGCGGAAACCGGATTCGCATTCAATCTTCTTCTCTCGGACAATGCAAATTCGGTAGCAATTGCGCTTCTTTCTCCTCTCGTATTTCGGATGCGAATTGATTGAGAAGATAAATCTTCTCGATTTAGGGTTGGGGTAATAAAGCTGGTTCTGGATATTCAGCATCCGGTCACTTGATAAGGGATACCCAGTTGGCAATCCCATAAGTGAATAAAAGGTAGACGCCCCTTAACCTCATTGGCCTGTCTTTAGTGCTCCTCCAATAGAGAGTAGCCCTTAACCTTGACTGGGCTCCAGATAGTGTTCGCCCATGAAATGACAATTTTGCCCTTTTTGCTCAAATTGGGTGATTTCTTCTTCTTTTCCTCCGTGTGACTCCATAGTAGCTATAAAACTCAAAACAAGCATAAAATACATAATTTACAAGAAAAATAGCAAAGAAAGCATAAACAATAGATAGTAAATAGGATGTATTCTACACCCTATCAGAATCCTCTTCTTCACTATCCTCCGAATAAGAATGAGCATCATCAGCACCTTCCTTCTCCATGATAATCTCCTCATGGATATATCAACAACAATCATTATTACTTCATTCAAGAAATATCAGAATTAGTTGTGCAAAGGAGTACTTACATCGATTTCTTCTTCATCAATGGTACTGGGCGAGTTGGAGACCTCAATGCTCGATGGAGAAAAATTCTGAAACAAATTAACATACATTTGTTTTGTGATCCTAATTACACGAACAAGGAAAAAGGCATGGTAGAAGGAGCGTTAACGACTCACCAAAGAGACATCTGGGGACTTTGCAATATTCGGTAACATCCTGTAATCCTTACTTCTGATTTCTCCACCATCGGGAATTTCTTTTACTTCCATGAAGTCCACATCGATTCTTGGTCTCACAACACGACCATCCTGTGGTAGAAGTTAATAAAATGATTAAGAAACGATTATCATATCCTTACAAAAACCATAAGAAGAATACTTACTTGTGAACATCCTGGAAGTATTTTTCGTTTATCATCACTATAGGGATACTTCAATCTCGGTCGAGCAGAAATTATCTCAGTAGCAGGAGGTTCTTGTACCAAAGGTTGAATAGCCATTACGAAACTATGTAAACGCTCAAGTTGCTGATGCCAGAAGTCTATATAACACGGAGTTGCATAAGCAACTCGGTCAGAACAAGGAAACAGATATTCACGTCCATTCATGTGTGTACAATCTAAAGAAATCTTAAGTTGCTCGACCGGTGGCTTACTCTTCCGAACATTTGGAACACACTCATCAAGACCCATTTGTCGAGCTGTTCTATCGATAGTATTCACAAGAAAGTCTCCTTGTATTATAGATACTAAATGACCAGGAGTACAACTCAGCATAAAAGCTCTCTCACCATCACTCCTGCCTGCACCGGATTCCAAAGTGATGTTTCTTCAGCATTAAAGGTGATCAATTGTCAGACGAAAGGAGGAACCGACACCCATGGACGAAAAGTAAATTCAGACTTGTTGACTAACAAATCAGTGAGGTGTGTCTTCGACCGAGGCTGCTTTGTGGACCAACGCATGATTCTAGCGCTATCTTTCTCAGAGAAGGCATGGCGTGCATCAACATTTGGCCCTTGAAACAAACTACGAGGAATGGGTGCATAATTTCTGAACCGTTTCTACAGTAATTCTTCAAGAAACATTGAATTAAAATAAGATTCAATTTTCATAAAGCCAATAGAACCGATGGAATCAAAGACTAAAGAGTCTAATTGGAGAATAGGGAACCCAAGAACAGGCTACCAATGGGAATTTTCTCACGTTGAGCCATCTTAATGGTAAAAGATATCACAAATGGCTTCAACAAGTGTCCACTATCTTCGAGCACATCTCTGGACAGCCACAAGCACAAGAAAGCAGCAATGGTTAATGCACCGTCAATAGGCCTGTCAGGAACCCTATCTCTCGAACACCAATACCTTAACCATTGAGTATAAACAAATTTTCTAAATAATTTATTAAGGTCATGCATCTTAGCTGTCAAGATGTCATACATTGCAGTCTCCTCTGCTGAAAGTCCTTCAGGAAAATTACTCGTAACTGGAAGATGCAACAAAACAACTACATCCTCCAAAGTGATGGTAAATTCTCCCCATTTGCATATGAAAGTATGACTAGGAATACACCAGCGAGCGATCAAAGCTACCATAACTCGTACATCATGATAAATAAACAGGTCTCCAGCTGCTTGAATAGCTTTGGTCACCTATGCAAGATCCAACATAGCTCGAACGTGATCATAGCCCAACATGTGTCTCGCCCATCCAGGAAGTGCTAAAAAGTTTTTTCGAGGTAAAGCTTGAATTCTATAAGTGAAGCTAAAAGCATAGTGTCCTCCTTGCAGAAAAAATCGAATTATTTTTGAGGAGACACCAACTTTCTCCAGTAATTTCTCTCGGATTTATGGGAAGTCGAAATGAAGAACCTGGGAGACGCTTTTCAGGTCTATACTGAATCACAAAGAAGTTATCATCCATGTTCGGAATATTTTTAATCCTAGGTGCTTCTTCTTCTTCTTCTCTATCAATGGAAATCTCGTCCACGGATGTATCATCCCCAAAAATATTATCATGGTCGGAATTAGACATCTCTGCAGAATAGTTGTGACATCCATACAACATTTCTACTTCAATATATCATTCATACAAGACACAAATTCCATCAAACCAATTGAATTATGCAATAATTGAGTAATAAGGACGCTCACATCAACGTCTACGAAAATAATAACAGTTCAATCCTTACATGTTTACAATTTCACTGACAGTAGTAATTATAATGCGAGAACTTGCTCGTTTCTTCGAACCTGCAAAGATGAGAAAAATTCATTATTCAAAAATCAAAACTTGATTTTTGAAACCGTGAACGACTCACGTAATTCTCTAATTGTGTGAACATCCACTAATTTTCTTTTAAGACCGTGAATAATTGACATAATTTTCGTTGTGTGAACATCCACTGATTTTTAACTGTGTGAGCATCCACTATCAAATTGTGAAAACTCATGTAAAGATATTATTTATCACAAATAATTATCTATTTTCAACAATTATTCAAAATCAAAATTTGATTTTACAACAAAAAAAAAACCGAGTGAACTCAAGTAATATTTTTTTTTTTAAAAAAATAAAAAACTTTGGCGTGAGTAAACTCACGTAATTTCTTTTAAAAAAAAAGGTAAAACAAAATGACGTGAATAACTCACGTGAATAAAAAAAGATATCTTTTCTCGCACGAACGAGCGTCCACCTTTGAAATGGGAGAGATTCTATTTTGTGAAAGCTCACACTGTAGGATCATAATATCGCAACGTACAAGGCTCGCGAGATTAATGAACGACGGCGTCGCGAGGGAGTCGCAGGGAGCTAAAATAAACAACGCAATGAATAACGACAGGCAAAACATAAGGGAGACGTGAGACCTGGCGAGGATTAAGAAGTGTCGCGAGAGTGAATGTTTGTGCATCTGCGACACTTCGCGAGACATTCCCGAAAATAAAGGGTAGCTTAGCTGTCATCCACTATGTATTACCCTATATAAAGGGCTAAATGAGTCTGTAAGAAGGAGATCTTTTTGGGAAAAGCGTGGAGCAAGTCATTAGGAGAGAAAGTTTAAGAGTGTTTTAACTTCTAAGTGTAATTCTATTTTCCTGTGTAAACACTTCATGAATTCAATCAATAAATATTCTTGATCTTATATCTTTCAATGGATTAATTAAGCAAAATCGAGTAAGGGGTGTAGTGTGGGAAATCCTGCTACTACATATGCGCTAGAAACAGGGAAGAGCAGTGATTGACGTAGAAATTGGAAAGAATTTGGATTAACAGAAAAAGGATTTGTAGAAGATACTCAAGAATTCATTGAAAAAGAAAAATGGCTAGAAGAAGAAATGTACAAGGGCAACCAACGACTGTAAGAAGAAGTGGGAGACTTGCTGGAGAAAGGAGGAATGAAACAGGAGAATCATCAAGGATGAATATGAGAAACGATGGAGAAGATCAAAACCAACCACCGATCTCCCCAGTAGCAAACGCAGCTGTGGATTATGATAGAGTAAGTGTACATACTTGGAGGTCCGATTCGAAGACGAGAGAGAAGAGGAGCAGCAGCTGGTGAACAATGGACAAGGAGAGCAAGGAATGAATGGAGAAAACGAAGAAATTGCAGCATTAGAAAGATTGAGACAAACAATACACGAAGAGAGACGGTTAGAGGCAGAAGAACGGGCAAACTTGACAAGACAGAATCATGAATTGAGAATGGAAAATATGAGGTTGCAAAATAGGAGATCTAGAAGTAGCGTGAGATCAAGTTCAAGATCGAATAGGGAAGAAAGAAGGAGAGTTTTACCAACAGAAAGTACCGAGGAAGAAACACAAAATCCGAGTATAGAGCATGGCGAGAGAAGAGGGGAAATAGAAGATCGCTATATTCCTCAACCTGAAAATCTTCAAAATGAGCGGAATAGGGAAAATCAAGGAAACATGCAACTCCAAGAACCGAATGACCCAAATTCTTTGAAGGGAGAATAATCTTGCACGGGAGAGAAGAATTGAGAAGAAACCGAGAAATCGAGGATGACATTGAGAGACACTACATTGAACAAGCGCGGCTGGCTCGCGAGAGAGAAAGGATAAGAGCAGAAATGGAAAATCAAGAGATGGAAGAAGCAATCCAAACGGAATAACCATGACAAACCGCGAAAGAAGAAGGGAACAAAATCGTACCAATAGAAATATTAATGAAGAATATGAGAGGGCGCAGGTGAGAGGCCGAGAGACAGCCAAGAAGAGAGAACAACCGATATAATGGCGTGCGAATTGTGAAAGAAACGAAGAAGAGCGTCGCAGGGAAAGGAGAGAAGAAAATAACGAGCAAGAAGGTCAAAACAGCACGAGCGAAGAAGGAGAGAAGCGAGCTAAAAAGACCAAGAGAGTCAAATTTCGAGGCAAATGAACAAATCTTAAGAGAACTGGCTGAAATGAGAGGATTGCTGAACAATAGAAGGGAAGGAGGAAGGAAACAATTGGACGAAGCCATCGCAGAAGCTGCGAAGAATCCCTTCACGCTAGAAGTACAGATGGGAGGAATACCTCCTAAATGCAATTTGCCTACATTAGCTAGCATTTTTGACGGAACAACCTGTGCGATACAGCACATTAAAGCTTATATGAGATGTATGTTGCAGTGGGAGAGTCATGATGCTATATTGTGCAAGTACTTCGCGTCAAGCTTAACGGGAGAAGCATTAAAATGGTTTGAAGGTTTACCCAGGAACACGATCGCGTCGTTTAATCATTTGCAAGCCACATTTTTGGGAGCCTACATAAGCAACAACTTCACGCGACCAGGAATTGAAGACGTATTCGGGTTGAAACAAAGAGTTGGAGAGAGCTTAAGGCAGTTGACAATAAGATGGAGAACCATGTGTAGCGAGATGGCAGGACGGGTTGAGGAAAGATATCTCATCCTCTCATTTGTGAATGCTCTCTTCGCGACTAACTTGTTATACATTCAAATTTTAGAGTTAAAAATACAATCACGATGGCAGAACTGCGAGAATTACAGGAAGAATATATCGCCTTAGAAGAAAGACGAGAATGAAATGAATTCTTATCCAGTCGCAAACACAAATTCGAATGCTGCGAACGCAAGCTTGTTACCTCAGTTAATCAATACAGTGGCGAGCACTTCGCAAGGACAGCAAGCAGGGAAGGCTGATGAGGGACAGCGGAAGATAGTAGCCATGGGAAGCCATGACCTGGAGGAGTTTGAACAAGAAAGGAATTACTACAACCGTAACAGCAATAATAAGATTCAGAGGCTAGATCATGTGCAAGAAACTTACGGTGGACGAAGGCAATATAACCATGGAGGGAGAGAAGCGCGAGAATAGTATGGGAACCAATTAAGATGCCTCCACTGAATGCTAGTGTGGAAAAGATGCGGGAGGCTATACTTGTGATGGAAGATGTACCCAGCACCTTGGAACGCGGGGATGGAACCACCACCAAAGCGACGAAGTCATGAGTTTTGTTCTTACCATCGCTTCCATGGACATCAAACAAACGGCTGCAGAAACGTAAAGAGAATTATTCTCGGGATGATTGATCAAGGGAAGTGAATCACTTTCTAAAAGGAGAGGAAAAGGCCAGACATTACCACCACCACCGAAATGCACGAAGTCAAAGTGTCAGCGAAAGGAAAGGAAACATTTGTGATAGAAGTCGGAACAAAAGCTAAAAATTTGAATTGCAACTCTATCGTCCACTCTTATCGCACAATCGAAGATTTTCATGACAACGTGCTCAGTAGAGTCTTTGCGAGAGATGCTAATGATAAAGAAATAATGAGGCGAGAACGACGATTAGAAAAGTGGCCCTGAAGACTATTTCTTTCTCTGCAGATGAAGTGCCAAAAGGAAGAGAAACACATGATAGCCCGTTGGTTGTGAAACTAGAGATTAACCCGAAACCAGTTGATGGGGAAGATGATGAAGCAGAAGCTTGCTGGGCGATCAACCGAATCCTAATCGACACCGGAAGTTCGGTGAATATTCTCTTTTACCATACTTACAAGACGATGGGAGGAAAAGATGAGGATTTGATCCCCTCGACATATAAGATATATGGCTTTAATGGCACCGCAAACAAACCAAAGGGAGAGGTTCACATGAGGATACCTCTACAAGGATTATCAACGATATCTTATTCTCGTGTGGTTGACGTGGAATCTCCATATAATGCGCTGATTGGGAGGCCATGGCTTCATGAAATCTTGGGAGTCGCATCAACATATCATCAATGTATAAAATTTCCACATCCAAATGGCATTGGTATTATACAGGGAGATTGGAAAGAGTCACAGCAATGTCATGAGGTCGATGTAGAAAGCTGCGAAGAAAGAAATGCCAAAAGAAAGGGATGGAAGCAACATGTGAGAAATGAGCAGAGAAAGGAAAAACTGATGGTAGATGTTATAGAAATAAGGAATGAACATACCTCGCGAGGTGAATGCCTAGAAACAGGCGAATGTTATGATAACAAAGGAGCGAAGGATATGAGGAACAAAAGGCATAAGAAGTGAATAGTCAACAAAAGCAGGAGGAAAAGTAGCAATTGAAATAATGATGTGCGAGAATCTCGCAGTCAAGGGTAAATGAGAATTCGATTAAGAAAGAGATAAAGACACAACAAATGAAATGGAATTTTGCGAATACTTCGCAAACAAATATTAACAAGTAATGAAACATGAATGATTGAATGATTTAACAAAAATGAATGAGTAAATGAATGGGACGAACCTTTATGGCGTACACCCTAGTTCGCGAATAACATTTCGTAAGAGGCAAATGTAAGACCTAACGTGCGTCATATAAGGGGTATCTCTCAACATGGCTCGGGGAAAGGTTACACCGCTCCCGAAGCCCGAGTCATGAAAACTTGGGGCCCATGAAAGCCTATCCGGAAGAGGTACCTTGGATTCCCAACTATATATATAAGGTTATACCCTGGTTGGGCGACCGAGGGTCTCTTCTTAGGAGTCGATGTATGCTCAAGGCGGGGGTACACGGTTGAGCCGAGTGCCCGGGATGGATGAACCTACCCTGGCCATTCTTGGCAAGTCTTGGCATATGTTGCACTCGCCCCAAGAAAACTCCACTTAGGGTGCAGTCTTGTAACCATAAACCATATAGGTATAAGGGATAAGAGGCTGCGAAAACAACTGGTTGTTGTTAAGACCGGATGGGAGGAGCTAGTCTTGTATGGCCGATGTTTCGCCTCCTTGAAGGGGCAACCGGGGGAGATGATAAGGGCGACGCTTTCCATTAGGGGGAGTGTCAAAACAGACGCAAATGTCATGAGGCTTTGTTTTCGCAAGAGAATTTAGGCTTGTCATATTTGTGCAATGATCCTGCAGAGGCAATAATACTAACGCGAGGGTAAGGCGAGATCAATGGGTCTTTACACGAAAGTGTACGGACGTCCTGCGATTTCGTCGCACGACGGCAATGTCATGGGGCTATGTGTTCGCAAGGATATATAGGCCTGTCATATTGTCGCAACTAAAACATCCTGCAGAGGCAAAAATACTTGGAAAATGATAAGGCAAGATCAATGGGTCTTTACATACAAGTGTAAAGACGTCCTGCGATTTTGTCGCAATAAAAGGTGGCAGGGGAAGACCTCTAATTAGGGAGGTCTGACTTGGAAGACCACACAAAAATGATAAGGCAAGGTCAATGGGCCATTGCATGAAAATGTAAAGGCTGCCTGCGACCTTGTCGCAACAAGAAAAATAAAACAAAGACTACCAAAATGGTAAGGTGAGACAAGTAGGATTCTTGATTTATAAAGATACCCGCGACCACGTCGCAACGATATGTTTCAATAACAGAGGCAAAATACATGATGACAACTAAAATCTTTCATCTGAAGATAAATAACAGAGGCAAGTATGGGAATGGAAAAGATGGAATATTGTTATTCATCTTCAGATGAAAGAGCTATACATCAATAATGTTAGTTAGCCGATTATATTACAAGGAAGAACTACCAAAAAAGGGGGAGTGAAGATTGAATTCAGGGGGGAAAAATCCAAGAAATACACTATAATAAGGATACAGAAATGTACAGATATTACAAGCAGAGAAAGAAAACAAAAAGAGTTATCTCTTTGGTGATTCTTCTTCTTCGTCTGATTCTTCAGTCTGATTATTCTCATCGCCAGAATTTTCTTCTTCGCTAGCCTCGCTATCAGAAACGTCTGAGACAGGCAGATTCTCAGGAACCTTTTCAAGGAGACAAGGATATGAATGCAGAGGGATATTGTGGCCCTTACAAACATACTCCATTCCTCCATTGCGAAAACGAACAGCATCATTATTAAAGTTCTCCACTGTCGTTAGAAATTGTTTCTTTAACTTGGAATATTTATTCTCCTTGAAAGGGAGAGATTCTTTGCGAGTTTGTTCTTTTTCGGTTTCGAGTTCTTCAATTCTCATTTGGAAAATTCTGGCGAGTTGTTCTTTTTCAGATTCAAGCTCTCTAATTCTAACTCGAAGCCTCTTCTCGGATTCTCGCAAATAAGAAACAACAAGTTAACGATTTACAAGCAATACTACGAAGTAAAAGCGAAGGTATAATAAGCAACCTTCTCTATCGGATATCATATCTTTAATCAAGGAAGTATGCTCGGCATGAAGACTAACATCAACACCTAGGTTATTCTGGCATTATCTAAAACCTTCGCAGCCTGTGCGAATTCATCATCACTATTAATAACGAGAAGAGAACGAACTTGCTCTTCTCATTTGCTTAAGTATGGTATTTTGATGAAGGAGTTCATCTCGTTCGACTTGCACACCAAGAAGAGATTTGTGGAATTCTGCTAACTTTTTTGTGCACCTCTGTTAGTAATGCGATCGTTCTCATCTATGAGATCACTAATTTTCTTCCTTAAAGTCTTGATTTTCTTCTCAGAATCATGGTACATTCGTTTAAAGCGATTAGTCAAATTTAAACTAGATCTGTGTTCGATCTCTAAGAGATGATGTTTGGATTGAAGATCCTTTAATGAAAGAAGGTTAGTTTTATTGGAGGAACTACTTAGAGATTGATTGAGGTAAGTAAGAAGGACATCGTCATTCATAGGTTCGGGAAATGAATGGAGAAGAATGGATTCTTCGGAGAGATTATATACGTCTGCGAGAATAATAGTCAGACAAAGAAAGATAGAAGATAACATGACAAGGATTTGAGAATTGAAAATTACTATACCGTAAAGTTGCTGATTTGAGTTCTGAAGAGTAGACACTCTATCCTTTTGGGAATCCAGATCGGCTTCTAATTTTTGAACCTTATCGCGAGATGACGCAGCTTCAATTTCTAATTCTCGAATCTTTTTGTTCAATTGCGAATTCTTCTTTTCAAGATTGTTGCGTCTTCTCTCGAGATCTGAGGCAACTACAAAAGAAGTTCTTCCAACCTATAAAAGAAGATAGAAAAATCATTAATATATATATATATTTAAAAATTTAAAATTAACAGGGAAATATGACTACATGCATACCAAAGACCCAAGTGAGTTCAAGAAGTCGGGAGACACAGTTCTAGAGGCTCCATTGAAAGAATTATTGCCCTCTAATAAAGTAGCATTACACACGTTTGCGAGAACCCCGCAAAGAGAAGCTAGGGGAGCATCTCCCATTCCTTGGAAAGAGTCTGAGAAGATGCTAGATAATTGATCCATAGAAGAATTGGTCGACGGAATCTTCTTGGCGAGAGAAGGATTCGAGTCATGGTTATCCTCGTCAGAAGATTCAGAGCTTGAGCTAAGGCGAGAAGAAGATTGGACCTTTCGCTTCTTAGTTAATGGAGCAGAAGATTTACCCTTGCGAACGACAGTTTTACCCTTACTTTTAATCTTCGCGGCTATAGCTTCTTCAGCGGATACCTTCGCATACGGTTAAAGATAAGAAACAGAGGCAACAATATTGTTTCAAATAACAAAGGAAATGTTTCTTACTTCACCCGTAAGCGATCGAAGTATGGTCAGAGTACTCTCCAACGGATTATCCTTGTACTTTCTTCTCAATTTGGCGATCTGAGAAATTTTGCAAACTCAACATATATAAAAAGAAAGTTGTAAAGGCAAGATTTAAAATGGGAAACATACCTCATTTGCCTCATCAGGCCATTTGAATTCCCAAGGATGATACCCTGCGAGGTTCGCAGGAAGAACGTGCGAGCCCGCGATATAAGGGCCATTTAAAATCAAGGGTACAACCCACCACTTCTCATCTTTGGAGTGGCGAGGAGTAGTGTTATTGCCCGGGTGCCAATCAATATCCTGCATGAGCAATTTATCCTCAGGGACATTATCCTTCTTTTTCAGGCGAATGCCCCAGCGAGATTTCGCATTAATCATCTTTATCACTGAATAGTTTTCAAAAAAGCTCTTTACAGTGTACTTCTCAGCAACTATTTCCAAGTCTGTGAAATCGGGGTGTCTAACAGTAGTAGGGTATAAAGATCCTTTGCCAGCACCACGATTCGCGAACTCAAGCATTAGGCGAATGCAATCGCCACTCAATTGATAAACAGCCCGAGAGAATTCTTCATGGGCCAAGATTTCGTAAAATAAAGGCATCTCAGGATTGTACAAGGGAATGGGAAGTCCCGCGAGAAGCTGACCTAGCGAGACTATAATCTTTTGATCATCACATTGATGATCAGAAAATAACTGCGAGAAAGAATAGATGAAGATTCTTGAATGGTTGATAGAGTGAAACCCTTCTCGAGCAACTTCTGTTGAACTTCATCAAAAGAAGCTTTGTATGCACGACTAATGGAAGCCATTATCAGTATGGGAATGGATGGGAGGTTAAAGATTAGGATCAACGTTAGAAGGGATGAAGAAAAGATTTACAGTAGCAGGAGCGCAAATTGCGGAAGGAGAGAGTCAAAGAGAAGTTGCAGAGAGAAACTAAAGAATGAAAAGGAAGGGAAAAGAAAACTATATATAGGGAAAAAGATCCTCGAGAAAAACGAGGTCATTTAATGCGAAGAGACATGAACGGTCAAGAAAAAGTGGTTGAAAGAGACGTGTCAAGAGAAGACATTAATAATCAAAATCCGTGTAAAAGTATAAAACTGAAACAGATAAAGATAAGCAGTCGCGGCAACAATATTGTAAAAATCTTAAAATACTCTCCCCCTCGCAAGAGAAATATAAGGAGAGATAGGAGACGATACTTCGTATATATCTCAAAGAAGCTTCGGAACTTTGCAAAAGAATAGAGGCAAGTACGTACTTTTCAAAGAAAGTATTCTTTTGCTCGTTCCTTCATCAACAAAATCAAAGATCGCTACCACAATAGATTTTTCCTTAAAGATCGCTCGTCAAGCAATATTCAAGGAAAAAGAGGCAAGATGTAGGATCATAATATCGCAACGTACAAGGCTCGCGAGGATTAATGAGCAGACGGCGTCGCGAGGGAGTCGCTTGAGGAGCTAAAATAAACAACGCAATGAATAACGACAGGCAAAACATAAGGGAGACGTGAGACCTGGCGAGGATTAAGAAGTGTCGCGAGAGTGAATGTTTGTGCATCTGCGACACTTCGCGAGACATTCCCGAAAATAAAGGGTAGCTTAGCTGTCATCCACTATGTATTACCCTATATAAAGGGCTAAATGAGTCTGTAAGAAGGGAGATCTTTTTGGGAAAACTGTGGAGCAAGTCATTAGGAGAGAGAAAGTTTAAGAGTGTTTTAACTTCTAAGTGTAATTCTATTATCCTGTGTAAACACTTCATGAATTCAATCAATAAATATTCTTGATCTTATATCTTTCAATGGATTAATTAAGCAAAATCGAGTAAGGGGTGTAGTGTGGGAAATCCTGCTACTACACACACATTAAAAATAAAATTTTTGTTTTCATTATAGTTCATTGACAAAATTTTCTTCACTACAATTAGATCATGTCTATTAAAAAAAAAATCTCTCTTATATTAGGGATTATCGTTCGTTTCCTAAACTAACGAACGTACATTCATACTTAAAGCAAAATTCTATGAAAGCTAACATGCTCATATATATATATATATATATATATAAAATTTCACATAAACATGAGTAATTTTTTTTTTGCTTACCTGGTCGGCGAAAATCGGACGGAAAGTTGTCGCGGTTGATGGTTGGTGCTAGCGACGGTAAAGTAATTTTTTTTTCTCACGGAGGTGAGGAAGAAGGAGATGGTCGGTTGATGAAAAAAAAGAAGAAGTTTTCTTCCCTTTTATAACAATTTTATTTCCAAAACCTAATTAAACAAGGATTCCTTTTGAGTCGGGCCCGTAAACGCTAAATCGACCAAAATTGGGCGCTCAACCACCCAAGTCAGCAGTGCTTCATCTCTCCATACTCACAGGACGACACTATATCATACTGCCAGAGTCCTTATTCAAGATACTGCTCGTACATGACATCATTGGAGCAAATTGAGAATTCTGGTAACATCTCTTATGACTAAGTTCAACTACTTATTTCGTTTTTAATCAAGAAAATTACCATCCAGTGCTTACTGTGGAACATGACTGTCCCTCACTAAGCAGGGGACTTAATGTTGATGGTGGACTTTCGACAAAGGCTAAAATCGTAAAATCATAATTTTGGATATTTCCAACACGGCTTCAGACACGTGTGTTAAGTTCATATTTTGGATTCAGACGCGAAAGCTTGTGTCATAATCTCTGACTGAGCGTACATCCTATCAGAGCAGGCATGAATATGTGATTTGTAAAGCCTCTCAGCTGAGCTTTCAACACTTCGCATATTTCATCAACACTTATATATAGAATCGAAAATGATTGGACGGCTCCTAGACATATTGCATGCTAGTACGGAGCGTTAACGTCTTCAGATGTCGCAATGTTCCCTAACTATATAACGTGAACATGTATAGAATCTCAATGATTGGACGACTCCTAGACATATTGCATGCTAGTATAGAGCGTTAACGCCTTCGGGATGTCGCTTGTTCTTCCCCGACTATACAAAATTAATATTGTAACGAGTATGATGTCACTATCATCTCATGCCTCGATTCTCGAATAAACACAACGCTCCTAGACATATTGCATGATAGTATAGAGAAACTCATAGTTTAATTCTAGCACAACATTCATCAATTTAATTCCTAAAAAATAATCTATTTTTATCTCCTTACTCTGTTTCATGCCTTTTTCTCAGCTGAACTCCATGAATTAGTAATAGATGTTAAATTTATCTCACTACTCCGTTTCATGGCTTTTTCTCAGCTGGATACCATGAGCTAGTAATAAATATTCATTTTTCGGGCATTCGGGCCACCACCGAGTAAGCCCCGAGAAAATGGTGCAAGTGTACTTAACAATAATGCACGAACGAGCACCCAAACGCATGAACGAGCATTCAAAAATATGGACGAACGAGGAAACATATGTGAAACAAGGAGGAAAAATAAAATAAAATAAATAAATAAAAGAGAGGCGCATGGGACCGGGCCCACCAGCCGGCCGGTCATAAATCGTGGCCGCGGTCCACGCCTCTCCCTTTTTTATTTTTTATCTTATTTTATTACTTTCCTCATCTCATGAAAACTCCCTTGTTTGAGCAAACTTGGTTTTTCCATATTTCTCAAATATTGTTCAAACTACCAAAAGGCAAAAGCCAAATGGTCACACGACCATCCGGGTTTCTCACGAAAAATATTAAAATATAATCATTTAAATATTTTCAAAATATTGGTCGCACGAGCAAAGTTCTACTTGCTCATTTAATCAAAATCGAGAGTTTTAGTCAAGATCAAACTCTTCTGAAAATCCAAAATATTGCTCGAACGCACACCCGGAAATACCAAAATTCTCAGAATTGAGTCACGGGAAATATGGTGATAAGGGAATGCCACCTTGACCGACCAAGGTCGCCCCTTTGGCTTGCAAAAGCCGGTCCCACACCTATTATGATTTTTGACCTAATTAATCATATTGGGTTCAAACTTTTTCCAAACAACTTGGAATTTGTTTAATCGACCATCAATTGGTCCCACGACCACCAAGGGCCGGTCTCATGCCCCTTGGTCGGTCTCTCTCTCCATAATTAGGTTTTACCACCTAATGCTCAGACGAGCACTATTTTAATAATGATTAAACGAGCATTTAATCATCCTTTCACCAACTGGTCTACAAAGGACTTTGGTGGGCGCTACATGGACGGCCCATCATCCCATGTAGCCGGTCCCTCTCTCACTCATTGGTTGATTTTCAGTAAATCATTAATTAATCAACAATCGATCAAAATTAGGGTTTCAAACCAAATGCTCCGCAAATCATAATTCTGAGCAACTTTAAACACTAATGATTTTATGTTGATCCAACAATCAACATCCTAACTAATTATATAATATTTGGTCTGGCTACCAGTATTTTAATTAATATTTTATTTGGTCTCCCCACCAATAATCCATGAATCGAGCAATATTGCTTAAACTAGCAATATTTATTTTCCTCATCTATTAACAATAAATTGCTTAAGTTAGCAAAATACACGATCAACTGGGGGTTTAGAACTCATTAATCCAACTTCTAACTTGCTCGACCGAGCAATATTCCTCATGTTGATTCAACTATCAACATTCGAGAATTCTTCGAGCAATCAATATTTTAATGTTTGGTCCTGTCAACAACATATTTGCTCAACTGAGCAACATGGTTCGAACGGACCACCATACAATATTTCTGATTCTTCATTTGATCATTCCTGATATTTTAGATCAGAAATGAGCATTCTGTATAATTCAACAATATCTTTGATTTCTTGTCAAATACTCGACATATCAAAATAAGTCCTTGATCGAGCAATCTCATCGGACAATTTAAGTAATCAGAATATTATTATTACCTCGACTGGTAAAATGATATGTCACAATTCATCAAGACTCAACTTCTTTCCATTATTCCGTCTCAGCAGACACCTTATGCTCAGTCCATGAGTCTCAGAGCATACTACATCCGTTCATTATGCTCGACTCATTAAGGCTAAGACTCATCGTCTAGTCAAGTCAACAACTGGCTAATTAAATACACGTCTTCCTTGAAGACTCCACATTCATGAGACATCAATCATGTCACATGGGGAGATATTTACTAGGGTTTTGGTCTGGCGGCCTACGACACGTATGTACACCCACTATGAGAAATGTGAGTAAGTCGTGCAAGCATTTGAGGGAGTTAGCAAAGTAGTGGATGGACAATCAACCAAGTTTTCGCACGACATGGAACTAGTTTAACCACGATATCCCACTTTCCCACTCTTTCACTCCAGCAACCATCACACTTATTGGGATCAATGTGTCTATTATTCTTGCAATATAAATAAGTCTCTGGATCCACGATTGAACAAGAAAGAATCATCGTCTAACCAAGAATTCTCATCTAAACAAGAACTCTCAACATAGCAGAATTCAATCAATCAATCAGAACTTACTCGAAATCAACAGTTCACTTGAAGAAATATCCAACACATCCAAAATCCTACATCATCATTGATCTCACATACTTCTCAGCTTCCCTCCTACAGATCGACCCTCATCCCTTTTTGTGGCCGAATTGACTCTGGAACGGCCATTGTCTTGGTTTAGGCCGGAGTCCTACAGATTGATCTCTCGAACTCAAAGCACTCCTGTGCAGTGTATCTGTTTGAAAAAGGTTTAGGCAATTTGCTCAAATTCGAGGAGTCTCTGTCCATGATCGTCTCTTCACTTTCCTAAAAAACCAGCAAACCGTTTTCTCCCATCAACACCAGTGTATTTCCTTCGATTTGGGAACTCATTGGCAAAGTGACCAAACCCTTTACACTTGAAGCATTGTGGCATATCCTCATCTTCAGTATCGTTAGAGTCTCTGTTTTTGACAGAAATACGAGTATGTGGCTTAGCTGGCGTATGAGGCTTTTCTCTAGTGAACCGTTTATTTCTCTTCCTAAGAAGTTCTCTAAATTGTCTTGTGATCAATGAAACTGAGTTATCAAGCTTTTTCATCTGAAAAGTCAAAATCAACAAGATTATTCACAGAGTTGTCAAGACTTTCACTTTTAAGATTTTCGGTGTTAATCAGTGCCTTGAACGCAATATACTTTCGTCTTTGGATTGCAGTACATGATCAAAGATCTTTAACTTTCCAACTAATGTGTTTCTGGAAAGTGTAGCAAGGTTATTTCCTTCCATGATGACATGTTCCTGTAGATGGTGGATTTTCGGCGAAGGCTAAAATCGTAAAACCATAATTATACATACTCCTGATCCAGCAATCAGATGAGTATTGAGGCTCATGTCTCTCACCGAAGCAAGAAACCTCGTGCCACAAGAACATCTGACTGAGAATACTGTCTCTCATAACATATGTAGATGTGCAGTCTCTCAACTGAGGCAACGGCATACTGAGCAATTTCAGTAATTACTTCTGTATAGAATCGAATGATTGGACGGCTGCTAGACAGCTTGCCTACTAATATAAAGCAATAACGTCTTCAGGATGTAACAATGTTTTCCATGACTATATAAAAGAAATATGACGCTTCAACAAGCTCATATTACTCAATTCTCAAATAATTAATGCTCCTAGACAGCATGCCTGCTAGTATAGAGCCATCAATTAATTATTTCTAATCCTTAAATTCATTAACTGAATATTAGGAAATATTCTACGTTCTTCATAATATTTCATTACTTCAATTCATGGTTCTTCCCAGCAGAATTCCATGGGTTAGTAATAAATACTCAACGTACGGGCATCTGAGCCGCTATCGAGTAAGCTCTGACCAAAATGATGCAAGTGTATTCAACAATAATGCACTAACGAGCACCTGAATGCACGAACGAGCATTCTAAAATACGAAGGAACGACGAACCTATGCAAAATAGGGAGAAAAATAATAATTAACTAAGGCGCTAGGGGACTGGGCCCACCGGCCGGCCGGTCATGCCGTGGCCAGTCCCACGCCTAGTCCTTTATTTTAACATATTTTATTATTTTTCCTGGATCTCATGAAAATTCCTTCATTTGAACAAAACTCCTTCATTTTAAGGAAACTCCTCAGTTTCATGGTGTTTTCCTTCACATCAAGGAAATAATATAAAATTGGGAAAGGTGTCATGGGACCAGGTCTACTAGCCGTAGTCTATGCCCTAGTTTTGGCCGGTCCCACACCTCATGATTCCTTATTATTTCCTTCATCCCATGAAATTCCTTGATTTCATGATATTTCCTTCAAATCATGAAAATAATATAAAATTAGGGAAGACTCACGGGACTGGGCCCTAGCCGGCCGACCGTTTCCTAGTCGTGGCCGGTCCCACATGCCCTTTATTTTATTATAATTATTATTAACGTTTCCTTCATCTCATGGAAACTCCTTCACTTCAAGGAAACTTCTTAGTTTCAACAAACTCCTTGATTTCATGATATTTCCTTAAAATCATGAAAATAATATAAAATTAGGAAAAGTGCCATGGGGCCTAGGGCTTATTACGGCCGGCCATGCCTTAGCCATAGCCGGTCCCACACTTCATGATTCCTTATTTTATTATTATTATTTCCTTCATCTTATGAAGTTTCCTCAGTTTGAGCAAAAACCTTGATTTCTTCATATTTTCTCAAAATGTTGCTCAAGCGCGCATCAGAAAATATCAAAATTCTCAGGACTGATACACGAACACTTTGGTGATATGAGCATATTACCTTGACTGACCAAGGTTGGATCTTTAGCTTGCAAGAGGCCGGTCACACACATTTTCATCATTTGACCTAATTTGTTCATATTAGGTTCAAACTATTCCAGAAAATTTGGAATTTAATAAAATGATAAATCGATCGGTCCCATGACCAACCAGGGACGGTTTCATGACCCCTTGGTCGTTCCCTCATCTCTTCATAATTATGTTTTATCACCTAAGGATCAGACGAGCATTATTTTAATAAATGATTAAACCAGTATTTAATCATCCTTGCACCAACTGGTCTTCAAGGGACTTTGGTATTTGCTCACTCGAGCATCTGGGCGCTACATGGTCGACTCATCATCCCATGTAGTTGGTCCCTCCTTCACTCCGTGGTTGATTTTCAATAAATCATCAATTGATCGACAACTGATCGAAATTAGGGTTTTCGAATCCAAGGTTTATAATTCCAGATTCAAATGCTAATAATTTTACGTTGATCCAATGATCAACATTTTAATTGATTATACTCGGTTCAGCTGCCAGTATTTTAAATTAATATTTTATTTGATCCTGCTACCAATAATTCATCAAACGAGCAACATTTGCTCAAACTAACACTACACCAAATTCTCGGATTCGTAATTAACCGAGCCGTTACAAAACGGGTTGTAACGGATCTTGCATGTTGCAAAAAGTGGGTGTTAAATTTTTTTGTAACGGCAATGGGGAATTCTGATTTTGGTTGTAACGGCTCTAGTAACAGCTGAGGGCCGTTACGAATTTGACACGTGTTTAAAATTTTTTTGTAACAACGTGGTCGTAACATCCCCGAGCCGTTACTTTGTGGCACAATAGTAACAGGCCAGAGCCGTTACTACGTGGCAGTTTGAAACAGCTTACAACCATTACGAATTTTTTCGTAACAACAAAAAAATTACTGCCAGTCAACCTTGACCAGGTCAAGGCTGACCGGCAGTTTCATTTTCTATCAGAAATAAATCGGAATTCTAAATTAAATACCCTGCATACATTCATCATCCACACTCAACAATAATTTCTTCAATCTATTCATATCACATTCATTCAATTTATATCAGATTTATATTACAAAAGAACTGAACAGATATAAATTACAAAAGAACTGAAATTTCTCTAAGTACCAAACTTTTTGAAATTTCTCTAAGTACCAAACTTTTTTTTTTTTTTTTTGTTAAGTATCAAAATTTCTAAGGGAATACATGGAAGGTTCCAAACTTCTAAGGGAACACAGAAACTTACTAACTGCCTACAAAACTTGAATAACCGCAACTGACAAATATTGAAGCTTCTTTGTTCTCCACCCTTGCATCTAAGCTTTATATCCTTTGCAGGCTTGCTTTTGTTGAAAGCTTGGGGATCAGAAAACTCGATGTAGGCAATCCTGCAAAATACAACAGGTTGCATTATTATGACACGTAAACTGGGAGAAATAATGTTCAAAATACGCAGCAAGTAAATGCAAACAAGCAATAATTACATAGGTGTAACACATCAATGTAAGCATCTTCAAGTGGAACAAGTACCACAGCTTCAAGTGGAACTGCAACCAACACATGTATAACATCTTCAAAAAAAATTCAAATTCTAAATCGTTAACAACAACATAATTAGGTCAGGCCCAACAATCACATACCCGTATATTAAACTAGAAAGGAGTTAATATTTCACAAATTATTTACAGAAATGAGCTTATAAAAGGGGAATTAGTTACGGCTCATTTCTGTTTTTAATCCTCATTGCTTTGACATTCAGACTGCATAAAGGGTTAAGTATAAATGTATTACCTTCAATATTCTATTCAGCACCTTAGCAAGTGCCAGCTTCAGGTCAGCAGGATGCAGTTTCTTGTTTTGATAGTCGGTAATGAGATCTTCTAAGTTTTTGAAGGTCCTGAACAGAGAAGAAGTCGGATTAAATACAAATCAAAATCACTAGCAAGGGAAGCAGACTATCAACCCCATTGAATGCAGGCTAAAACAAATAAAATATGAAGGATTGAGTGATGTAATTTAGGATGACTCACTTATTCCCCCCATGTTCTTCGAAACGCTCTACTTCGAACTCCTGAAACCATGGGAATATGATGTGCTTTATATACTCCAAACATGGATTTCTTTCCACAATTCCTTCTGGACAATGTGCCCTGTTTATTTTCTTTTCCACTTGGTCCTGTTAACATTGATTTGGATCCATCATATTATTGATTCAACATCAAACTATGTTCGATACAGTAGAAAAACAAAGAAGGCAAATGCGAGAAGAAGAATTAAAGCACCACCGACTGTATACCTCTTCATCTTCAATAAAGATGGAGGATGAAGCATCACTTTAAGACGTCTTCTCCTGCCCTTCTTTCAAACTAGGTAGCATGTCTGCGAGGAAATGTATGTAAATCAATCATAATTTGTTTTAATAAACACAAAAAAATGTTCCAAGTAAGAAGGGAACATACGATGTGGCAAGATGATAGGACTGTTCGTTCTCTGCGACAACATTATACGCTTGTTCTTTCTTTTATAGAGTTTTTTCCTGTAATCCTTAGCAAGCATACTCACTTTACGGTGATCCATTCCCAACTGGAAGATGTCAGCCTGTAAAACCAAGCAAAAAGATGGAAAAAAACTTAAGCACAAAATCATCATATTAGCATCCAATTAGCCAAGCCTGATCATATGGCAGTCAAAGCACATTTCAGATTGCATCAAAATACAATACAGTTCGGTCGAAAATGTTCGAGAAAATACCTCTAAGAGAAAGATATCATAATGCTCAGAGTTCAAATAAACGGAAAGATAATGAAACACATAGAAAAGAAGTGCTACCAGGAACTTTTGACGTATCAACTCCGAACTGTCTGAAATGTAGGTGGTTGAGTTGCAGGTGCTGAAGCTGCGGATAATTGTACAAAATCTTCGCCGTCAAATCTT
Organism: Papaver armeniacum; assembly: GCA_023531295.1. Taxonomy (NCBI): domain Eukaryota; kingdom Viridiplantae; phylum Streptophyta; class Magnoliopsida; order Ranunculales; family Papaveraceae; genus Papaver; species Papaver armeniacum. Next base: position 110,400 of record JAJJWW010011404.1, read on the forward strand.
TTTCATCATAACTGCAAGGTAAGAAAACAAAAAAGAATTTAATATTTTTTTAAGGTAAATTAGATAACAAGCTTTTTCAAAGCTTTCCAATATATATAACTTTGATCTTGGAGAATATTTATTCTAAATAAAAAAACATATTTCTTAACTCAAAAACGGACAATAGAGAAAGGGTGAATGGTGAAAGAGCTCCTTTTTCATTGATTGCTCTTCATGGATTTGATTCAAGACTAATAAAAGAGCTTTCAACAAATATTTACAGTATTTAAGTCTCACTTATGCCTCCATCTTCAGTCCCTGGCTCTTCATATCCTGCGCAATGATGGAACTCATAAATTGAAGAAAGTCAAGTGGCAACTTTAATAAAGCCAACAACAAGTAAAAAAATATCAACCTTAGACACTTTGCACAAACGCAAGCACGGTTTACAATTACAGCTTCTACGACAAAATGGGCAAGACTCTGCAATCACTTCAGTTGTATGTCGAGGAAACCTGTGCACTATGAAAAAATAACACAAAAATTAGATCATATCAGATCACCAACATATGTATTTAATGAACAATGCGAAATCGAAATAACTTTTCTATTGAGTCTTACCAACGATGAATGCACGTAAAACAATACCGTTTTAAGGGAGTGCAAGTAGTCACTCTATTTAATGTTAATCATAAAATCTTTCAAAATCAAGCGTTGTGATGAGAAAACTTTAATTCATCTTTGACTAGCACAACTTATGAAACAAGGAATTACACCCACTAATAGGCACTGGTGATATTTAATTGTAATACAATTTGAGAATAGGGAAAACCATTATACACAAAAAATAAGAGGAAGAACTATGGGAGAGAACGAATCCTAAAATCTCGTTACAAGCTACTTCAGTTCTCAACCATTTGCATCACACATTTGAAACAAAACAATAATTATGTACCTAATGAGGCTACCCACAAAAGCTCTAACATCTTCATGTTCATACATTTACTATTCCAGTTCCAAAAGTACACCTCCTCCATCCTCTGTAAATCAAAGAAAGACAAGTTAGCTTAAACATAAGGCTTTACGAGCCAAGATATGGTGGTGATAGACAAAACAATCAGACCATGTACTGCAACTAAAAATGGATCACTTTCTGAGCCTTTAAATTCTATTATCTATTTGTAACCCATTTATGCTAAGGGAAAAACCAACAGTGCTGGAGATAAGGGTTCGATTACACCAATTTTAATGCACCATATTGAAAAACAGGCTAAAAACTGAACTACAACATGATTCTTTCACATCCTACAATATAGGGGCAATTGCCCCTCACCAGACAAAATCCATAGTTCATACATAAGATTTAACAAGTTAAGGGCCCTAAAGTAAACTAACGAGAAGATTAAGAGCTAAAAAACAATCAATATTGAAACAAAAGAGCTAAGTTGATTCAAGAGAGATGTTTTAAGGCTACCAGATTTCATGTCAACTCTATCAACAGTCCCATACTTAGAGAAGAGGCGTTCAAGATCAGATTGACGTGTCTCATAATCAAAACTCTCACAAAATACTGGCCTCATTGTCATCACCAATCTTCTACTTCCTTCAAATACCTTCAGAGAAATTCTGCAAAAGAAAAACAAACACATGAACAGAAAATTAAAACCCATAAAAAATCAATCAAATCAAATATAAACCCTAATTGGATTTGTGTATTGGATGAACAAGGAGAATTACAAAATATGCCTCTCTTATGATGATTTTGATTCTCATCTTTAACACGAAAACACCTAAAGAAAAAACTCATAGTGGTTTTCTTCACCGATTCAAGGATGAACCCTAAATCAAACTCATTACATATGGCTGATTCTAAATCTTGAGCTAATCTAATCTAAGCTAAGGATTGATTTGATTTTTGAAACCCTAGCTTTCACCTGACGAGATTTTGCAGAAAAATTAAAGCTCCACCACTCTCCCCTGAAAATTGAAAACAAATGAAACCCTAAAAATCGAAAAACAGATTAAAAAACACTTACAAGGGTTTCATCGATTCATTACGGTTTGATGATTGAAGATTGAAAAACACTCACTATGGTTCGATGATTGAACAGATTCAAGAGATTTCACTAGGGTTTTATCTGCTGGGAGGAAGAGAAGAGAAGACAGGCAGAAGAGAGAAAAAAGAAATGAAACTCGATCTCATTTCCCTAGGGTTATATTCTCAAACTCACGCATGTGAATGGCACACTCATGGGAGGAAATATCCCTAGTATAACTCATCTAGGGCGGAAACATAATATCACGCATGTGAATGGCACACGCACAAACTCCAAGTGTCACGCCACAAGTGTGACCAAGCGTGTGACTGGCACGCCTAAAAAAAATTCGTAGCGGCTAATCTCTGTTACAAATTTTTGGAAAATTAGTAACGGCTCTAGCCTGTTATGAAATTTTTGTAACGGCCATTTGTAACGGGAAATTTGTAACGGCCCAAAAGTCGTTACGAATTGCTGTTACTAATCCGGGAATTTGGTGTAGTGTAAGGAATATTGGTTCAACTATCAATATTCAACAATTCATCAAATGAACAATATTTGCTCACCTTAACTATCAACATTTATTCGAGAATTATACCTATGTCTCAACAGACACGTTCAATTCATGAGTCTCAGAACATTTTCAAATCACGTTTGACTCAGCAATACAAAGACTCATCGTCTCATAAAGTCAGCAATTGACTAACTAAATACACATCTGCCTTGAAGACTCCATAATCACGAGACATCAATCGTGTCACATGGGGGGATATCAACTAGGGTTTTGGTCTGGCGGTCTACGGCACGTGTGTTCATACACACGATGAGAATGTGAGAAAGTCGTGCAAGCAGTTGGAGGAGTTAGCAAAGTAGTGGGTGGAGAATCAACCATGTCTCCTCATGATGAGCAACTGGTTTTAACACGATTCCCACTTTCCCACTCTTTGACTCCAGCAAATGTCACACTTCATGGGATCAAGGTGTTTACAATTCTTGCAATATAAATAAGTCTCTGAATCATGATTGAAATAGATAATTTTTTCGTCAAACAGACAACAAGAGATTAACAACTCGACGTCTGAGCAATTACTCTCAACAGAGCAAATTTAATCAATCATAATTTATCTTATTTCTTCACGCAGAGTACACAACACACCTACAATATTCGATCACCATTGATCTCACATATTTCTCAGCTTCCCTCATACAGATCGACCCATCCTCTCTTGTGACCTAATTGACTCTGGAATGACCATTGTCTTGGTTTAGGCCAGAGTCCTACGGATTTATCTCTCGAATTCAAAGCACTCCCTTTTTTGCAGTGCATCTGTGTGAGGTTAGACAGTTCGCTCGGTTCAAGGAGTTTCCTCCGCACGGTCGTCTCCTCAATTCCTTAAAAACCAGCAACTCGTTTTTGCCCCATCTATATATTGGCGACCACAGTGGGAGATCATTCTCTTGGTTGCAATCTCAATTCTCACAAAGATGGTAGGTCTTAGATCCAATTCAGTTACTCAAAACTCCAATCAGAGTCTTTCAAATGGTGACGCTTCCCTGGCTCATCCGAATGACTCTGGTAATATTCGCCATCCTTACTTTACTACACCTTTCTCATCTATCAATGCATTTGATGGAGAAATTCCGTCATTGGATGAACTGGAACGAAGGCAGGAGATTTTGGAAAGGAACATAAATCGATTGAAGGGAGCAATCGATAATTTGTTCAACTGCATGGTGGACATGACAAGAATTTTAGGGGATCAAGTTGTGGAACGCTCGTCTCTTGACACCACTGACGCTAGCCCTCAAGCCAACAACTTCACCACTTATCAAAAGCCGGTGGACCATGAAGTTACACATTTGATCGAGAATTTATGTGAACTCCTCCGCTTATGTAGAGATCAGCATACGAACACATTTGTTGCACTTAACCAAATATCATCCGACGTGCAACTAACTCCATCATCTATAGACGTTGAAGAAGTATCTGTGGTGTCTGAACATTCGATCAACAACATTACCTTCGGAGAAGAAGACCTCATGGCAGATGAAGGGCATAATCGAGGCTTATACGTGACCAGTTTTATCAAGGACTCTGAATTCAGGAGATCTCTCGTTGATACAGGTGCTTCTACAAATATTATTCCTATGAAGACTTTCAAGGAGGCCAAGATCCCACAGAATAAAATTATTCGTCATCCCATCTTGATGACAGGTTTTGAAGGAAGTTAGAGCCATACGTATGGATATACATATGTAGATTTGAAGGTAAGTCCTATCCAATCAAAGGTCAAGTTTCATGTAATTGAGCAATAACTTGATTATCACATGATACTCGGACGACCCTGGCTCCATGATAACAAGGTGGTTCCCTCGACGTACCATCAATGCATGAAGGCCCTGCTCAACAATAAGATTGTTTACATCGCGGCTTCATCATCTCCTTATGCTCCCGTCTATGATGCTGAATTCCTTCAATCTCAAAAAAGTATCCCCGAACCTCCAAGAAAGATTTACAGTACTCCACTCCCAAGCTGGAAGTCCATCAAAGAAGTTGCTGACAAACCATCATCCTCAGGTGTTAAATAAATCAAGTTACCTGCTACACCGATTGAGCGCCGTAAGGATCATGTCTCAACTCCAGGAACTAATTTCATAGCCAGTCATGATGCGGAGGGGAGGATCATTTACCGCCGAAGCAAAGATTAGCAATTAACAGGGGAGAACGATGAAAAGTCTCCTCGCTCCGAAGAATCATGTCAGAGTGAACAATCACTCGACGAAGAGATTCAAGATGCTCCACGACAATTGCAAGACGGCACTGATTCCACCACTGATGATCTCGAAACAATCAACATCAGGACGGAGGATGATCCAACGCCAATTTTAATTAGTTCCACGCTGTCACCATAGGAACGGACGGAAATGATAAATTTATTGAAAGAGTATCAGGATATCTTTGCTTGGACGTTCGAAGAAATGCCTGGTCTAGGCGACAAATTAGTCACTCATCATCTGCACATCACTCCTGGCTCCAAAACTGTCAAACAACCGCCTAGGAAGTTCAGACACGAAGTCGAAGAGCAAATCAAATTCGAGATTCAGAAACTACTAGCAGCAGGATTCATCAAACCCATTCAACATCCAACATGGCTGGCGAATATTGTTCCAATCAAGAAGAAAAATGATCAAATCAGATGCTGTGTTGATTTTAGAAATCTGAATAAATGTTATCCGAAAGATGATTTTCCCTTACCCAACATTGATATGCTCGTCGATGCAACCAGTGGTCACGGTATGTTCTCATTCATGGATGGTTACAACGGATATAACCAAATCAAATGTACGAACATGATGCTAACAAGACTGCATTCCGAACTCCCATCGGAAACTTTCACTACACGGTAATGCCTTTCGGTCTGAAGACTGCATGAGCCACTTATCAAAGAGCCATGACTGCCATATTCCACGATATGATGCACAAGAAAGTGGAAGACTATGTTGATGATGTGGTGATAAAGTCGAAGACTCGATCATCCTACCTGGAAGTTCTGAGACAAGTTTTTGAAAAATGCAGAGAATACAAATTAAAGATGAATCCTCTGAAGTGTGCTTTTGGTGTTTCCTCCGAGAAGTTTCTAGGATTCCTAGTCACTGCAGAAGGAATCAAAGTCGATCCAGACAAGACAAAAGCTATTACTACCATGCCTCCTCCACGCACTGTGAAAGAACTCCAGAGTTTTATATGCAAGGTGAATTATATTCGACGCTTCATTCCTGGATTGGCTCAACTCATTGCTTCATTCACCCCTATGCTGAAGAAAGGAACAAGTTTTACATGGACAGCCGTCCAACAAGAAGTCCAGAAAATACAACAGATACTATTATTATCACCATTTGTCATGAAATCTCTGGTGCAAGGACGACCACTAATACTTTACACAGCTTCCAGTGATGTTGCTATTGGGGCGGTTCTTGCTCAAGAAGACGAAGAAGGTATCGAACGTCCGATTTACTACTTCAGCCGTACGATGAGAGACGCTCAACTCCGATACCCAAAAGCCGAAAGAGCATGTCTAGCATTGGTGCATGCAATCCATAAATTCAGGCAATATTTGCTATCCAACAGAGTCGTGCTCGTTTCCAAAGCCGACCCTATAAAGTTTTTACTATCAAATCCAGTCTTGATAGGGAGACCAACAAAGTGGCTACTTCAGATGTCAGAGTTTGACATAGCTTGTGTACCGCCTAAAGCAATCAAGGGCCAAGCAGTTGCAGATTTGCAGACTTGCTCGTTGCTTTTCCAGGAGAAGATGCAACGATGTTACATGAAGATGTGCCCGGCGAGTTTCGTAAGTATTAGTTGTCAAAGAAGAGACGTGGCTTTTATACTTTGACGGATCCGCCACCCCTAGCAACGACACTGAAGGAGCGGGCGTAGTGCTAGTATCTCCATCTGGCGAAGTATTCTCACACTCGTTCAAGTTGGACTTTCACTAGCACCAACAATTCGACAGAATATGAAGCTTTCTTACTAGGTATATCCCTGGCCAAGCAAGCAGGAGCAACACACCTTGAGATAAGGGGAGATTCAAAACTCATTGGTCAATCAAATGAATGGAGCGTACTCTCTCAAAGAAATCACGCTCGCCCCATTCAGAACTGAAGCGCAACGGATATTAACTCATTTTGCTGATGCAACGATTGTCCATACTGGACGAACTAACAACATGCATGCTGACTTCCTAGCGACTCTCGCTTCCAAGCTACAATTCGAAGGAGTAAAGAAAACAATCACGGTACATAGGCGTGCTATGACGGACGAGAGAATCTGGACTTTCAAGGAACCAGGTTTCGGCCGCTTGACAAGCTCCGACTCACGATACGCCACTCCGAAAACCGGACTTTCAAATTTCGAAACCATTCGCATTTAACCCGCAAAATGTTCATTGAATTATCCCAAGAACAACAATCTTGAGATTTTCGATTGCCACTTCTACTATTTCCATGGCGATTTGCCACTTCAATATTTCCATGGCGATTTGCCACACTTCTACTATTTCCCTATTTCCATGGCCAGTTGCCACTTCCAATATTTCCATGGCCAGTTGCCACTTCCAATATTTCCATGGCACTATTTTCATGGCCAGTTGCCACTTCTAAGATTTCCATGGCCAGTTGCCACTTCCAATATTTCCATGGCCAGTTGCCACTGCTATTTCCCTATTTCCATGGCCAGTTGCCACTTCGAAGATTTCCATGGCCAGTTGCCACTTCCAATATTTCCATGGCGGTTGCCAATTGTCAAGGTTGCAATCATCTCCGAATAGATGGTATGAGCTGTTAACCAAAGAACCAACACTTTCGGATGATATGAACACCCTTGTAGAGTTGTGCTGAACCGCATAACGGCTGCCTACGTACCCTCTCCGTTGCTCGAAGGGATCAAGCACGACCGTAGTTCGTCATTATTTATTTTATTTTTTGTTTAGATAGTATGAACTACATACCCACAATGGTAGCAACTATCTCTCACTTTACGATATCAAGTAAACTTGTTTAATTTGCAGTGTACATAATGAATTATACAAGTAGATCACTACTCTGTGAAAACCAAAGGTACCCGAAATACTAAGCAAGGTGGAACGAGAATACCCGTATGACATCATTGAAGACTTGGAACTTGTACAGTTTGCCTACATTTAATATAATAAATTTATGACAAGCAACTAATCATATAAGGGACTGACATTCTACTTTCATATAAACACAAATATCAGTAACAAGGAAAGTCATAAAAATGGATACAGGATATTCCAGCAAGGTCAGAACCATATAAATACACTACCACTAGGAGATAGATAATGCTACCCACCGCCAGGCCATTAGCAAAACTATGCAAACTGGACTATATACACAAACCACATAAAATACGACATCAAGATCGGATTTATAATGAAAAGCTATACGAATCCACAAACAAAATTACTTAAGATGAATTTATATGAAGTTCTGTCTAATAAGTACTGTGGCAAGGTGTGGTAGATACCAAACATATGACACTACAAGCCATCCGATAAATCACTTTGCATTTCTTTCCTAGATTCCTCTAGCATATCAAGCACATGTCAAGTCCTGACATAACTCCATTATTAATTCTGGTAGAGTTATAAGAAAACTCTAAAGTTAGGATCACGACGTCGGCACCCATACACACATCTTAGTCCTACTTAGAGCTACTGACCCCATGATATACATTTTCCTTATAAAAGAGAATAAATCATTAAAACACAAAGTGGCATCATCAGATGTGAAAACCTTACTAGACAATAACTAATAAGAAAAGATGGGATACCAGCCTATCTTTCGAAACCTAATCTTCATTAGAATCTCTTACTTTGGAAGAAAATGCTTCATTTTGTCCAGGTCCCAATGAGGTTAACAGGCAAACATTTTCCATTTCTTTATTGCCACAAAATAGTCAACACTAATTATTTCACACCAATAAGCCAACATCACTAGCTTTCCTAGAAATCCGATAGTAGGTGCTAAACGATAGAAGTAAAGGTCGGTATGACGCAATAGCACATAAGAAATGTGGCAACCCCGCCACCATCAAAAATTGAACGTCTGGTTCTTGTTTTCTTTACATTTCAAAAATTATCATGTCAAATACGTTCAGTTAGTTTAGAAGGCAAACTATTGCAAGAACAAAGTACTTAATACAATGGATGGGTGCGACCAATTTCACTCATTTTGCTGTGCAAAATGGTCTAGAAAATGTTGCTGTGAACAACACCTTAAGAGTAGTCACGGTGAAATCATCTCTATATTTGCTAGGACCAAGTGTTCCGAACAGAACCTAGCATTTATATAAATAACCCAAGTCCAGTACATTCCGTCATTTACAAACACCTCATGTTAACCCATCAATCAAGAAGAGACAAAATTCACCATTTACTACTTCATTGGTCAACCGTATTTCTTAAAGCTGGGTAGATTTCTATCTTTAGAAAAAGAAACAACAAATTAGTTCATAAATCTCATTTTAGATGCCATCCAAACCAAGCAAAACACAAGCCAAAACGTCTCAAATCCAAAGAGCTGATAAGTGTGCGAAACATGAACGGAAAATTAATATGTTATTCATCCATATATCAGTGGCTAATATGATCAATACAAGGTCGAACCCTTCATGACAAAGATACTTGGAATCAACTACAATGCAAATCAGCAGTTCTTAGAATGGGCATAAGTTACAATCTATGATTCGTAATGCAACACTTAATATCAATTCCGAAACCTTGTTCAGAGGACTACATTTCATTACAAGGGACCTTAAGTTAATTTTATTTTTAAGAAGGTCGAAACTGCCTCCGAACAGGTCTGACAGACAACCCAGTTTTCCAGCTTGGACATGCTATGTTTGCAATTAGATAATTTCTTAAGTACCAGGCCAAATTGCTATATCAATGTGGAAAGCTCTTACAGCCCAAAACCGATTAGCCACTGAAGTTGGATAGTGATCAGGAAAGTAGGCTAGTAAAAGTACTTCAATACAATAAGGAAGCCTTATTGTATTGAAGTAACAGATATTAAGGGTATAAGTCCTACTGTGTGTATGCATCAGATTTATTTAGAAGAAGACTCCAAACCTTCTAGTGAGATGCAACGTCGACTGAACCATAACATGAAAGAGGTAGTTCGAAAAGAGGTGCTTAAGTTGTTAGATGCGGGTATTATCTACCCAAGCCAGGAAAGAAGTGGGTCACCTGTTCGAGGTTGTCCCTAAGAAATCGTGTATCACCGTAGTCCGTAATGATAATAATGAGTTAATCCCAACCCGAGTGACCACGGGATGGCGTGTCTCAGATCGACTATAGGAAATTGAACAAGGTCACAAGGAAGGATCACTTTCCCCTTCCTTTTATCGACCAAATGCTAGAGAGATTAGCTGGACATAGTCATTATTGCTTCTTAGATGGCTACTCCGGTTATAATCGGACCGTTAGTGCCCCGTAAGACCAAGAGAAAACCACTTTCACTGTCCCTTTGGTACCTTTGCGTATAGACGATGCCTTTCTGCTATGTAATGCCCCTTCGACTTTTCGCGCATTGTATGATGAGCATATTTTCCGATATGGTAGAACGGTTTCTAGAGGTCTTTATGGATGATTTTTCAGTGTTTGGTTCATCTTTTGATGAGTGCTTGCATCATTTGACATTCGTGTTGACTAGGTGTAAGGAAAAAAATTTAGTGCTTAATTTGGAAAAATGCCATTTCATGGTTAAATCAGGAATTATGTTAGGGCACATTGTTTCTTCAAAGGGTATAGAGGTAGATAAAGCCAAAGTTGACCTTATTAAGACTTTACAGTCCTTAAAACCGTAAAGATATTAGGTCATTCCTAGGGCATGCGAGGTTTTATCGTCGATTCATTAAGGATTTTATCTTGATTTCAAGACCTCTTTGCAATTTGCTTGCAAAAGATGTTAAGTTTGTCTTTGATGATGCTTGTTTAGAGGCTTTTGAGAAGATTAAGAATTTACTCACTACCGCCCGATAGTCCGGTGCACCTAACTCGGAACCTACCCTTTGAAATTATGTGTGATGCTTCAGATTATGCTATAGGTGTTGTGATAGGTCAGCGAGAAAACAAATTACTTCATGTGATTTACTATGCTAGCAAAACTCTGAATAATGCCCAAATGAACTATACAACAACCGAGAAGGAACTGTTAGCCATCGTGTTTGCCTTGGATAAGTTTAGATCCTACCTATTAGGTTCTAAGATCGTAATCTACACTGATCATGCTGCTTTGAAATACCTTTTATCTAAGAAGGATACCAAACCTAGATTGATTAGGTGGATCATTTTGTTACAAGAATTTTGTCCAGACATTAGAGACAAAAAGGGTGCCGAAAATGTAGTTCCAGACCACTTGTCTAGGCTAGTTGTTAGTTCCCCTAATGATTCCCTTCCTATAAGGGATAGCTTTCCTGATAAAAAATTGTTCTCTGTTTCCCAATCACCTTGGTATGCAAATATAGTGAATTATCTTGTTACTGGTCGAATGCCTCAACATTGGGGTAAGCAAGATCGTTCTAGGTTTTTAGCTGAGGTTAAGCATTTCTTTTGGGACGATCCTTATTTTTTTAAGTATTGTCTGGACAGCATTATTAGGAGATGCGTACTCCGAGAGTGACCTACCCAAAGATATCTCCTTTTGTCATGAACATGCATGTGGGGGTCATTTTAGTGCTAAGAAGACTCTTCGCTAAGATATTGCGGTGTGGTTTTTACCGGCCTTCGTTGTTTAAAGACTCCCATAGTCATTGTGTTTCTTGTGAGCGTTGCGAGGAGGTTAGGAACCATTTCCGTAGAAATATGATGCCTTTGAATCCTATTTTAGTGATTGAGGTCTTTGATGTGTGGGGCATTAATTTTATGGGTCCATTTCCTAATTCTTTTGGTTATCTTTACATACTTGTCATTGTAGACTATGTGTCTAAGTGGGTTGAGGCGGTTCCGTGTAAAACAAATGACCACATGGTCGTAGTCCAGTTTTTGAAAGAGAACATACTTACACGTTTTGGTACACCGCGAGCTATAATTAGTAATGCAGGTTCACACTTTTGTAATAGACCGTTTGCACTTTTAATGAAATAATATGGTATTACCCACAAAGTAGCAACCCCATATCACCCACAGACTAGTGGTCGCAGAGGTCTCCAAAGTGGAAATTAAGCGTATTCTAGAGAAAACAGTTAATCCTAATAGGAAAGACTGGTCATCGAGGCTTACTGATGCCTTATGGGCTTACCGTACTGCGTATAAGACACCCATTGGAATGTCACTGTAGTAGCAGGATTTCCCACACTACACCCCTTACTCGATTTTGCTTAATTAATCCATTGGAAGATGTAAGATCAAGAACATTAATTGATTGAATTCATGAAGTGTTTTACACAGGAAAATAGAATTACACTTAGAAGTTAAAACACTCTTAAACTTTCTCTCTCCTAATGACTTGCCTAACAATTCCAAAAAAGATCTCCCCTCTTACAGACTCATTTAGTCCTTTATATAGGGTAATACATAGTGGATGACAGCTAAGCTCCCCTTTATTTTCGGGAATGTCTCGCGAAGTGTCGCGAGATGCACAAACATTCACTCGCGACACTTCTTAATCCTCGCCGGGTCTCACGTCTTCTTTATGTTTTGCCCGTCGTTATTCATTGCGTCGTTTATTTTAGCTCCTCGCGACTCCCTCGCGACGCCGTCGTTCATTAATCTCGCGAGCCTTGTACGTTGCGATATTATGATCCTACATCTTGCCTCTTTTTCCTTGAATATTGCTTGAAGAGCGATTTGAAGGAAAAATTCATTGTTGTCATATTCCTAGGTTTCAATTGGTGAAGGAACGAGCGAAAGAATACTTTTCTCAAAAAGTACGTACTTGCCTCTATTCTTTTGTGTAGTTCGAAGCTTCTTTGTAATACATATGCGAAGTGCCATTTCTTGTCTCGGGAATTAGAGAAAATAATCAAAGTATCGCAATTTCTCCTCGCCTATCAAGAAATACACTTTGTATATTTGGATTTTACTAAAGTTCTTTCCGTCGGTTTCCTTGGATTTAGCAAAGTGACCGCTTACACGTGTCTATATTTACCTCTTTTACCGGTGCATTTAATGTTATCCGGTCATAATATTTTTCTCGTCTATTTATAGGAGCATCCCTTGTGAAAAATTTTCCTTTTCCTTTTCATCTTCTTCATCGTCCGCAAGTGTTCTTCTTCTTCATCGTTTCGCAAGTGTTTGCTTATTGTTGTCTCTTATCGTCTTCTTCACCACCTTAACTATTCCCTACCAGTTGTTACTCTCATGGCGTCCTGTGTTTGTTAATTTTGCCACATCCGGCTGATTTTGTGGTTGATCAAATTTGAGATTAGCTTTCTTTGTTGAAATCATACTGGTATGATTAACTTTGTAGTTTTCTTTTCGCCATTGTTGTTTAGCAAGAACCAACCTGTAAATAAGTTTACCGTGAAGAATCCTCTTCTTTCTTTGGGCTCGCCATCGAAATCTTCTTCGCAACAAGAATCCCCCGCACAACCAAAGCTCACTTCGCGAGCAAAATCTATGGCTTCAAAAAGAAATCCTGCGAGTGACAAGGTATTCAAGAAACATTTATTTTTTTATCAACAATACATTGTTGCCTCTCGCTTTTTATTTAATTTGTCATTTGCAGGATGATAAAACTAATGGTCATGCTCCCAAAAAGCCTCGCTACTCCAAACCCGTTACTCCCGACGTTCCATTTCCTTCATTCACACCTTCATCTCCCGTCGCGAAATCTTCGCAAGATAATTTTGTGCCCCCTTCCCCCGGTACTACTACCAACGACAATATTTCTATGCCTCAACTCCTCATAGACCAAGTTCCTTATAACCGTCCTACTACAAACGATCTTATACCTTCTCCCGCTATCAATATCCCCGCTATTTCTCCAATCACTTCTCTCCCCGAAACCTCCTCTTCTCATGAGGTTCCTTTGACAAAGGACGACTCGTCTTCTTTGTTTGAACAAATTCCTCTAACCGCTGAAAATTTGGAGGGGATAGATGTGGCCTTTAAGGTCCTTTTCGATCTCGTGAATGATGCCAAAAAGGCTTCTACCGATCCTCACAAATCGAATGTACGAGATTTTAAGTAAGCATCTTGGTTCCGAGAGGATCTCGCAAGCATCTTTAGTTCAAGAGGTTAATAAGGTTGAAGGATGATCTCCAAGTTATGGCCGTGAAATGCAATAATCTCCACCTTGAAAATCAAAAATTTCTCGCATCTCACTAGATCGTGATAATCTTCGCAAGAAGAATGAAGAATTAAAAGGTATGCTCTCGCCATCCCCCATCTTTTTTTTTTTTTTTTTTTTTTTTTTTTTTTTTTTGCAACTCAAACCCTTGCTCGTCCTCAAAGTATTAAACCGTAAACGAATAATGGAGATATATCACACGGAGTCTATCGAAGAAGTTCGAGTTGAAAGAGATGCTTGGATGGAGCAAGATAATCTCTTAGATAATCTTCATACCTATGCAAATTGATCAAATAAATAACTTGTCTAAAGAGAATTTTGATTTATCGCAAGAGCAAATCTCATTAAGTAATGACTTATCTCGCTCTCTTATGCTTTGACTAAAACTAATTTGGAGTTGGAAACTTTATCGATGAGAATCGAACTCTTTCACAAGAGAAACGTTCTCTGTTGAATAAGATGGCGAGCTACTCGTAAAGAAGATAATGCTTGTCAAAAGTTATGTGAAGAACACAAACAAGCTAATCATACTTTGAAAAGCCAACTTGAAGAAATTATCACGAGAGAGATAAACTTATTCGGGGTAGAATAACGTTGAGTGTAAAAGCGAAGCAATTCCAAGAACAATGTGTCCAATTAGAAAAATCCAACTCTACTCCGCGATCGAAAACTCCATACTTGTTTCTAATGAAAAGAATTTGCGATCTCGATTGAAAGGCTTAGTGGGAGATTCATTTGATGATGTCATGGACCGCTTGGGGAATAATTTCAGCCTTTAATTCAACATCTTACTTCTCAAAAGGAAGGTAGTCAAATTATTTGACTATCTTAATTTATGTATTTATTCCATGAATGCTTTATTACCCCGAAGATGCCAATAATGTTCGATAAGAATTTTCTCCGATCTTGTGTATTTGTTATGCAGACTCTGAGAGAAAGCTTCGCTCCACTGTCTCCACCCTCAGGTCTGATTATTCTAAAATTCGCAAGGAAAATGGATTACTCTCCGCGTCCCTTGCTCGTTCTCGCGACCGTGCAGAGCGAAGATTTGATTATATGTCTTATTGTAAGGACATTGATAGTAAGAATCGCCAAAAGGCATTGCTTCGCCAATTCCCTCTTAAAGCGGAAGTTCTTGTGAATAATATTTTGCTATCCAAGTCTCTTGATCCTGTACATGTTGATCCTCTGGAAGTAAGTGATGATGAAGTCCCTAATCCTCCTGATAGTGATTATGACTATGAAAGCGGCGAAGATCTTTCTGATAAGGAGATCGTCAATGAAGATCCGAATAGCAAAATTTCTGATGAAAATCCAGCAACTGGCGAGAACAAAGGTGATGAAAACATTTCTGAAGAAAATCCATCAACTGGCAGATGTGAAGCTGATAAAGGCGCAGAAAAGCCTCAACCATCCTCTGTATTTGATAATGTAGATGTAGAGAGTTAAATTCTCTTTGTAATTTGTTAGAATTCTTTGTTGTTTGAGTGACTTAACTCTTTTGATTGAGTAACTTCCATATTTCTTTCTTCCTTTCTTAGTTAAGACCACCTTGCGAGCATGTTCGCTCATTGAATCTTTTATTAAGTAAATCCATCCCAATCAGGGATTTGATTTTAATTCTTCTCATTGCGACAAAGTCGCAGGCCGCCTTTACATTTTCATGCAGAGGCCCATTGACTTTGCCTTATCATTTTGTGTGGTCTTCCAAGTTAGACCTCCCTAGTTAGAGGTCTTCCCCTGCCACCTTTCATCGCGACAAAATCGCAGGACGTCTTTACACTTGCATGTAAAGACCCATTGATCTTGCCTTATCATTTTCCAAGTATTTTTGCCTCTGCAGGATGTCTTAGTTGCGACAATATGATAGGCCTATATATCCTTGCGAACACATAGCCCCATGACATTGCCGTCGTGCGACGAAATCGCAGGACGTCCGTACACTTTCGTGTAAAGACCCATTGATCTCGCCTTACCCTCGCGTTAGTATTATTGCCTCTGCAGATCATTGCACAAATATGACGAGCCTAAATTTTCTTGCGAAAACATAGCCTTATGACATTTGCGTCTGTTTTGACACCCCCCCTAATGGAGAGCGTCGCCCTTATCATCTCCCCGGTTGCCCCTTCAAGGAGGCGAAACATCGGCCATACAAGACTAGCTCCTCCCATCCGGTCTTAACAACAACCAAGTTGTTTCGCAGCCTCTTATCCCTTATACCTATATGGTTTATGGTTACGAGACTGCACCCTAAGTGGAGTTTTCTTCGGGCGAGTGCAACATATGCCAAGACTTGCCAAGAATGGCCAGGGTAGGTTCATCCATCCCGGCACTCGCTCAACCGTGTACCTCGGCGCCTTGAGCATACATCGACTCCTAAGAAGAGACCCTCGGTCGCCCAACCAGGGTATAACCTACATATATAGTTGGGAATCCAAGGTACCTCTTCCGGATAGGCTTTCATGGGCCCCAAATTTTCATGACTCAGTCTTCAGGAGCGGTGTAACCTTCCCCCGAGCCATGTCGAGAGATACCCCTTATATGACGCACTTTAGGTCTTACATTTGCCTCTTACGAAATGTCATTCGCGAACTAGGGTGTACGCCATAAAGGTTCGTCCCATTCTTTTACTCATTCATATTTGTTAAATCATTCAATCATTCATGTTTCATTATTTGCTTGATACTTGTTTGCGAAGTATTCGCACAATTCGTATTTTCATTTTTCTTTCTTAACTGAATTCCCATATACTCTTGTCTGCGAGATTCTCGCACATCATTACTTCAATTGCTACTTTTCTCCTATTTTTGTTGATTATTCACTTCTTATGCCTTTTGTTCCTCATATCCTTTGCTTCTTTATTACCATAATATTCTTTGTCTCTAGGCACTCACTTCGCGAGGTATGTTCAGTCCTTACTTCTATAACATCTACCATCAGTTTTTCCTTTCTCTACTCATCTCTCACATGTTGCTTCCAACCCTTTCTTTTGGCATTTCTTTCAATTCAAATTTTTAGCTTTTGTTCCGACCTCTATCACAAATGTTTCCTTTCCTTTCGCCGACACTCGTTCGTGCATTTCGGTGGTGGTGGTAATGTCCGGCCTTTTTCTTCTCCCTTTAGAAAGTGATTCAACTTCCCTTGATCAATCATCCCGAGAATGATTCTCTTTACGTTTCTGCTGCGTTTGTTTGATGTCCATGGAAGCGATGGTAAGAACAAAACTCATGACTTCGTCGCTCGGTGGTGGTTCCATCCCCCGTTCCAAGGTGCTTGGTACATCTTCCATCACAAGTATAGCCTCCCGCATCTTTTCCACACTAGTATTCGGTGGAGGCATCTTGATTGGTTCCCATACTATTCTGCGGCTTCTCTCGCCCTCCATGGTTATATTGCCTTCGTCCACCGTAAGTTTCTTGCACATGATCTAGCCTTTGAATCTTATTATTCATTACGGTTATAGTAGTTCCTTTCTTGTTCAAACTCCTCCCGGTCATGGCTTCCCATGGCTACTATCTTCCGCCGTCCTCATCGGCCCTTCCCTCGCTTTGTCCTTGCGAAGTGCTCGCCTTTGTATTGATGAACCGAGGTAACAAGCTTGCGTTCCTCGCAGCATTCGAGTTTGTGTTCGCGACCGGATAAGAATTCATTTCATTCCTCGTCTTTCTTCTAAGGCGATGTATTCTTCCTGTAACTCTCGCAGTTCTGCCATCGTGATTGTATTTTTGACTCTAAAAATTTGAATGTATAACAAGTTAGTCGCGAAGAGAGCATTCACAAATGAGAGAATGAGATATCTTTCCTCAACCCGTCCTGCCATTTCACTACACATGGTTCTCCATCTTATTGTCAACTGCCTTAAGCTCTCGCCAACCCTTTGTTTCAATCCAAATACATCTTCAATACCTGGTCTTGAAGAGTTGTTACTTATGTATGCTCCCAGGAATGTGGCTTGTAAATGATTGAATGATGTGATTGTGTTCCTTGGTAGACCCTCAAACCATTTTAGTGCTTCTCCAATTAGGCTTGACGCGAAATACTTGCACAGTATGGCATCATGATTCTCCCACTGCAACATACACCTCATATAGGCCTTGATATGTCTTTGCATCGCAGTTGTTCCATCGAAGATGTTTGTTAATGCGGGGAGATTGCACTTAGGAGGTATTCCTCCCATCTCGTACTTCTATCGTGAAGGGATTCTTCGCAGCCTCTGCGATGGCTTCGTCCAATTGTTTCCTTCCTCCTTCCCTTCTACTTGTTCAACAATCCTCTCATTTCAGCCAGTTCTCTTAAGATTTGTTCATTTGCCTCAGAATTTGACTCTATCGGGTCTTTTAGCTCGCTTCTCTCCTTCTTCGCTCGTGCCTATTTTGACCTTCTTGCTCGTTATTTTCTTCTCTCCTTTCCCCGCGACGCTCTTCTTCGTTTCTTTCTTCAATTCGCACGCCATGATATCGGTTGTTTCTCTCTTCTTGGTGTCTCTCGCCTCTCACCGCGCCCTCTCATATTCTTCATTAATATTTCTATTAGTACGATTCTGTTCCCTTCTTCTTTCGCGGTTATCATGGTTATTTTGCCGGATTGCCTCCTCCATCTCTTGATTTTCCATTTCTTCTCTTAGCCTTTATCTCTCGCGAGCTAGCCAGCGCTTGTTCAATGTAGTGTCTCTCAATGTCATCCTCGATCTCTTGGTTTCTTCTCGGTTCTTCTCTCCCGTGCAAGATTATTCTCCCTTCAAAGAAATTTGGTCATTCGGTTCTTGAGTTGCATGTTTCCTTGATTTTCCCTATTACGCTCATTTTGAAGATTTTCGGGTGAGGAATATAACGATCTTCTATTTCTCCTCTTCTCTCGCCATGCTCTATATTCGGATTTTGTGTTTCTTCATCTGCTTTTCGTTGGTAAACTCTCCTTCTTTCTTCTCCATTCGATCTTGAACTTGATCTCACGCTACTTCTAGATCTCCTATTTTGCAACCTCATATTTTCCATCCTCAATTCATGATTCTGCCTTTGTCAAGTTTGCTCGTTCCTCCGCCTCTAGCCGTCTCTCTTCGTGTATTGTTTGTCTTAATTTTTCTAATGTCGCGATTTCTTCGTTACTCCGGATTCATTTCTCCATTCATTTCTTGCTCTCCTCCTCCTTGTCCATTGTTCACCAACTGCTGCTCCTCTTCTCTCTCGTCTTCGAATCGATCTCCAAGTATGTACACTTACTCTATCATAATCCTCACCGTTTGCTACTCGGGGAGATTGGTGGCTGATTTTGATCTTCTCCATCATTTCTCCTATTCATCCTTGATGATTCTCCCATTTCATTCCTCCTTTCTCCAACCAAGTCTCCCACTTCTTCTTACAATCGTTGGTTGCCCTTGTACATTTCTTCTTCTAGCCATTTTTCTTTTCCAATGAATTCTTGAGTATCTTCTCCAAATCTTTTTCTGTTAATCCAAATTCCTTCCAATTTCTACGTCAATCTCTCGCACAGTCCTCTGTTTCTAGCGCATATGTAGTAGCAGGGATTTCCCACACTACACCCCTTACTCGATTTTGCTTAATTAATCCATTGGAAGATGTAAGACCAAGAACATTAATTGATTGAATTCATGAAGTGTTTTACACAGGAAAATAGAATTACACTTAGAAGTTAAAACACTCTTAAACTTTCTCTCTCCTAATGACTTGCCTAACAATTCCAAAAAGATCTCCCCTCTTACAGACTCATTTAGCCCTTTATATAGGGTAATACATAGTGGATGACAGCTAAGCTCCCCTTTATTTTCGGGAATGTCTCGCGAAGTGTCGCGAGATGCACAAACATTCACTCGCGACACTTCTTAATCCTCGCTGTGTCTCACGTCTTCTTTATGTTTTGCCTGTCGTTATTCATTGCGTCGTTTATTTTAGCTCCCTGCGACTCCCTCGCGACGCCGTCGTTCATTAATCTCGCGAGCCTTGTACGTTGCGATATTATGATCCTACAGTCACCTTATCGTTTAGTGTTTGGCAAGGCATGTCACCTTCCTGTAGAGTTAGAGCATAGAGCCTATTGGGCTATTAAGCAGCTAAACTTTTCACTTGACAAGGCAGAGCTCACGTAAAGCTCCGGCTCAATGAGTTGGACGAGATTCGTAGAGATGCATACGATAGTGCTAAGGAGTATAAGAACAAAATGAAACTTGTGCATGATAAGAATATTTTACGAAAGTCATTTTCTCCAGGTCAAAAAGTTCTTCTGTATGACACTCGTTTGCATCTATTCCCCGGGAAGTTGCGCTCTCGGTGGACCGGTCCTTTTGTGGTCCGTATTGTTTTTCCTCATGGCGCTATTGAGAGATGGTAGTAGTTCTTCAAAGGTTAACGGTCAGCAATTGAAGCCCTTTTTAGAGCCTTTTCCTACAGGTGTTGTTGAGGAGGTCCCTCTGGAGGACCCTGTTTACCTTGATTGACCATCGAGGCGGTTTTGTATGTTGTATATTATGTTTGTAGGTTTTTGGTTATACTTCACCCAGGTACTATCTTTCCGACTTCTCTCTTTACTATTTCCTCATGTTATTTAAATTTTTGGTGTTGTTCTTTAATTAGAAACATTGAGGACAATGTTAGATTTAAGTTTGGGGGTGGGGTAGAAACTTTTGTTACCTTTTTGTTACAATAAATAAAATCCAGAGCCTAGAAATTTATGCTTATTAAGGATGGCACTAACCAATCTAAGTGGATGGAAGCATTTTGGTTGTAGGAGTTGAGGAACCAATTTGATTAGATGGAAACATCTAAAGAGTCTATTCATAAAAGCACGAGCTCGTGTGTTAGAATTAAAGAAAAACATGGTAGTTTCGCCATATCTCGTTGAATCCTTTTCACTTCTATTTTTATTTTATTTTCTTTAAAATATGTTTCTCTAAGTGATTAGGTGGGGCTCACGATTCAAGTCGTTACCCTTTGTTAGGGTGAAATAGAGTGATTGAGATACCAAAAAAAAAAAAAAAAAAAAAAAAAAAAAAAAAAAGAGAGAAAGAAATTGAGACCAGGACCATCGGACCAATCGGAATAAATTCAATAAAGTCGACCACTTTGGAACCCTTGTATATGCCGTTGTGTTGACCTAGAGTTAGGATTATCGACCATTGGTTCCCTTGTATATGCCGGTGTGTTGATATTAGTCCAGACACAGTATCTCATTCCATTAGGATATGTTCATTTTGGCGGTGGCCTTGGCAGATATGAGAAACACTGTTCACCTTAGTCAACATCAAAACCATCTCGTTTTCTCTACATCCATCTTCTTAATCTATCCATATGATTGGTTGACTCGGTTATGATGTCCGAAACTATCCGAGTAGAGCTCTATGACTTACATATGAATTTTAGTATGCTTGAGTGCAAACTCGTGTACATCAATTGGAATTTCACATCGTGGTACTTCCTCTTTGTAGTCAATAAGTATGCCAACCAAGAAGATTCTTTAGTGCCTTCCAAGGTTACGTGTAGATAGTTAGGTCTGGAGTATAAAGGTTTTGTGGGTACACCTCCGGTAAACCCTCTCGAGACTATAACTCGGCCACTAGGGCCACCTAGGGTTTAAAGGCTTATTGCATACGCTAAATGCAATCGACGATGCCTGCGACAGTGAGTTAGGATTTTATTTTATTTTTGCTCGAGGACTAGAAAATAATAGGTTTAGGGGTATTTGATAGACACATTTTTGTGTCTAATTTGTCTCGATTCTATATATTAATAATGCTCATTTTTGTACTTATTATGGTGTTTTATGTGTGTAGGTATTTTTGGCCAATAAATATTTTTGGAAAAATCGGCACGAAAAGTTACACCCGGAGAACACTTACTATTCGGACCCCTCATTTGGATAAGGGGTACCTCAATTACTAAGGGGCGACCACTTGCTATTCGCACCCCGGGTCTGGATAAGGGGAGGTCATCCCCTACCTTTTGAATTTTGGAAATTTGGAGGGAAAAAAAAGTACACAGATTTTGGATCGAATTTTTTGAAGAGTTTCAATTCTTGATTTCTTATGTCTTGGACTTGTTAGGGGTTGGTATGAGTGTTTTCGGGTTGGGCCGGATAATGGTTTGAAGCGAAACAGGGAAAATTAAGTTATCACTGAGATTTTCTAAACACAATTTTTAGAAGTTTTAGTCGAGTTTTTCACGGGATTGGTTTGTTTCTACCTGTTGTACAAGGCAGGAGTGGTAATGATTGGAAGAAGGAAAAAAAAAAAGAGGTTTCTATAAAAAGAAGGTGAGTTTCTCGGGTTCTTTTGGAGTGCTATATTTGGAGATACGTGGGAAGTAAGGCAGAATATCTTCTCTGAAGATATCGTTCTATCAATAAGAGAGTTTTGAATGGCCATAAACGTTATACATGGGAAAGAAAAAGAATAATTACCGTGACTTGGCCGAGGAGAAAAAGCATTATTTTTGGAAGATTTAATCGCGAAAATTGGGTTGCTATGGATATAAAAAGAGGTTGGGGTGACTCAGGAGGGGTTACGTATACTTTGGGGAAGTTTAGAGAAGAACATAGAACGAAATCAAGAGTTGCAGGAAATTGTTTCTGCTGGTGCACAAGGAAGAACACGAAGAACAAAAGGCCATTGAAGACAGTTGTTTTTGGGGTCTTAAAATCAGCGACAAAGCAACGTGTGTTTACAACAGGTTTTACGTAACACCTGTTTTGTAACGCCCGATATCTTTTGCAAACAAGTATGTGTTATTACTTTTCACTCTTTTAATCATCTTTTGAGCAACAAACACATATTTTGAGACCATGATTAATATGAGAAGCTAAACCCCATTGCTGAGGCGATAGAGGAAGCTATTTTTCCAACATAAAGTGGTATATTCTATATTATCTTTTTATTTGCAATTATTATATGATTATTTGCCTTGAACTATATATTATTGAATATGATTTTTATTTGAGTGATTGTGATCTATTTTGATGGAGTATGCTTAGTTTTAAGACTTTTGATGCTTCATACTTGGTATTTACAATTATTACTTTTGAAAATCTACTTGTTGCAATATTTTAGAATCAAATTAAACAAGAAAATTGCATAAATATAAGTATTGGTTTAATCACTTTGAATTTGGAAAATAGTGGAATCTTAGCCTCAGTGTTTCTTTTAATATTGATATCATCTTTGTTTAAGTTTGCTATAATTTTTAGTGTGTTTTCTATTTTAGTTTTGAATTTAAGTCTAAAATAATCCTTCACAAGTCTGAGAAACGACACTCTTTTTACCATTATATCACAACCACGTCAGAAGCTTACAAACATGATTAAGAAACTGAGGATTTTTATAACCAGCCGGTTGCTTCATGTAAACCTCCTCATTAAGAAACCCATTTAAGAAAGCATTTTGAATGTCAAGTTGACGTACCGGCCAGTTATATGTTAAAGCAAGGGTGAGAACAACACGGATTGTACAAGGTTTAATCACAGGACTAAACGTCTCTCCATAATCAATACCCTCTTGTTGATTAAATCCTTTAGCGACCAAACGAGCTTTGTAACGCTCAATGGTACCATCAGCTTTTCGTTTGACCCGAAATACCCACTTACAACCAACCAAATTCATGTGTGGAGAATATGGAACATATGACCAGGTGCCATTCTTCATTAAAGCATCATGCTCTTCATCCATAGAGATGCACCAATTAGGATCAGATTTTTCCTGCGTATAACAACTAGGTTCAAAAAGTTCATCAGTAACCTTAGCATGTTTAGATGCCATGAGAACTTTCGGCTTAAAAATACCGCTTTTACCTCATGTAACCATCCTATGCTCATTAGAAACGACCGGCAGTGGTAAGGTGACCTGTGTGGGGTTGGGGTTTGTGCGCTTTGGTAGATGAGATCGGGGGGTTGTATGTAATGGAGGTAAAAGAGTTGTTAGGGGGTAGGATTTATATGGGGAATGGAAGTAGGAGAGGGAAAATGGGAATTAGGGATTGAAGTTATATTCTGATTGGAGGGTACGGAGCTGGTAGGATTAGAAGACGGTAAATTGGGTACTGATGGAGTTGGTTGGACATGAGTGATAGGACATGGGTGTGGACCCTGTTGAGAATATGATGCAGACGGATGTTGGGTTTGTGGGGATGGTGAAGGTACTGGAGATATAGGACGATTGGTAGTAGATACGGACCTAACATGTAAAGGCCCTCAAGCTCGTCAACGCTATTAGACTAGTCAAGAGACGTTTTAGCCGCTGATAACTCGATTAGTCTAACACGAACGTTAATTAATAGGAATTAATCTAATAACGATCTAGATACGAAACTAGTATCACTAGTTAGATCTCGAAAAGTTACGCAGGTTGGACTACTCGAGCATGTCATTCGGATACCGGACAAAGAAGAAATCATCTGATTTATTTGAAGGGAAAAATAGTTATTTTTTAGTTTAGCCGCCTTGGCTGCCCATATCATTTGGTTGGGTGCCTTTAGGAATCTTGGTCGGCCTTATCCGAATCGAGCAGATAAACTCTTCCTTTTTTTCTTATTTTTCTTTCGTATTCATTTTCTTCATCTCTTCTCTTCTTTCTTTCTTATTCTGTTCTTTCCTCTTCTCTTCTTTATGTCGATTTCAAGTCAATTAAGCAAAATTATTTCGGTTTGGGTGTTTCGTAGAAGCTTGTAGATGTATTAGTGGAGAAGGTGTTGGTATTGAAGTTGTCCGAGTTCCAGGAGAAGAAGAGATTGATGTAGTTGTAAACCAGAGGAATAGGGTTCTTGAGTCGATCGAAGGTTTATGTGAGATTAAGGTTGGATGTAATAAATTGAAGATGGGTTTAAAGAGCTTGGGTAGAATTAGAAGATTGTTGTGTAAATTTGAAGATTATGTTTCGGAGAAGAAGAGAAATTTGATAATTAGGGTTTCTGCATGTTGTATTCGAGTTCGAATTGGGCAAAGATTGAGAAGATTTAGATAGATGAAAATTAAGAGGGTTGACGTTGATTGAAGCTGTAGATTGTTTTGATGTTTGAATCAAGGGGTTAGGGTTTTTGAGTTAGGGTTCTGTGGATAAGAATAAGGAATTTGGGATTCATTTTAATGATGATTAAGAGGGACTTGAAGTTGGGTTTTAGCTGAATTAGAGTTTAAGACTGAAGAACTGATTAAATTAATAGTTAGGTTGTGATTCTGTTTGAATGAAGATTTTGGGAATTGTTGTGATGAACTGTGGTTTAGGGGTTAGATGGTGATGAGCTGAGTCGAATTAATCTAAAAAGGGGTTGATTTCAAACGGGGGAGAGTCTTTTGAGGTAATTTACTTCTTAGTATCTCAGTGAAGTTTTTGATTTCATTTAAATGAATTATGGATGTTGATGAAGATATATTGGAATTGAGATTGAGATAACTAAAAAATGAATTGATATTGTTGAAGTTGTGGAATGAATGGGGTGGACCTAAAATGGAAATGTGATTGTGGATAATAAGATACAGAATTGATATTGTTGTAACTGGGGTTAGATGAATGATTAGCAAATATATTCAAACGGTGTTGATGTTGTTGAATGGGGTGTGTTGGTTGTTGCAGAACTGGAATTACTGATTCGAGTTGTGTTTCTTCTTTGAGTTTTAGATGAGTTAGTTCTGAGATGAATGGATGATGAAATTGAGTAATTGGTGGTGGTTTGTTGAATTACAATTAAAAATCTTTGAGTTGGAATAGTGTCTAGATGATGGTTAAGTTCAATTGAAGTACAAGAGTTTAGAATGTGATGATAGTGGTGAATGCGTTGAGCTGAACTCAGTTGAAGTAGTTTGCGATTTGTGTGGAACTCTTGGAGTTTTACTTGTATAGGCTTAGTTGGAGTGTATGTTTTGAGAATGATTTGAATTTGGGAATGAGGGTTAGATGAAGGTGTTGGGTGAAATTCTAGGGGAAAGCTTGTTACTGCTTTTGCAGGTAAACTTAGATTTTAGTTGTATTGTATTTGAAATTGATTTACGAAGTTTGTTTTAAAGTTTAATGAATAGATGCAATGAGTAGATTGAAGTAGAACTGGAGTTGGAGTTGTAAGTGTTAGAATTGAAGTGAATCTGTATTTGATTTTAGACCTATTAGTCATCCCGCTTTGTTTAGCCGACTCACTTTATCTCGACCGAACCGAGGTAACCCTGTTAATCTGAGTTGGATCGGTTTGACTCAGAGTTGACTCAGTGGACCTTGACCGATTGATTACCCTGGACTTGACCTTGACTGGACGTGGACTGTTAGTTGAACCCTTTGACCGTCAATGACAGTTAGATTGACCCAGTTGGGTCACACACCATGTAATGGGTTTGTTTAAGTGGACTTGGGCTTAGACCTAGTATCCCTATTTAGATGTTTTGGACCATTTATGGTCTGAATTAGCCTTTGACTTCTTCTACAAAGTTGTAGATGTTCGTAAGACTTAGCTAATAGACTATAGAACCAAACTAATTGAATTAGTAAACCTTAGATTTGTTAAAGATAGATAAATAAAAGGTGTAGAACCTTAAATGGGCCTAGAATCAGTCTAGAGTCATTAGAAAGACGTGTTTGATTCTTGTGTGAGCCTTTTGGCTAGATTCTTAAAGTTCTTATGTGATTAACAGTTAGTCTATATTAACAACGATCGATTCAAAGGATGAACCAGTGGATCATGGATCTCGAGGTAGGCGTGGCTTGTCATCAAAAGAGGTGGGAATCGATAACGAACTCTCTTGTATTCATTATTGTTTTACAAATCAATCTTGGTGTTGTGAAATTCATGCATATCTTTGTGTGCTTTGTGTGGTATGAGATGTATGCCGACACAATATCAGTATTATATGGCTAGGGCGATACACCGCAATATTACACGGCTAGGGTGATACACCGCAATATTATTCTTCCTTTATATATATCAGTATTCTATGGCTAGGGCGATACACCGCAGTATTACCTATTCGGTAGGGAATTGGCATCAATATTACTCTTCCCTTATGTGCGGCAACACATATCTCATACATGGATGTTTACTGTTATTTATGGATGTCTTTGAAGAAGTTTCTACTTTGTGTTTTACTGTCTTTCTGTGTATTAACGACTATTGATAAAACCTGCATTGTCTTCGAAGCATTAGTAATGTTTACTTGAAAGCTAGTTGTTATTCCTACGAGGCACCCCTTTTAGGGATGATGTGATCACCCTTTCCCACTTTCAGTTTCAGAGACAGTTCAGAGTTGCGCAGCGGAAGCTTTGAGGCGTTGAGTCTTCTGTTATGTTTATTACGTTGTATATTGTAGTCCTATTCGCAAACCAAATGACTATTGTATATGTATCACTTGAGAGGAGTACTTGTATATATATTTCTGAGCGGGGTGAGTTTTGGGTTAAGTTTTTGTAGCAGATTTCTAAATTGAATGTTTAAGTAAATGATTTAGATTCTTAGTGCCTCTTTATTTAGTTAATCTCTTGGATTAGTCAGCTGCTAGCTTAGGGGGCGCTACAAGTTGGTATCAGAGCTCACTATTAGATCTTATATGGGAAACAATAGAAATAGCCAGTGCGAGTTAGTGAAATAGATTAGTTTAGAACTAGATTAGTTTAGAACTAGGTTGGGTTTGTGAGATAAATCTTAACCACTAAAAGCTATCAATAATTAAAAGATTTATTTGATTGATTGATTTGTTTTTTGGTTGGTTGTATATGTAATGAAGTAAAAATTGTAGGGTACACCAATATTTTTTGTAGTTGCAGGAAATCCTACACTACACCCCTCATAAGAATCCACACAATTAAACCATTGAAGATGAACAATTATAATTTTTGTTGATTAATTTCTTGAATATTTACAAGATAAAATGGAAAGGAGCTAAAGAAATCACAATCACTATAAACTTTCTCTCTCTTAATGACTTGCTCAACACTCGAAAAAGATCTCTCTCACAATAGGCCTATTCGGCTCTTTATATAGGGCATTACATAATGGATGACAGCTAAGCTGTCCTTTATTTTCGGGAACGATTTGCGAAGTGTCGCAAGTGTACAAATGTATAATCTCGCGACACTCCTAGATCTCGCTAGGTCTTCACACCTTTCTCGTGTTCTGGCTGTCGTCATCCATCGCGTCACTTATTTTATTCATCTGCGACGACTTCTCTACGTAACGTTTATGAGTTTCGCAGAAGTGTTGGTGTTGCGATATTCTGATCCTACATCTTGCCTCTTCTCATGTCTTCTCTGCGAAGGAGAGAATGTCATGAGAATTATTATTTTCAAACTGCCGCAAATGTTCATGCTTATCTGTTGAGCGATTTGACTTTCACTAAATTATCCACTATTCCCTATCAAGAATCTTTCGAGAATTATTCTCAATCAAAAAGAAATATATAGTTTTCTCATCTTTTCTTCTTTTTACTTTCGCTCCAAATTATCAGTAAATTTTCTTTTTTTCCTTTGATCTTGACTCATTGACAAATTCATCCTTAACATAAAATTGTGATAATCAAAAAAGATATCCATAATCTCGCTAGGTCGATCATTGTTGTGATAATCAAAAGATAATAATCTCGCTAGGTCGTAAAATGATTCCCCTTCCCATTCCTCTCTACAACCCCGAACTTCCTTTATTTTATGAAATTCTTGCTCATGAAAAATTCTCATGAGCCGTTTACCAATTAAGTGGAGATTGTATCCGCTTAATGCTTGAGTTCGCCAATCGTGGCGCTGGTAAGGGTCTCTCTATTCTAATGCGATCGGAGATCCTAAATTTGTAGATTTAGAGATATTCGTTGAGAAGTATTCGAGAGAGAGTTTCTTTGAGAATTATGAAGTAATAAACATGAAGAACGATAGAACTCGCTGGGGTGCACGTTTGAAAAAAAGAGAAAATATCCCCAGCGACAAAGTACTTATGCAGGATATCGATTGGCATTCTGGCAAGAAACAATGTTCCTTGCCATTCTAAAGACGAAAAATGGTGTGTCTTTCCACTATTCTTGAATGGACCTTATATTTCAGGTTCGAATGTACTCCCTGCGAACCTCGCCAACTATCAACCTTGGGTATTTAACTGGCCGAGAAAGCTAAAGAGGTGTGCTTCCCGAATTTCGCTCAGTTTGTAATTATTACTTCTTTTTACATCTACTAATCTTGCGAAATTTTCAGATTGTTAAATTGAGAAAAAGTTACGAGAGAAATCCTAAGGCGAGTACTACGGCAATTCTCCAATCGATCACGGATGAAGTAAGAAATACTTTTCTTCATTATTTTTAACAATATTGTTGCCTCTGTTTCTTATCTTCATTCGTGTGCGAAGGTTGGCGTTGAAGTTGTTGAAGAAGAGGATATTTCGAAGTCGCGAAAGCTAAAGGCAAGAGTAAAATTCCTCTTCGCGAAGAAATCTGCTTGCTCCACCTTCTAAAAACGGAAAATCCATTCTTCTTCTCGTTCCAGTCCTCAATCCAGCGAGAGCTCTGATGAAAATAATGATGATGTTGATACCTCTCTTGCGAAGGAGAATCATCCAGTTGAATCTGCTATGGCGCAACTATCTAGTGTTTTCTCTGATTCTATGCAAGGAATTGGAGATGATCATTTTTCTGCCACATACGAAGCTCTCGCAAATATCTGCGATGCTCCCTTACTAGAGGATGATGATTCTTTTCGTGGAGTTTCTAGAGCAGTGACTCCCAGTTTCCTAAACGCACTTAGTGCCTTGTTATATCTATATTTCCTTATTTCTTCATGATTTCAATTATAAACCTCATCTTGACAATTTCTTTATTTTCCTTTATAGTCTGGGAGAGCTTCCTTTGTTGTTGCCTCAGATCTCGAGAAAAGGCGCAACAGTCTCGAAAAGAAAAACCTTCAACTTAAGAAGAAGAATGAAGAATTGGAAGATGAAGTTGTTTCTCTTCGCAAGAGAGATAAAGAACTTGAAAATGAAACTGCTACTCTTCGTGAAAAGACCAAACAATTGGAAGTTGAGTCTTCTTCTCAGAAGGACAAGATATCTAGCCTTCAAAATGCTAATCAACAACTTTATGGTATAAAATTCTTCTCTTTTTCTTGCTTTTGTTCTGTCATTTATTTTTCTTTATCTGACTTATCATTTTCGCAGACGTTTATAACCTTTCTGATGAAGCCATTCTTCTTCACACATTTCCCGAGTCTATGGATAACGATGCTCTTCTTGCCCATCTCAATGATTCTTTAAATAGATTTTCAAATGACAGAATCAAACATCTTTCTCTAAATGAACTTCAATCCAAATTCCGTCTCTTAGAAGCTGATCATAGATCTAGTTTAAGTTTAGCCAACCAACTTAAACACCTACACCTTAGTTCCCAAGAGAAAATTAGTACTTTAAGGAAGAAGGTTAGTGATCTTATAGATGACAAAGATCGCATTGCTAATCAAGGTGCCCAAACATTAACAAAATTTCAAAAAACTCTTCTTGAAGTTCAAGTTGAGCGGGATGAATCCATTCGCCAAAATACTATTCTTAGCGAAAGAGAGAATCAAATTTGTTCCCTTCTTCTCATAAACAGTGACGATGAGTTCGCTTGGGCTGCGAAAGTTCTAGATGACGCCAGAAATAATTTAGGTGTTAATGTTAGTCTTCAAGTTGAGCATACAGCCTTGATTAGGGATATGATTTCTGATAGAGAAGGTTGTTGATCATTCCTCTTCACTTAATTGTTTATTATATATGAAGCTGTTATTAAGTTGCTGATTCATTGTTTTACGTTCGCAGAGGCTGAGAAGAGATTTCAGAAAAGAATTGAAGAACTTGAATCCGAAAAAGAGCAACTTGCAAAGGACTTCTCTCTTCACAATGACAAGTATTCCAAGTTGAAGAAGCAACTACAAATTACTGTGGCGAACTTCAAAAATGATGTTGTTCTCTTTCGCAATCAAACTATTAAGACAGTCTGCGATGACAACAGTATCCCTCATTCTTCATACCCTTGTCTTCTTGACGAAATTCCTGAGAACATGCCTTCTTTGGATATCTATGATAGCGATGCTAGCGAAGAAGAATCTGATGAAGATAATGAAGTAGATGGATCTGATGAAGAAGAAGAATCACACAAGAAATAGCTCCATTTTCTTCTTTCTCTTTTTGTAACATCTGTACATTTATCCTTTTAATGTTCCATTTTTATAATCTCTTATTGTAAGTTTCTTGGATCTCCAAATACAAATTCTACTTTTGTTGTCCCTTTCTGCACATGTTAAAAAAGCAATTCTTTTTTGCAATATAGTTAATCGATATATTGTGAGTGCGTAAATCTATCATATGGAAATAAATAACATATTCTCAATTTATTCATTCCCATACTTTCCTCTGTTATTTGTTTTCAAATGAAAGATTAAGCAAATAACCTTTAGATGATAACATGCCTCAGTCTCGCAACTGTTGCTACTGAATTCTCGCGAGAGAATGTTTCTTGGTTGTTTTCAAGATCTCATTTTTTTCTTTTTATTTTGTGTGGTCTTATTTTGCCTTCCTAGTTAAAGGTCTTATTGCGCCACCTCTTGTCATTGCGACAAAATCGCAGGACGTCTTTACACTTTCATGTAAAGACCCATTGATTTTGCCTTATTATTTCTTAGTATTGTTGCCTCTGCAGGATAATTTTATTGCGACAATATGACAGGCCTAGATTTTCTTGCGAAAATAAAGCCCCATGACACATTGTCTTGCGACGAAATCGCAGGACGTCCTTACACTTTCATGTACTGACCCCTTGATCTCGTCTTATCTTTGTCTTTTGTATTATTGCCTCTTCAGGATCATCGCACAAATATGACAATCCTAAATTTTCTTGCGAAAATAAAGCCCCATGACATTTGCGTCTTAAGACACTTATCAGCTCCCTAATGGAGGGTGCCGCCCTTATCATCTCCCTGGTTGCCCCTTCAAGGAGGCGTACATCGGCTATACAAGACTAGCTCCTCCCATCCGATCTTAACAACAACCAGTTGTTTTCGCAGCCTCTTATCCCTTTTACCTATATGGCTTATGGTTACGAGACTGCACCCTAAGTGGAGTTTTCTTCGGGCCGAGTGCAACATATGCCAAGACTTGCCAAGAATGGCTGAGACACTTCAAATGCCCCATGCACTCTTGGCTCAACCGTGTACCTCAGCGCCTTGATCATACGCTGACTCCTTAGAAGAGACCCTCGGTCGTCCAACCAGTGGTATAACCTTATATATATAGTTGGAAATCCAAGGTATCTCTCCTGGATGGGCTTTATTGACCCCAAATCTCCATGACTCAGGTTCCAGGGGCGGTGTAACCTTTTCCCTGAGCCATGTAAAGAGATACCTCCTTATGTGACGCACTTTAGGTCTTACATTTGCCTCTTGCGAAATTTTATTCGCGAACTAGGGTGTACGCCATAAAGGTTCGTCCCATTCTGATATTTCATTGATTTTAGATTGTTTCTTGTCATCATTTTTGCGAGAATTTCGCGTATTCTTTTTTCGATTATCATAATCTTTGTATCTTCAGCTTGTCTTTATCATTCAAATTCCTGCGAAAGCTTCGCGTATTCTTTTTTCGATTATCACAGTCTTTGCATCTTCAACCTGTATTTATCACTCAAAAGTTTTTTTTTTTTTTTTTTTTTTTACAACCTTCGCATGTCTAGAATCAACTATTCACTCCTTTCGCCTCTTACTTATGTTGCTCTCTGCTTCTTCATTATTCAAATTTCCTAATACTGCCTTCCCTTTTGCGAAATCATCGCAATTTCCAACTTTCTTCAGGCATTGGTTTCGCAACGTATTTTCTTCTCTCACCTCTATTGCGTCCACCATTAGTCTTCCCTTCTTTGTTCATTTTTGATGTTTTGCTTCCAGTTCTTCTTATGAGCAGCTCTTTCCTCGCAAGATTCCACATCAACTTCATAGCACTTTTGTCCCTCAACCCAATCTCCTTTTATGACTCCGACACCAGTGGGATGAGGAAATTTGATGCACTGGTGATAAGTCGATGCTATACCCAAAATCTCATGTAACCAAGGTCGCCCAATCAATGCGTTATAGGGAGATTCCACATCGACTATGCGAACAAAATTTCGATTGATAATCCTTTCGGCCGGTATTCGCATATGAGCTTCTCCTTTAGGCTTGTTGGCGATCGTTGAAACCATAGATCTTATAAGTTGAAGGTTTTAGATCTTCGTCCTTCCCTCCCATAGTCTTGTAAGTATGATAAAAAAGGATATTTCTGAGCTTCCAAAAGATCGATTAAGATTCTATTGATTGCCCATGAATTTTCTGCCTCATCATCTTCATTATCAACAGGTTTTGGGTTAATCTCCAATCTTACCACTAATGGGTTGTCATGCATCTCTCCACCCTCAGGTACTTCTTCTGCGGTAAAAGAAATAATTTGCTTTTGCCATTCCTTTAGTGGCGATGTCTTCGCGATGTTCATTATTTCTCTATTATCAGCATCTCTTGCGAAAACCCTACTGATAACACTATCATGAAAATCTTCTACTGTCCTGTACGAATGTACAATAAAGTTGCAAGACAAATTCTTGGCTTTCGCTCCAACTTCTATCACAAACGTTTCTCCTCCTTTTGTTGTGTTTGCTCTGTGAATTTCTGGCGGTGGTGGTAATGGTTGAGATTGAGGTTGATTTTTAGAAATTGATTTAGTTTCCCTTGGTCTATCATTCTGAGGATGATTCTTTTTACATTTCTACAATCGTTTGTGGAGTGTCCATGAAAATGGTGATAAGAACAAAATTCATGAATTCTGTCACTCGGAGGTGGCTCACTTCCCATATTCCATGGCGCAGGTATATTTTCCATTAAGATTATAGGTTCCCATATTTTTTCCACACTAGCATTCAATGGTGGCATCTTGATTTCTTTCCAGACTACCATGTGACTTCGCTGTCCTCTATGATAACTCTGCCTCTGACTTCCATAAGTTTCTTGCGGCTGATCAAGTCTTTGAATTTTGTTATTTTCTCCACGATTATAGAAGTTTCTCTCTCTCTCTCTCTCTCAAATTCATCCTGATCACGACTCCCCATGGCTACCAACTTTCGTTGACCATCATCCGTTATCATTTCTTGTTGACCCTGCGAAGTGCTCGCCACTGTGTTTATTAGTTTAGGTAATAAGCTTGCATTTGCAGCTTTTGAACTTGTGTTCGCAACGGGATATGATTCCATCTCGTTTTGCTTTTCCTCTAGAGCAATGTACTCCTCTTGAAGTTCTCGCAACTCAGTCATTGTGATTGTATTATTAATTCTAAAAATTTGAATATATAGCAGATTGGTTGCGAACATAGCGTTAATGAATGATAGAATGAGATATCTCTCATCCACACGACCAGCCATATCACTGCACATTGTCTTCCATCTCACTGTTAGATGCTTCAAACTTTCACCAACCCTTTGTTTTAACCCAAATACATCTTCAATACCAGGTCGCGAGGAGTTATTACTTATGTATGCCCCTAAAAATATAGCTTGCAAATGATTGAAAGATGTTATTGTATTCCTCGGTAATCCTTCAAACCATTTCAAAGCTTCTCCTGTCAAACTTGATGCAAAATATTTGCACAATATAGCATCATGGTTCTCCCACTGTAACATACATCTCACATAAGCTTTGATATGTTGTATCGCACAAGTTGTTCCATCGAAAATGCTGGTTAACGTAGGTAAGTTGCACTTTGGGGGTATTCCTCCTAATTGTACTTCTTGTGTGAATGGAGTCTTCGCAGCTTCTTCTATGGCTTCATCCAATTGTCTCTTACCTCCTCCGCTTTTATTATTTAACATTCCTCTCATTTCCGCCAACTCTCTCAGAATTTGTTCATTTACACCAGAGTTTGGCTCCATTGGTCTTTTTAACTCCGCCTCTCTTCTTCTGCGTTCGTGTCTGTTTTGACTTTCTTGTTCATCATTCTCTTCTCGTCTTTCTCTGCGATCTTCTCTTTCATTCCTCTCATGGATTCGCACACCGTTATATCTATCATTTTCTCTTCTTTGCTGCCTTTCGGTTCTCCTTTGTACTCTTTCATACTCCTCATTGATATTACCATTGTTGCGATTTTGTTCTCTCCTTCTTTCTTTATTATCATGATTATTCTAGCGAATTGCCTCTTGTAATTCCTGTTCTTCCATTTCTGTTCTCAATCTTTCCCTTTAGCAAGCTAGACGTGCTTGTTCAGCATAGTGTCTTTCAATTTCATCTTCAATTTCTTTTTGCTTCCTCTGCGTTTCTCTCCCATGCAATATTCTTCTTCCTTCTTCCTGATTTTCTTCATCACTTGGATTATTCCGCCCCTGACGCTGCCTATTTCCTTGATTTCCATCATTTCTCCCATTTTGAAGAGTCTCGGGACATGGGATATAACAATCTTCCATTATTTCTCTTCTCTCGCAACGTTCTTCGCCTGGATTTTGCACTTCCTCTCGATTTTCTTCATTAGCATTTTCTATAGGTAAAGTTCTCCTTCTTTCCTCTCTAACCGATCTTGAGCTTGACCTTGTAGTGCTTCTCGACCTTCTGTTTTGTAATCTCATATTTTCCATCCTCAACTCATGATTTTATCTTGTCAAATTTGCACGTTCCTCTGCTTCTAATCGCCTTTCTTCATGTATTGTTTGTATCAATGTCTCTAATGCTGCGATCTCTTCATTTCCATGAATTATTTCTCTAATCACTTCTCGGTCTCTCTCCTATTGTCCATTGTTTATCAATTGCTGTTCTTCTCCCCTTTCGTCCACAGAGTCTTATCTCCAAGTATGCACGCTTACTCTATCATAATCCATAGTTCTATTCGGTACTGGTTGAATTGGTGATTGAATTTGATTTTCTTCATTATTTCTTGTGTTCATTCTTGAGGATTCCCCCATTTCATTTCTCCCTTCTCCAGCAAGTCTCCTACTCCTTCTAACAGTTGTTGGTTGTTCGATGCATATCTTCTTCTAGCCATTTCTCAATTTCAGTAAATTGTTGAAAATTATATGAAATTCCTTCCCTATTACTCCAAATTCTTTCAAATCACGATGTCAATCTTCACTCTCTCCCTGTTTATAGCGCCAATATGTAGTTGCAGGAAATCCTACACTACACCCCTCACAAGAATCCACACAATTAAACCATTGAAGATGAACAATTATAATTTTTGTTGATTAATTTATTGAATATTTACAAGATAAAATGGAAAGGAGCTAAAGAAATCACAATCACTATAAAATTTCTCTCTCTTAATGACTTGCTCAACACTCGAAAAAGATCTCTCTCACAATAGGCCTATTCGGCTCTTTATATAGGGCATTACATAATGGATGACAGCTAAGCTGTCCTTTATTTTCGGGAACGATTTCCGAAGTGTCGCAAGTGTACAAATGTATAATCTCGCGACACTCCTAGATCTCGCTAGGTTTTCACACCTTTCTCGTGTTCTGGCTGTCGTCATCCATCGCGTCACTTATTTTATTCATCTGCGAAGACTTCGCTACGTAACGTTTATGAGTTTCGCAGAAGTGTTGGTGTTGCGATATTCTGATCCTACATTTTTAGCTAATAAAGGTTAGGGAATAATCAGTTTAAAAAGTATGAACACGTACATAATCCAATAGAAAAATAGTGAGATTAACACCATTGATAAATTTTGAAAGTTGCATAAAATTTATTGAATACCTTGACTTATACATAGAAATCAACAATTGATAATCACATAAATGTTAATAATATTCTTGGAATTTAATAATAATTGATGAAAGAGTAGGAAATAATAGTTCAACCATCAATGTTAATAATAAAAATATTATAATAGTAATCATAAATCATAATAAAAGTGATAATTTTGATAAGTAATGTTAGCATTTCTTAATTAGTATCATAT
The DNA here is from genome assembly GCA_023531295.1 of Papaver armeniacum. Lineage (NCBI taxonomy): Eukaryota > Viridiplantae > Streptophyta > Magnoliopsida > Ranunculales > Papaveraceae > Papaver > Papaver armeniacum. The sequence continues at coordinate 147,112 of JAJJWW010011404.1, forward strand.
TGAACTTAAACTTAACTAAAATCTCACTAAAGATATATAACGATAGAAATAATAATTATGATTAAATAACTATGGAAAATTATTTACGCTTATCTACGATTAAGTTTTGTAAATTAAACTAATTACAAATTATCTTTAATCTAACAAATGATCCATTAAATTTATAAAATGAAAAAAATATACATGAAATAGTAATAATAGTATTCGGATGTTTAGAGTAATATTAGAATTAAATGGAAATAAATTAGTACATTAATATGATACTTAATTCATATATTAATAAGATATTTTACATTAATAAAAGACTATTAGGAAATATTATAATTTTATGTAGACTCAAATCTAAATCATATTAAATTATCAACGTCGATATTTACAAGATTTAATGTAGGTTTCAATATGAAGAAATAAATAAATAAATAAAAATTCAGATGACTAAATTACTTAAAATGATGTGAATTATTTATATATTTTATTACGAAATAAATTTATCAGAATTACACCAGTTACAATAAAAGTTTAAAGACTAATTAATCCTAATAAATTAATAATTAGTTAATCTAGCACCGGAGAATAGTGAAGGTTGTGTTTTCTCTGTTCGTAGGAAGGCATTGTTGGGACTGGCCAACCTTGACAGGGCAACTGCATTCAGAGATGACCGATCATAGACATATGCTGTAAATTAATTTAGAAAAACCCATAGATGTAAGTTCACTTAGAAAAAATCGTAGGATTCTTCCTTGAAGTTAGAGACATATATTCTATAAAATAGAAATTAGTGTAAGAAACTTAGAGTTCCCTATTTGAAAGAAATTAATTCAGCGTAGTTGAACCTAGAGCCACAAATATTAGTTGTAGAAAGCCATATAGGTTTGAGCTTTGTTTCTTGTTGTTTGCGCTTAGATAAGAGATGGGGTTATTCTATAAGGTTGAGAGTTTTTGAAGACCATAAGAATGGTTTGATTTTCGAGGACGAAAATAATATAAGGTGGGGAGAATGTAAAGACCCTCAAGCTCGTCAACTCTATTAGACTAGTCAAGAGACGTCTTAGCCGCTAATAACTCGATTAGTTTAACACGAACGTTAATTAATAGGAATTAATCTAACAACGATCTAGATACGAAACTAGTATCACTAGTTAGATCTCGAAAAGTTACGCAGGTTGGACTATTCGAGCGTGTCATTCGGATACCGGACAAAGAAGAAATCATCTGATTTATTTGAAGGGAAAAATAAATTTTTTTTCAGTGTAGCCGCCTTGGCTGCCCATATCATTTGGTTGGGTGCCTTTAGGAATCTTGGTCGGCCTTATCCGAATCGAGCAGATAAACTCTTTATTTTTTTTCTTATTTTTCTTTCTTATTCATTTTCTTCATCTCTTCTCTTCTTTCTTTCTTCTTCTGTTCTTTCATCTTCTCTTCTTTATGTCGATTTCAAGTCAATTAAGAAAAATTGTTTCGGTTTGGGTGTTTCGTAGAAGGTTGTAGATGTATTAGTGGAGAAGGTGTTGGTATTGAAGTTGTCCGAGTTCCAGGATAAGAAGAGATTGATGTAGTTGTATACCATAGGAATAGGGTTCTTGAGTCAATCGAAGGTTTATGTGAGATTAAGGTTGGATGTAATAAATTGAAGATGGGTTTAAAGAGCTTGGGTAGAAGTAGAAGATTGTTGTGTAAATTTGAAGATTTTTCGGAGAAGAAGAGCAATTTGATAATTAGGGTTTCTGCATGTCGTATTCGAGTTCGAATTGGGCAAAGACTGAGAAGATTTAGATAGATGAAAATTAAGAGGGTTGACGTTGATTGAAGCTGTAGATTGTTTTGATGTTTGAATCAAGAGGTTAGGTTTTTTGACTTAGGGTTCCTGTGGATAAGAATTAGGAATTTGGGATTAATTTTAATGATGATTAAGAGGGAATTGAAGTTGGGTTTTAGCTGAATTAGGGTTTAAGACTGAAGAACTGATTGAAATTAATAGTTAGGTTGTGATTCTGTTTGAATGAAGATTTTGGGAATTGTTGTGATGAACTGTGGTTTAGGGGTTAGATGGTGATGAGCTGAGTCGAATTAATCTAAAGAAGGGGTTGATTTCAATCGGGGGAGAGTCTTTTGAGGTAATTTACTTCTTGGTATCTCAGTGAAGTTTTTGATTTCATTTAAATGAATTATGGATGTTGATGAAGATATATTGAAATTGAGATTGAGATAACTAAAAAATGAATTTATGTTGTTGAAGTTGTGGAATGAATGGGGTGGACCTGAAATGGAAATGTGATTGTGGATAATAAGATATAGACTTTGATATTGTTGTAACTGGGGTTAGATGAATGATTAGGAAATATATTCAAACGGTGTTGATGTTGTTAAATGGAGTGTGTTGGTTGTTGCAGAACTGGAATTACATTTGTAGAGTTGTGTTGCTGCTGAGTTTTAGATGAGTTAGTTCTGAGATGAATGGATGATGGAATTGAGTAATTAGTGGTGGTTTGTTGAATTACAATTAAAAATCTTTGAGTTGGAATAGTGTGTAGATGATGGTTAGGTTCAATTGAAGTACAAGAGTTTAGAATGTGATGATAGTGGTGAAATGCATTGAGCTGAACTCAGTTAAAGTAGTTTGCGATTTGTGTGGAACTCTTGGAGTTTTACTTGTATAGGCTTAGTTGGAGTGTATGTTTTGAGAATGATTTGAATTTGGGAATGAGGGTTAGATGAAGGTGTTGGGTGAAATTCTGGGGGAAAGCTTGTTACTGCTTTTGCAGATAAACTTAGATTTTAGTTGTATTGTATTTGAAATTGATTTATGAAGTTTGTTTTAAGATTCAATGAATAGATGCAATGAGTAGATTGAAGTAGAACTGGAGTTGGAGTTGTAAGTGTTAGAATTGAAGTGAATCTGTATTTGATTTTAGACCTATTAGTCATCCCGGTTTGTTTAGTCGACTCGGTTTATCTGACTCGAACCGAGGTAACCCTGTTAATCTGAGTTGGATCGGTTTGACTCAGAGTTGACTCAGTGGACCTTGACCGATTGATTACCTTGGACTTGACCTTGACTGGACGTGGACTGTTAGTTGAACCCTTTGACCGTCAATGACAGTTAGATTGACCAGTTGGGTTAGACACTGTGTAATGGGTTTGTTTAAGTGGGCTTGGGCTTAGACCTAGTATCCCTATTTAGATGTTTTGGACCATTTATGGTCTGAATTAGCCTTTGACTTCTTCTACAAAGTTGTAGATGTTCGTAAGACTTAGCTAATAGACTATAGAACCAAACTAATTGAATTAGTAAACCTTATATTTGCTAAAGATAGATAAATAAAAGGTGTAGAACCTTAAATGGGCCTAGAATCAGTCTAGAGTCATCAGAAAGACTTGTTTGATTCTTATGTGAGCCTTTTGGATAGATTCTTAGAGTTCTTGTGTGATTAACAGTTAGTCTATATTAACAACGATCGATTCAAATGATGAACCAGTGGATCGTGGATCTCGAGGTAGTCTTGGCTTGTCATCAAAAGAAGTGGGAATCGATAACGAACTCTCTTGTATTCATTATTGTTTTACAAATCAATCTTGGTGTTGTGAAATTCATGTATATCTTTGGGTGCTTTATGTGGTATGAGATGTATGCCGACACAATATCAGTATTCTATGGCTAGGGCGATACACCACAATATTATTCTTCCTTTATGTAAATCAGTATTCTATGGCTAGGGCGATACACCGAAGTATTACCTATTCGGTGTGGAATTGGCATCAATATTACTCTTCCCTTGTGTGCGGCAACACACATCTCATACATGGATGTTTACTGTTATTTATCGATGTCTTTGAAGAAGTTTCTACTTTGTGTTTTACTGTCTTTCCGTGTATTAATGACTGTTGATAAAACCTGCATTGTCATCGAATCATTAGTAATGTTTACTTGAAATCTAGTTGTTATTCCTACGGGGCACCCCTTTTAGGGATGATGTGCTCACCCTTTCCCACTTTCAGTTTCAGAGACAGTTCAGAGTTGCGCAGCGGAAGCTTTGTGGTGTTGAGTCTTCTGTTATGTTTAAACCAAATGACTATTGTATATGTATCACTTGAGAGGAGTACTTGTATATATATTTCTGAGCGGGGTGAGTTTTGGGTTAAGTTTTTGTAGCAGATTTCTAAATTGAATGTTTAAGTAAATGATTTAGATTCTTAGTGCCTCTTTATTTAGTTAATCTCTTGGATTAGTCAGCTGCTAGCTTAGGGGGCGCTACATAACAACTAGTGGATTTAAAGATGGTGGGGCTGGTGGAGGTACTGTGGGGATTTTACTACTAAGCACATGAATATTAGTAGTGTTCAAAGGAAAGGAAAAATGTGTTACATGTTTGAATGATGACGATGAAGGTGGTTCCACAGGGGCAACAACAAACGGAAAGGAGTCTTCGACAAAGACAACATGGCGAGACCAATAAATTCTTTTTGTAGGTGGATGAAAACACTTGTAACCTTTTCTAGCTGCATCGTATCCAAGAAAGACACAAGGAGAAGAACGTGGCTCCAATTTGTTAGAGCGATAATCTCGGAGATGGGGATAACACAAACATCCAAAGGTTTTGAGAGACAAATAATCAGGAACCTTATTAAAAAGTAATTCATATGGAGAGCAAGACCCAGTCGGTGATGAAGGAACTCTATTCATGAGAAAACAAGCCGTAAAAAATGCATCATACCAAAAGTTGACTGGAACGGATGCCATAGACATCAAAGTTAAGCCGGTTTCAACGATATGTCTATGACGTCTTTCTACTAGACCATTTTGGGTGGAAGTGTGTGGACAAGATAATCTATGAAGAGTGCCATTTTCACGAAGGATGGGTTTGATACGATTGTACTCAGTTCCATTATCAGTTTGGAATTGTTTAATTTTTGTGCTAAAAAGGTTTTCAACATACTTAGAAAATAGCAAGAAAAGAGGAACAACATTTGTTTTGTCGTGCATTGGATAAACCCAGGTAAAGCGACTAAAAGCATCGACAAAAATAACATAATAACGATAACCTTCATTAGATAAGATAGGTGCAGGACCCCAAACATCCGAAATAATTAAATCCAATGGTTTGGAGTACACAGTGGTACTAGAATAAAAAGGGAGTTTATGACTCTTATTCTCTAAGCAAGACTGACAAAAAGAAATTTTGGAATTTGAAACCGGAAGATGATTACGAGACACCACAGACTTGACTGTTCGTAACATCGGATGACCTAAACGGTTGTGCCATGACTGTAATGAAGTTCGTTCTCCTACTAAAGATGAAATTGAAGAACTAACGGGTCTCAGTATGTAGAGACCACATTTAAGTATGCCCCGCAAAACCACCTTTCCAGTTTGTGGATCCTTCACAAGACAACTAGAATCATTAAATTCGAAGATGACATGATTATCACGGCAAAATTGGGACACAGATAGGAGATTATGGGAAAGATGAGGAACATATAAGGTATTTGAGAGAAGAAAATTATGAGTGGGAGTGGGTAATAAGGCCGAACCTGTATGAGATATGGGTAAACTGGAACCACTAGCCACCTTTACCTGATCCGTGTCGGTGTATTCAGTAGGAGCACGAAGATTGGAAATATCGTTGGTCATATGATGAGAGGCACCACTGTCAGGAAGCCAATCATAAGTGTAAACTGGTGCAGCAGTGGTAGCATAAGTCGTTGGAGCAGAGCCTTGCGAAGGGTTGGGTCTTGAGTTCCTATTAGGAGGCTACTTGCGAGGAGGCTTAAAGTTGCGATCAAAACGCTTCCAACAGTCTTGGGCAGTGTGGTGAGGTTTGTCACAGAGTTTACAAATAACAGGACTCACGCCGGTATTAGGTGAGGATACCTTGCCACGGTTGGAAGAAAAATTGACGGCATTCGCTTGAGGCTGCATAAGAGACTTATTCTGCTTGTCAATACGACGTTCATAAGACAAGAGGTGAGTCTCAAAAGTTTCAACAGCAAAACGATCCATTGATGTTTGGAGAGAAGCATAAATAGTTTCAAAAGATGAATCAAGTTCATCCAGTAAGATATGGCGAAGTTCCATATCAGATATAGGGTGACCAGCAGAGGCGAGGGAATCTGCAAGTTGGTTAGCATGGTCTAAATATTCTGTAATAGATCTGTTACCCTTTTGAATATGCTAGAGTTCACGCCGAATAGCCAAAATATTAGCCTCGGATTTGGAGGCAAGCAACTCATCGATCTTTGTCCATGCCGTAGCTCTAGAGGTACAACCACGAACCTTAGCTAGAATTGGTGCTGAAAGGGATGAAAATAACCACCCAGGGAGGATTTTATCTTCACGAATCCAAGTGGTAAAGGCTGGATTTGGAAGACCATCAACAACAATAGGTGGACGAGGCTTCGCGCCAGTAAAGTAATGTTCAAGATCATAACCCTGGAGATAGGGTTCAAACTGTGTTTTCCAAAGCAAGAGATTCATGTTGTCAAGTTTGATGGTAATTGCGTTTTGAAGAACTGTCATGGCCGATTTGAAAGAAGAGGTCGAAGATGAGGTAGAAGCAGAGATGCTATGGTTAATAATGGGAATAGTCTCTGAGGTGGTAGAAGCGGAAGAGCTGGAAGTGGCCATAGGATCGATGTTAAGATGATACCAAGTTAGAACAAGGTATTTTCTGCAGGTTTCTCAATCGATTGGAAGAACCCAAAAGGATGATTATATTATACACTAATGTGTGGTTACATTCTCAGATTACAAGATGCGCATAACTTATTTAAGGAAACAATATATACTGACATGAAACAATATATACTGACATAAAGAAAATAAATTCTAATCCTAGTTGTTTACAGACTGTACAAGGGCTTGTGTATGACATGCTCTAACAATATTAGAACATGAGTTTAGGGATATTAACACTAACCCATGTTCTTAATTAGTAAGAATTGAAGATATATATGGATAAAACCACCAGAATCCCCAAGTTGAATAACAACAATTCCTCCACACTCTTTATAAAACCAACCACCAGGAACGTTATCTATCGTCACCATTAGTCAACAAAGTTCACTCATGCATCAAATAAAGTTGATTCCATTTTCACCAGGGACGGAGAACATGAGAAAAAAAAAGGAAAGGAAGGAGAAGAAGAAAGTCCCGTATCCTCCCTCAAAAGAAAAATGGGTCTCCTGTTTAAATTGAGTTAGAAATGCAAAAGACTAAAATGCCCAAACCAGTTTTTGTCTAAACACTTGTCAAGCATGCTCAATTCTTTTGTTTCCAAATGAGCTACTAGTCATGCACAAAAATACTACTAAGGGATAACCAATTCAGTACACATATTGGGTTTAGTTAAACCCGAGAAAAAGTTAAGGACTGTTATACATGCTTGATGCGTGTCGTAGGTGCTCAAATTAATTCACTTATATTCTACTTTACTAATGAATAATATAGTAGTAAATAAGGTTCGTTCCCACGAAGAGCAGGGAGATGTAGTTGTCAAAAAGTGTCACAATGGGGGTTTTGGTTTGGATTAAAGCAAAATCAAAGCAATTAAAAATAATTAAGTTGCAAGCAATGGAGATAAATATGATCAGGGAATCCTTCTTCGTTACTAAACCGTCATCAAGTTTTTAGAACTTAGAATTCATCCCCAATCACTAAGAAGTTTAGCTACTCATGGTACTAACAAAACCCATGAGTTTCATATGATAAAATGGTAAAGAAATAGTTACGGTGATGAATCGCTCCAAAACCTTAGCTTTTCTTCTCTTGTGTTCGTCTCTCCAATGGCTTGATTAAAGAATTAAAAGATATTATTAGAAAAGCCTCTTATATAATAACCCAAGTAGTAGATGTGCCCGTGCTCGAATCCCGATCGAAATAATATGCCAACTTTCCAAAAACGCACCAAATAATTCACTTCCATAACTACCGTGCAAAGAAACTCTGCCCCAGCTAATGGGACCATGAATAAAGCAGTTAAGGTCCAGCCCGTTTTGTCATTAGCTTGTCAATTCCAGGGAACTGACAAGCATATTTCCAGTCTTCACCTTCTACTTCCCGCGACCAGACATCCCACCGTGAGAAAATAATTTCCCTGGATTTTGATTTTACTCCCATCATAATCACGGTCACTAAATCCACCGTGAGTTTCCAAATTCCCTGGATTTTCACTTTTTACTCCGGCCATTCACGTACAGTCTGGTAATCGTGAAAACATTTTTCATCTGATATTTTCTTCTCTAGCTTATAACTTCCGCGTGAAGAGATTCTCTTCTGGTCTCTATGAAGAGATTCTCTCGGAATTTTCCTTTAAACTCGAACTCCATCTCGACAGTACCACCGAGAATCACCATATTCCCTTCTCTTGTCACTCAATCTTCAAGCACCATGACTAAACCCAACATCATCGAGACTCCATCCTCCTTTGTTTTGTTCAAAACTTCATCATCTGCCATCGCTCACTTTGACTTTGTCTTCGAGTTCAACAAGATCCACTCATCCCTTTATATAGGGTAGTACATAGTGAATGACGGCTAAGTTGTCCCCACCGAGAATCACCATATTCCTCCACTTATCCTCTATAGTCCATAATCATTCTCTCGCAAATCGCGCTTCTATTCTTCAATCTTCAATGGCAAGATGAAGGTTTCACCCTTTCTACTATTCCGATCAAGGAGGTTCATCTATACTCAGTGTGAAACTCCGGACTTCCCATTCCTTTGTATGATCTGAGATGCCACTCTTTTATGAAATCCTTTCCCATCCGAGCTTCTCGCGAGTGTTGTCTATCAACTATGCGGCTAAACCCAACATATTCAAACTCCCTGTTTTGTTTGTTCCATCGTATCAATCACCAGCATCACTTCCATTCTCGAACTAACAAGCAAAGACTCGAACTACAGCATATATAATGGTGCCCAGCATTAGCAACATTTCAAAAGTCCCTTCTTGAAGTGCAAATGGAGCCCTTCTTATTATAAATAATCTTGGGCCGCGAAAACAGAATAATTTAGGTGTTGATGTTAAGATATAATATCGAGAGAAGGTTACTTATTATACCCATCTTGTTTTCTTACCTCTGCAATATTGCAGTTGAGTTGTTAACTTATCGCGAATTTTAATAATGATGCCGTTCGTTTTCGCAATGAAGCCATGAAGTATGTTTGTAAAGATCATAAAATTCCTCTTTCTTTATATCCTTGGCTTTAGAAGAAGTTCCCGAGAATTTTCCTATCCGGACATTTCGATAGTGAATAGGAGAAGAATCGCCAAAGAGATAGTTCTTTTTGTTTCTTTTCTTGCGTGTAATATCTGTGCACGTGTCTTTTTAAACTTCTTGGGTTTGTTTTCCATAAATTCCATCTTCATTCCCTTTTCTTGGCAATTTTTCCCTTGTAATATAATTGGCTAACATTATTAATGTATAACTCTTTCATGGGAAGATGGATAACAACATTTCATCTTTTCCATCCCACATTTGCCTATGTTATTCATCTTCGGATGAAAGAATGAATTTTTTGATATCCGCACGTTCTTCTTCTGATCAGGAATGATGTTTTAAATTTATGATTGCGATGGAATCGCAAGAACTTTTCATTAAAGAAGAGATTGTTTGGTCTCGCCTTATCATTTGTGGTGGACTTCTTTTCATTAAACTTTCTTTACATTTTCATGTAATGACCCATTGACCTTGTCTTATCATGTTTGATGGTCTTCTAAGTTTGACCTTCCTAATTAAAGGTCTCACTCTGCCACCCTTTATTAAGACAAGATCAGCAGACGTCTTTACATTTGCATGTAAAAACCCATTGACCTTGTCTTATCATTATTCAAGTATTTTTGCCTCTGCAGGATATTTGGCTTGCGACAATATGACAGGCCTAAAATCTCTTGCGAAAGAAAAGCCCCATGACATAGTCTTGCGGACGAAATCAGGACGTCTTTACACTTTCATGTAAGGACCCATTGATCTCGTCTTACCCTCGCGTTAGTATTATTGCCTCTCGGCAGATCATTGCACAAATTACCGCGCCGCTTCCATGCATTCCTCTGCGGCACTTCGCGATGTTTCTACAGCACTTCGTGATGAACTACAACCAATTATCTTTGCAGCATCGTAACATTCGCCTATTACTGCGACACTTCGCGATGCTTCTTCATTTCTTATTTCAATAGTATCCACCATCGGCTTCTCTTTTCTCGTTCATCTTTGATATTTTGTTTCCAGTCTTTCCTTTTAGCATTTCTCTCTTCACAACTCTCTACATCAACCTCATAGCATTTGACCTTCCTTCCAATCTCCCTTTATAATGCCAATACCATGAAAGTCTTCGATTGTACGATATGAATGAACGATAGAATTGCAAAATAGATTTTTGGCCTTTGTTCCCACTTCTATTACGAGTGCTTCTTTTCCCTTCTTTGAAACTGTTCTTTGCACTTCGATGGTGATGTTGTTAGTACTTGCTTCCTTTCTCTTCATTTTTTAGAAAGTGAGCCAACTTCCCTCGATCAATCATTCGGAGAATCTAGTTCTTTCAAGATTTGCTCATTTTCCTCGTGGATTTGATTCTCGCTGGTCTTTTTAGCTCGCCTTGACTTTGCTGTTTTGATCTTCGTTATTTTCTTCTCTCCTTTCTCTGCGATTTTCTCCTTCGTCTCTTTCATCAATTCGCACACCATTATATCTATCGTTCTCTCTTCTTGGTTCTCTATCAACTCTCCTCTGCATCCTCTCGTATTCTCCATTGACACGATTTTGTGCTCGCCTCCTTTCTCTGATTAGATTGCTTCTTCAAATTCTTGATTTTCCCTTCTGCTCTTATTCCTCCACTTCCATCTCAATGCTTCTCTTCCATAGCTCTTCCTTCCATAGTTCCCTGATTTTCTTCATTCTCTCATCTTGGAAACCGGGAATATAACGAATCCTCTCTTCTTTCATGATGTTTCGATCGAGATTTTGTGCTTCCGTTGGTTTTCTACCTCTGTAACTTACTGTTGGTAAAGCTCTCCTTCTTTCTTCCTAGTCGATCTTGAACTCGATCTCGCAGTGCTTCTCGATCTTCTATTTTGCAATCTTATATTTTCCATCCTTAATTCATGATTCTGTCGTCTCGTCAAGTTTGCTCGTTCCTCCGCCTCTAGTCGCCTCTCTTCATGTATCGTTTGTCTCAATGTTTCCAATCTTTGTGAGTTCTTCATTTCCTGGATTCATTTCTCCATTCATTCTTTGATCTTCTTCTCCTTGTCCATTGTTTACCAATTGTTGCTCTTCTTCCCTTTCATCCTCAGAATCCGTCCTATTCAAACGTAATCCCGGTTTCATTTGTTACCGGTGGAATTAAAGCTTGGACATGATTCTCTTCATCATTCCTCATATTCATCCTTGACGATTCTCCTCTTTCCAGTCTTCCGTAGGTTGTTCAAGTACATTTCTTCTTCTAGCCATTTCTCTTTTGGTAACTTCTTTGAAAATTATCTCAAATTTCTTTCTTATTAATTCTCTTCTGTTCATTCTAGCGCCAATATGTAGTTGCGGGAAATCCCACAATACACCCCTCACTATATTTTGTTAAACTAATCCATTCAAAAGATAATAGAAGAACAATTATGAATGTTTATTAATAAAGAATCTTTCAGGAAAATGAGATTACACTTACAGATCCACTCATCCCTTTATATAGGGTAGTACATAGTTCATTTCGGAAACATGGCTTACAAATATTCAAGATTTCAACATCGTCATTTTCATTTAATCCTCCATCGACTCCATTCATTGTTGTTGTGGCGATATTATGATCCTCAATCCCGATCAAACCTCACTGCCAGTCATTATCTTCTTCTCAAACTCCGAGCTCTGAACTCGTCTTCATCACCACTGCCAACTTCCAGCATCTTTCAGTCACGGCAAACTCACCGCGGCCATTGCCAAAACCCCATCTTCTTTTCCAGCATCGCACATCATTAGGTTACAGCCTCGAACTCACTCCCTGCCATCGATAATCAACATCAGCATGCTCTTCCTTCAAGCTACGTACATCTTCGGCAAACACAAACCTCCAGCTCCATTATCTCCGTCAACTACCAATGGTAGTTACCTAATTTCAGTTCCCTGAACTTGGTCGTGATGCTTGGTGAAGAAGATGCTGGCGGCATCCCCGAGTAAAATAGTCGGGTTCCTTTAGAAATCGCCTTTCAACTTCAGTCTTGCAGGTTCTCATTGTTTTGACAACTTTGGATTGCTTCAAATGCTTCTAGAATCTTCATACGACGTCGAATTGACTCCATTCTTTCGTCGTTGGCTTCGTCTTTTCGTCCTCTTCGAGTTGATATCAAGAACTCCTAGACTTCAATGAGTTCCACTTGGTCTTTGGCCTTTCTCCATTTGTAGCTAGCTTCTTTTATTGCACAAATATGTGCCAATTCGCTTCTTTTGGATGATTCACCTAATAAAACACAAATAGAGAAAAACAAACATAATATACAATAATCCACAAGAAAATATAGCAAATACTAGCATGGATTCGACACTAAATGTATGCAAAATATGCCCTTAACAGTGTTGTGTCATCTACCTGGCTTGCTCAAGTTGAAGACATTCAAGAAAACGATTGGCGAGCGCCTATTATTCATGAATTGAGCAGTTCTCTTTCATAAGGGAAAATCAGCCTCAAGGAATTAAAGAATCATTTCTTGCTTCATGGAGCGTTATACTATCGAAATTCTGATGGGTCTTCATCACGATGCCTCGGAAACGACGAAGTGAACGAGCAACTCAAACACATACATGAAGAAATCTGCGGACATACGTTGGTGGTAACACTTTACAGAAAGCTTCAAAGGATGGGATACTATTGGCCTTCCATGGAGGCTTAGTCAAGAATTCTGCAAAGATCTTGTCCCAATTGTCAGACGCCTCCTCATCATTTAGAGGCTTTGACAGTCCATCACACTGGGGACTGGAGGGAACCTTACATCAAATACCTTCGGGACAACGACTTGCCGTTGAAAGGAAAGAAACAATCAAACTCATTCAGAGAGCTAAAAGATTTGTCTTTCTTGATGGAATCTTATACCGCAAAATCTTTGGTGGGAACTTGCTGAGTTGCTTAGCCGAACATGAAATCCCAACAACTTTGAAAGAAATGCACGAGGGTGAACATCAAGGAAAAAGGAAATTATTTCTCCAAATTCATGAGAAATATTATTGGCCGACCATGGAAGACGACGCAGCTGCATATGTTCAGAAGTGTCATGAATGCCAAGTCCATGGTAATCTCATTCACACTCCTTGCCTCACATTAAATTCTGTGAATAGTCCATGGCCTTTCTATTGCTAGGGACTGGATATCATCGAAAAAATCAATCCTGCGTCTTCGAAGCAGCATGAATACATCATCACCGCAACTGAGTATTTCACCAAATTGGTTGAATCTATTCCTCTCCGAAGCACCACTGGGGTCACGATTGCAGCCATCATCAAAGAATACATAATATGTAGATTCGGTGTTCTTAAACACATTGTTACCGATAATGGAACTCCTTTTGGTAACAAGCATGTGACGGAATTGCTCGAGGAATACGACATCAAACAAGTTTTCTCCACACCGTACTATCCCTAAGGAAACAGACAAGCAGAGAGCACCAACAAAACTTTGATCTGAATTCTCAGTCGAACAATTCATGATAATCCTCGAACATGGCATGAACAATTGCCTATGGCTTTATGGGCCTATCGAACCGCACCAAGGAGCTCGATTGGAACTTCACCATACTCTCTCGTCTATGGAGCCGACGCCATACTCCCAGCAGAAATCAAAATTCCTTCAGCAAGGATTGCAACAGCCAGTGTAGTACAATGGGATGAAGCCGAAGTGTCCAACTCAAGAATCGATGAACTGGACATGCTTGAGTCGAGGAGGGCTAAGGTAGAAAAATATGTGGAAGCATACAAACAAAGGATCTCCAGAGCTTACAACAAAATGGTAAGACCCTGAACATTCCAAGTAGGAGATTTGGTATTAAAGACAGCAAAACACATTCAACAAGATATGCCTGCCCCCAAATTCTCTCCGAAATGGGAAGGACCATATGTAGTCATCAAGGCAGTATCCAGTAGATATTACAAGATCTTAGCTATTGATGGAGGAGTGGAAGGAAATATAATCAACGGTAAATGGCTCAAAGCATATTATGCCTGATCCGTAGAAAACGATTGCCTTTTCATCATTTCAAGCATATTTCAAAATGTAATTTATATTCCTCCAAAGAGCGTGCAAAATGCTCCTTTGTTCATTAAATATTTCATAAATGAACAAAATTCCTTCATACCATGATCAATTATTCTACCTAAAGAAAAGCCTAAACCTATTTAAAAACAACAATCATAAATGCTTATCTAGAGCACACCGTCCAATAACAGATAATTCTTACTGGACGTCATTTTCAACTTCGTTCGTAAGTTTTCATTTCTTATCCTTAGATCTTCAATTACTTTTTCAACCCTCACTGATTCCAAAGCTAGTGCTCTGTCTTCCTCCATGATAGCAGTCGACGAGGAAATCATGTTGGCGACAACAACAGCTCTATCAATCTTGATAATCTCGATGTGAAGACGAAGCCAGCCTACATTGAATTTTAAGAGCTCAGAATTCGAGATCATGTCATTCCATCTGTAAAGTTCTCTATTCTTGACATCCGGAAAATTATTCTTATCCATCTCATCAATAATGGGCAAAAATCCGGCAACTGTGGTTAAGAGAGTTGGAAGAAAACCCCTCCATACCTTTGTGGTGGCGATATGTCCATACTTACTCCAGATTTGGGTGTACAGCAGCGCATGACACTTGGGTACGATAAAACCGCCAACAACTTGATTATCCGGGCAAGAATTTTCCATGGGTATGTCAAATGGAAGTCCAGCAGTCGGATACTAACGAATGGGAACTTCGACATCAGCATCTACAAGATTGATCGAGTCGTTATCAACATGATCATCATCAACAACTGCTGCTGACTGTCTTTTCTTCTTTTTCCCGTCCTCAACAACATGAACATCAACCTACAAATACAACATTCAGGTTCAATGTATATTTGAATAAACTTCATTCTAGAAAATATCTTTCAGAACTCACAGATACTCTAGCACCCGCACAAGCAGATTTGAAACGGGCAGGGATCTTAATAGTGCGCTTAGGCCTGGAACTATGCGGGGAAGAAGAAGAACATTGATCACCCTGGTTCATCTATAACAAATATTTTCTTTAGTCAGCTATTGATTACACGAAAGAAAGAACAAGAGGATACTTCGTACCAGGGATTTCTCGGCTCCCCACTTTAACGGAGATGCATGAGGAGATGAACTACTGTCTGACATGTCGATGGAGGTATGATGATTAAAATGTCCTCTGTATGATGAAACTAAATCAGGAATGGAGGAAATATTCGTGTAGATGATAGACTCAGAGTCTTGAAGATATATACTAGATACGGTGGACATTTATCTTCTGCGAATAGTCAATTCAGTTGCGAATTTTACTGAACCCTAGGTTTCAAACAAGATCAATACTGGAGACGCGGAGGAAAATAACGTATTGGGGACTGACAATGACCATAGCCTCACGGCTTCGTGCATGTCACGTGTCTTCCCAGCTTATGCGGAACATTATGGTATTTTTCACAAACGGAAATCAGTAGACCGAAGGGGATCACGATGGATTTTGGCATATGAACATTGGTCCATTTCATTTAATTCAACCATAAGTGTAGGAGGAATTAATATTAATCAAAGGGTTTCTCATTCAAAAAGAAAATCCTAATTCTGAATTGAAGTTGTTCAAATAATCAAAGAGAAGTCTACTACGAATACTGAAAAAACATTCAAATGTTCAAATAAGATTATGAGCAAGACTAATTGTCAGAGTCATCCGATTTGTCATCATCATCATCATACTCTAAAGAATCCTCTTCATACACTTTCTCAGAATCACTTTCCGAACTAGAGAATTCTTCCTCGACGAGATCGCCATGTATTGCATCCCTGTAGTCTTATTCGTCACGTTCAGCCTGGAGATCAGCCTTAACCTGTCGCTCAATCTCCCTGTGCGGTGGATATGGCCTACTTCTGCGTTCCATCGGCTCCCATACAGGTTCCTATTCTTCAGCATCTGAGTCTGAGGCTACACCATCAGGAAGAGATCGGAGTTTCTCCTCAGCTTCTAGTATTTTCCGCTGAATTCTACGTATTTTTTCCTGATAATCAGCTATTATCTCCTCCCTGGCTTTCCTCTTCAAGAACTCATCACGAGCAGCTTTTAGCTCATCGAGGGACATGTTATTTATTATCTTCTTAGCATGATCTGTATTGGCACGTGCTTTGGCCGCAGAGATTTTGGAATCCTCCTCAGAAGAGCTAGAAGAATAATCACTGCTGGAAGTCACCATTATCTGGAACCAGAAACACAGAATCATGGATATGCCAATGTCAATTTCACAATAAAATGGTAATTCTTAACTCTTACCTATTTACGATTCCACTAACAGTAGTGATTGTGATATAAGAGTTAACACTTCAAAACTTGCTCGTTTCTTCGAATCTACAAAAAACGAGCAAAACTCAGATTTTCATAAAATCATGAACACTTCCACCATATGAACATTAACCACTGAATTATGAAAACTAAATAATATTTCATCATAAATAATTGTTTACTTTTTACTCAAAATCAGGCTTTGATTTTCAAAAAAATATATATTTATATATATATAAACGTGAATTATTCACGTAAAAATAGGTTTTATGTGACCAAAACTCACGTAAAAAAAAATAATCCGTGAACATGTCACGGTTTTATATAAAAAACCGTGAATATTTCAAGGTTTTATCAACAAAAAAAAAAATCTTTTCCTTCGTACAATCGCCCGTCTTTGAAACGAGGGTTTATTTCGATTTTGTGAAAACTCACACCTTTCTAGATAAAGTTTTGGTTTTCATGAAAGCTCATAAACAAAATTTTATCACTAGACACAGGTCTATATATAAAAAAAAATCTCTCCCAAGTCAGGGATTGTTACTAGTTTCTTAAACTAACGATCGAACGAACATACGTTTTTCAAACAAGGGTTTTCTACAAAACTCACACTTATATATGCACATGTATATATATATAACTTTAACATGAACAAAACATGAACAACTCATGAAAAAGCAAACAAACAAACAAAAAAAAAGTTTCGCTTACCTGGTCAGTGCCGGCCGGAATATGGCCGGACGGTGGCGGCGACGGTCAGGCGGCGGCAACAGCTTCGCAAAACTTTTCTCCTGCTTTTCTCTGTACCCAGGCGTGAAGATGATGAAGGGAGGAAGGTGGTGGTCGGTCGTGGAGGTGAAATAAAAAAAACAAGAAGGAATTAATCCCTTTTATATCAAATTTTATTTCCAAAACCTAATTTCAAAAGGATTTCCTTTTTGGGCTCGGACTCGTGAATCCTAAACCGACCAAGGTTCCATCACCAAATCAGCGATGCTACACCACTTTATGCTCGTTAGATGATGCTCTATGATCTTCGTTCAAGCCATGGTTGCTCGCGCAATCGAAAATCCGGTAACATCTTATCTTACGACTAAGTTCAATTACTTATTTCGTTTGTAACTAGAAAATCACCATCCAGTGCTGACTGAGGACTATGACTGTCCCTCACTAAGAAGGGGACTTAATGTAGATGTTGGATTTTCGGCGAAGGCTAAAATCGTAAAACCATAATTATACATACTCCTGATCCAACAATCAGATGAGTAATGAGGCTCATGTCTCTCACCGAAGCATGAAACCTCGTGCCTCAAGAACCTATGACTGAGAATACTGTCTCTCAGAGCATATGTAGATGTGCAGTCTCTCAACTGAGGCAACGGCATATCTCATGAATACTGAGCAATTTCAGTAATTACTTCTATATAGAATCGAACGATTGGACGGCTCCTAGACAGCTTGCCTGCTAGTATAGAGCAATAACGTCTTCAGGATGTAACAATGTTTTCCCTGACTATATAAAAGAAATATGACGCTTCAACAAGCTCATATCACTCAATTCTCAAATAATTAATGCTCCCTAGACAGCATGCCTGCTAGTATAGAGCCATCAATTAATTATTTCTAATCCTTAAATTCATTAACTGAATATTCGGAAATATTCTACATTCTTCATAATATTTCATTACTTCAATTCATGGTTCTTCCCAGCAGAATTCCATGGGTTAGTAATAAATACTCAACGTACGGGCATCTGAGGCGCTATCGAGTAAGCTCCGACCAAAATGATGCAAGTGTATTCAACAATAATGCACTAACGAGCACCTGAATGCACGAACGAGCATTCTAAAATATGAAGGAACGACGAACCTATGCAAAATAGTGAGAAAAATAATACTCCCTCTGTCCTTTTTTATCTGTCCTAATTTCTACTTTGGTCTGTCCATTTTTATCTGTCCGCTCTGTTTATAGACATACTTTTCCCTTAAACTATCAAATATACCCTTACTTTTAATAATCATAAAATCATTTTTAATATCAAAATCTTAAATAATACACCATATATAAGGAAAAAAACTTACTCAATATCTTTGTATTAATTGTCATTCCTTTTTTAAATAAAAATATTTATGGATAGTTATAAAAATATTTCTTAAATTGTGGATTCCATAATAAAAGCAATATAAATTTGCTTTTATTTTCTTAAAATATTCCCTAAAATAATAATACTATCAAATTTAAGCTAATAATTTAGTTTTGGTAATAATATAACATTAAATAGGCTAGTCAAGGGCTAGTCATGATATTTTATAGGATTTCCTTAATATCTTGACAAAGTCAAAGCGGACTCTTAATTTAGGACGGAGGGAGTAATTAACTAAGGCGCTAGGGACTGGGCCCACCGGCCGGCCGGTCATGCCGTGGCCAGTCCCACGCCTAGTTCTTTATTTTATCATATTTTATTATTTTTCCTTGATCTTATGAAAATTCCTTCATTCGAACAAAACTCCTTCATTTTAAGGAAACTCCCCAGTTTCATGGTGTTTTCCTTCACATCAAGGAAATAATATAAAATTGGGAAAGGTGTCATGGTGCCGGGTCTACTAGCCGGCCGTCTATTCCCTAGTTGTGGCCAGTCCCACACCTCATGATTCCTTATTATTTTATTATTATTTTCTTCATCCCATGAAATTCCTTGATTTCATGATATTTGCTTCAAAACATGAAAATAATATAAAATTAGGGAAGACTCACGGGACAGGGCCCTAGCCGACCGACCATGCCCTAGTCGTAGCCGGTCCCACATGCCCCTTATTTTATTATAATTATTGTTAATGTTTCCTTCATCAGTTTGAGCAAAAACCTTGATTTCTTCATATTTTGTTGCTCAAGCGCGCATCAGAAAATATCAAAATTCTCAGGACTGAGACACGAACACTTTGGTGACATGAGCATATTACCTTGACCGACCAAGGTTGGCTCTTTGGCTTGCAAGAGGCCGGTCACACACATTTTCATCATTTGACCTAATTTGTTCATATTAGGTTCAAACTATTCCAAACAATTTGGAATTTCATAAAACGATCGTCAGTCGGTGCCATGACCAACCAGGGACGGTTTCATGACCCTTGGTCGGTCCCTCATCTCTTTATAATTATGTTTTATCACCTAAGGCTCAGACGAGAATTAGTTTAATAAATGATTAAACCAGCATTTAATCATCCTTTCACCAAATGGTCTTCAAGGGACTTTGGTATTTGCTCACTCAAGCATCTAGGCACTACATGGTCGACTCATCATCCCATGTAGTCGGTCTCTCCTTCATTCCGTGGTTGATTTTCAATAAATCATCAATTATCAGCAACTGATCGAAATTAGGATTTTCGAATCCAAGGTTTATAATTCCAGATTCAAACGCAAATAATTTTACGTTGATCCTATGATCAACATTTTAATTGATTATACTCGGTTCAGCTGCCAGTATTTTAAATTAATATTTTATTTGGTCATGCTACCAATAATTCATCAAACGAGCAACATTTGCTCAGATGAGCAATATTTTCTCAAACTAAGGAATATTGGTTCAACTATCAATATTCAATAATTCATAAAATGAGCAATATTTGCTCACCTTAACTATCAACATTTATTCGAGAATTATACCTTTGTCTTAACAGACACGTTCAATTCATGAGTCTCAGAACATTTTCAAATAACGTTTGACTCAGCAATAAAAAGACTCATCGTCTCATAAAGTCAGCAACTGTCTAACTAAATATACGTCTGCCTTGCAGACTCCATAATCACGAGACATCAATCGTGTCACATGGGGGATATCAACTAGGGTTTTGGTATGGCGGTCTACGACACGTGTGTTCATACACACGATGAGAATGTGAGCAAGCCGTGCAAGCAGTTGGAGGTAGCAAAGTAGTGGGTGGAGAATCAACCAAGTCTCCACATGATGAGCAACCGGTTTTAACACGATTCCCACTTTCCCACTCTTTGACTCCATCAACTGTCACACTTCATGGGATCAAGGTGTTTACAATTCTTGCAATATAAATAAGTCTCTGAATCATGATTGAAATAGACAATTTTTTCGTCAAACAGACAACAAGAGATTAACAACTCGACGTCTGAGCAATTACTCTCAACAGAGCAAATTTAATCAATCAGAACTTATCTTATTTCTTCACGCAGAGTACACAACACACCTACAATCTTCGATCACCATTGATCTCACACATTTCTCATCTTCCCTCCTACAGATCGACCCATCCTCTCTTGTGACCGAATTGACTCTGGAATGGCCATTGTCTTGGTTTAGGCTGGAGTCCTATAGATTGATCGCTCGGTTCAAGGATTTTCCTCCGTACGGTCTTCTCCTCAATTCCTTAAAAACAAGCAACTCGTTTTGCCCCATCTACAGTTCCTTAGACTCGTATATTGATGGTAAAGATCGGAGAATTTTCATCACAATGTCCTTTTGGGGAATAGTCTTCCCTAACGCATAAAATGCATTAACAATTCCAGATACTTTTTGATTAAACTCATCAAATGATTCTTCATCAGACTTACGAAGATTTTCCCAGTCAGAATTTAGGTTTTAAAGCCTAGCTTATTTTTCCGAGGTATCTCCTTCGAATACGGTTTCTAAGATATCCCAAGCATCTTTAGACGTAGTGCACGAAGTCACATGGTGTTAAACATCTTGGTTTATGGCGTGGATAATAGCATTTAACCCCTCGGTTTCACTATATTCTGTTAATGACTTGCAACAGTGGTTTCATCTCTAATAACTGTCGGAGGAACGTATCCTATAACTGTAAGTTTCCATGACTGAAAGTCACGGGCTTGTAGAAAGGAACTATAGTAATTTTCTACCATAAGTAATTTGTGCCATCAAAGGCTGGAGGTAAGTTTATCGAGATTGCACTCTTGTCCATATAGTCAGATTGCTTCAAACACAGACTTATTAGGTCTTAAACTTGTTTGCCTTCTCTAATACCAATTGAAAACATCGGGGTCCAGCTCAGGTTCGATTCATGTTGTTCAGTTTTCTTTTGCTAAAGTTTTGTTTTGATGCAATAATGGTGAAGACAGTAAGAAAAGTGGTTTCTTATTAATCCAAATTAGTGATGTTATTTATTTTAGTTGCCAGAGTCATTTGGCTTTGTGATTAGGGGCCTTCGGGCTCTTAGTGAATATATTTATTTTACCCCTTCGGTTTATGGGGGTGGGGCCCTTGAGCCCCCTGTAATTCTTGTAATTACGTGTTTTTTTGTTGCTTTGATAAACTATTGGACTCAGCAAAAAAAAATAAAAATGAAAACATGGGGTTACCAAAATACACCACCAACCCTGTATGGACTAAACTCGAATACAATTCCGAGAGTTCAATTTAATGAATCTCAATCAATGAATTATATGAAGAGCTTATATCTCTTTATCTCACAATCATAAAGTTCACAGGAGCCAATCTGTGAACATGATTATGTGTGAGATTTGGACGATTATAAAGATCAATATCCAAGAATCAATCAAGTCGTATCCAACAAACAAGGATTGATATATCTGCTTTGATTGATTGATGTACAACCTATGATATTTCAATTATAAAGATAAACAATATAATACGGAAAAAAAAATAACACATACACCAGCAATTTTGTTAACGAGGAAACCACAAATGCAGAAAAACCCCGGGACCTAGTCCAGACCTGAACACCAAACTGTATTAAACCGCTATAGACTCTAGCCTACTACAAATAACTTCTAACTAGAATGTAGTTGAGTCCAGATTAAACTC
Source organism: Papaver armeniacum (assembly GCA_023531295.1). Classification (NCBI taxonomy): domain Eukaryota; kingdom Viridiplantae; phylum Streptophyta; class Magnoliopsida; order Ranunculales; family Papaveraceae; genus Papaver; species Papaver armeniacum. Next base: position 169,448 of record JAJJWW010011404.1, read on the forward strand.
TGACATCAATTCAGTTACAGTCGTGCTCCTTACGGCTCTTGAATCCCAGCAGGACTTCGCACAATTAATTCCCCTAGATGACGTCCTTTACAACCTAAGCGTTGCTTCAATTCAATTGAATACTTTAAACCAATCTTCCTCCCACAGATAAGCCTATATGTGATTTCCTTTTTGATCGTATATCAAGGTGAGACTGGAAATAGAAAGCAATAGACAAAGTCTAGCTAACCTCAAAATTTGTTCTTATTACTCCCGAAGAGCAACCTAGATTCTTATTCACCTCACAAGTATTAAATCGGTGGAATCAAAATATCTAAGACGAAGAGAACTTTGCGATTTCTATGTATCTTTTTTGAGTGAGCAGCTCAATAATCAAAACAAGATCAGGATACTCGAACTCTCAAGATAACAATAGTTGAACCTGGATTCATGAATCCCTAGGTGAAGTCTTTTTAGTTTTTGGTGAAGTCTTTTTAGTCGTTAAACCCTAGAAAGGGTTTGAAGGAGATGAGGACTCTAGTTTACAACTAGGATACACAAATATAGTATCAGGGATCAAAAATCCCAGTTGCTTGAGGTTCTCCTTTATATAGACTTTCAAAGTATATGTTGTTTTAGGTTTAAGCTAAGATAGCTTTGGAACCAAGTAAACAATATCCACCGTTAGATGAATCTTTGAAATGAGATTAACATACCAAGATGTACACTCTGGTTAGGATGAACCGTAACCGAACCGTGTACAAAGACATTGTTCATGGACGGTTAGCCGAAACTAGATGATTGAACCATAAGCTTAATCATTTTCGTATAACACTTAAGACTTTAAGCTTGAGTCACAACCATAGGTTATATTGTGATCAATCATGTCTATAAAGTGTTTTTAGAGATTTATTCAAATGCCAATTATCCCACAGAAATAATTTTTTTGCATCTGAAAATATTCGACAAAGAAAGTACGTGTACCAGGTACGTGTACTCGACCTTGTTTGAGACTATCTTTTTCATGGTACATGTAGGTACATGTACCAGGTATCACTACAAAACGAGTTCAAAAACTCACATAACTTTTTCGGTTTGCGTACCAGGTATGGATACCACTCTGGTTTTAAAACCAACAGTTCCTTTACGGTATGCATACTAGGTATGCATACCATTCCTGGTTCACGAGCAACATATTTTTTATGGTATGGATACTGGGTATGCATACCAAAAAATTGCTACCGAACTATAGCTACAGGGGTACGTGTACTGTGTACATGTACTGAGACTCCGGACCTATAACAGTTTTCCCAGTATGTGAAACTTGTATGCATACTGTCATGTATCTAGATTTACAGTAGTTCTATATTTCTCTCTAAATCAATTCGAAACATTCCCAAATAACATCAATGACACGTATCATTGTTCCAGGCTATTTTCAAATGATAATATTGAATCACGATTTAGATTATGAATAATAAATTGTTCTTAACCGAAATTCATCAAGTATGAACAAATGTTCATTAAGCTTAGTCATATATATTAAGAGAACGAATTACCAAGATAAACTTGACTCGAAATTCTTGATATGCTTGCGATAGCCTAATTAGTCATGCGAAATCATCTCATAGATAGAAGGATGAATATAACTTGAGAAATAGGTGGTTCAGTCTTCACTTACCTTTTGATGAAGAAGTTCTCCAAAAGCTTCGTTTGATCTTCGCCTTCAAACGGTATAACGCAGTGATGTCTGATTCTCAACTACACACTTCTATCCTAATCGGAGACTTGACTAATTGTAGACTAGAAATCAAGATATAGTTTTGATCAACTAAATTTGACAACAAGCTTGATATAGCAACACTTATGAGTTCGACCGAGAAATGCTCTAACAATCTCCCCCTTTGTCAATTTTAATGACAAAACTATTAATACGTATGGATTTAAAAAATAAAGCTTCAAAACTCCTTGAAGCCATCATGCTTGATTTCTTTGGTTTCTTCAACTCCTTGAATTCTTCGTTACTTCAAGTTGCAATGATTCTAAACGTGTTCAACTCAGCATCGTTGTTGTTGAAGATCTGTAGCGATAACAACTTTGAAAACAAATATTCTCAATTGTCGTTATACAGAAACATGGTATTATTATCTTCTCCAAAGTTCCATTGTATCACAACTTCGAAGTAATACTACGGTGATATGTTTCTCTCCCTTAAATATGCTCTAAAGACTCCTCACCAGCCTTTCAAAGGTAGCATTTATTAATTTTAAATCTACTTTTGATTTTATCCTGTGTTGCACAAGCTTCCCGAGTGATTTTCTGGTTCTGAGTAGCTAAATTTGGATGAATAACAGTCCTCAACAACATGCCGTACACCTCCAATTCAGCATATTTCTTCCGTATGAGATGTTTGTTGATCGAATCGTGAATTTCCCATTCGAATCCGGCATCCAGACTCTGTAATCATCTCCTCCTTGAGGCGTTGGTAAGATGTTTAAATCTACTCCAGCATTCAACAAATTATGAATGTGAATTCCATGCAAATGTCATTCATTATTTATCAAAAAATCACCAACCATGTGAGTTTTCAAGTCCATTATCACCAAGAATGTCAGCAATACTTTTTGTACCATACCAAATGTCAAAATAAAGAGAAGTTGACCTCCCATCTCCAATAAGAACCTTGGAATTACTGTCCACAGTTGTATGAACCAATCGAACACCATGAAGAATATAAGAATTAACACCATACTATTTTACCCTTTCATTCTGTGTAGTATACTTTGCCCATAAGAAACGATCCCATTTCTTTATAGAAGAGCGAATACTCCACCAGAAATTCATGAGAAGAGCCTTATTAGTTACTGCCATGTTTGTTATACCCAACCCACCTTTCTTCACTGGACAACACACATTGTCATAAGCAACCACAAACTTTCTCGCAACTTTAGAGTCTCCGGACCACAAAAAATTACGAATAGCACGCTCACATTGCATAATAAATTTCCGTGACTATATATAAATAGCCATATTGTGAATAGCATAACTAGCAATCATAGAATTAATAATAGCTACCCGATCTTGAAAAGATAGCTTTTTTCCTTTTCAAATCGAAAGTTGTTTCTTAATTTTGACAATTAAATTGCAAATGTGGTGATATTTAACAACTCTACGCATGATCTAAACACCCAAATACAACGACTCAAAGAATTACCACCATAATAAACTTTACTTTTTTGCCGACAAACTGTTTGCCCCGAGGCCGCTTGATATTTACCAAGTAATAACATTAGAAGATTATGCAAACTCTTCATGCTTCCCTTACAAAAAATCATAATGTCATCATCAAAGAAAAGATGGGTGAGAGAAATTCTTTTTTTCGATAGCATTGGAGTCATTTTCTTCTCAAGAAAAATCTTGGAGAGATTTCCACTAAGAAAAACTTCAATCAAAACAAAAATTAGAGGAGACAAAGGATCACCTTGACTTAAACCTCTATTAATCTTGAAGCAACCCTCCGAACTACCATTAAGAAGAATAGAAATATGAGATGAGCTTATAATCTTAAAAATCCAAGAACACCAACTTTGAGAGAAACCATACCTTCGGAAAACCTCTAAGACAAAAGACCAACTAACCGTGTCAAAATCCTGAGAGATATCTAGCTTTAAACCCACATTACCATCCGTACGCTTGGTTTTCAAATCGTTAACCATTTCCGAAGCCACACTGATATTCTCATGAATGTTACGACCCTTAATAAAATCAACTTATTCCTCCGAAACAAGCTTATCAAGAACACCACCGAGCTTTGTAGCAAGAATCTTAGTAAAGATTTTAAAGAAAAAATTACTAAGACCAATAGGCCGAAAGTTACATAGAGTGTTAGCTCCCCTTACCTTGGCCAATAAAATAAGAAGACTTGGACTCACTCAATTAGGAATTATTTTGTGCTGCCAGTAATACGTAACTTCATTAAAAAGATCTTGCTGAATCACATCCCAACAATGTTTGTAGAAACAACCAGAGAACCCATCAGGTCCCAGAGTATTATAAGCTCCCAAGTCATAAAGATCGGCTTATTTCCCCAAGAGTAGGAATTGCATCCTGTTGATGGTGGATTTTTAACGAAGGCTAAAATCGTCAAATCATAACTTTGCATATTTCTGACCAGCTTCAGACACGTATGTGAAGTTTATATTTCATAATTCGAGCATGAAAGCTCATGCCATGATAATCTCTGACTGAGTGTACTGCCTCTCAGAGCATACATGAATATGCAGTCTCTCAATTGAGACCACGGCATATTTCATCAACTGAGCAATTGTAGTTGTAGGAAATCCCACACTACACCCCTCACTAGATTTTACTCAACTAATCCATTTGAATATGAATTGTTATAGATTTTATTGATTATTCTCTTGAAATGTTTACAAAGAAAGATAGATCAGAGCTAAAGGAATTACAATCACTCTAAATTTTCTCTCTCCTAATGACTTGCTTAACAATTCAAAAAGACCTCTCTCACAACAGATTTACTCGACCCTTTATATAGGGTATTACATAGTGGATGATGACTAAGTCTGTCCTTTATTTCGGGAATCCTTCGCGAAGTATCGCGAGTTCATAAGTGTTTGTCTTCGCGACGCTCCTAAATCTCGCCAAGTCTTCACACTTTTCTCATGTTCTGGCTGTCGTCATCTAATGCGTCATTTAAATTACTTCCCTGCGACACCTTCGCAACGTAGTCGTTTATTACTCTCGCGAAGTATTGATGTTGCGATATTCTGTTCCTACATCTTGCCTCTTCTCATATCTTCTCTGCGAAGAAGAGAATGTCATGAGAACTAATATTTTAAAATGCCGCAACTGCTCATTTTTATCTCGCGATTGTTCACTTTTACTCGTTTTATTCATGTACGGAATTTATTACAGGTGTTTCTTCTTCCACTCTTTTCTTGACACGTCTCTTTCAACCACTTATTCTTGACCATTCACGTCCCATCTCGCATTAAATGCATTTGTTTTCTCGAGGATTCTCTTCTCTATATATAGTTTTCTTACCCTTCTCTTTTTCTCTTTTATTTTCCCTCTGCAACTTTCCTTTAACTTTCTTCCTCCGCAATTTGCGCTTCTGCTACTGTAATCCTCCCCTTCAATTCTCTCAATCTTCAATTCTCCATTCATTCCCATACTATATCAATGGCTTCACTTGGTCGTACATATAAACCCCTTTTTGAAGAAACTCAAAAGAAATTGCAAGAGAAAGGTTTCACTTTATCAACCATTCCTGATCAAAAATCTTCGTCTATTCTCTCTGCAAAACTGTTTTCTGATCATCAATGTGATGATCAGAAAATCATAGTCTCGCTAGGTCAACTCCTCGCATGCAGGCCTTCCCATTCCTTTATATAATCCCGAGATACCATTATTCTATGAAATTCTTGCTCATGAGAAATTCTCGCGAGCTATTTATCAAATGAGTGGCGTCTGCATTCGTCTGATGCTTGAATTTGCCAACCGTTGCGCTGGTAAAGGATCTTTATATTCCGATGATGTCAAGGATCCTAGGTTCGCAAACTTAGAAATAGTCGCTGAGAAATATACCGTGGAAAACTTCTTTGAAAATTATAAAGTAATAAACATGAGAAACGATAAATCTCGCTGGGGCGCTCGGTTGAAAAGAAAAGATAATATTTCCGATGACAAGCTGCTTATGCAAGATATTGATTGGCATTCGGGCAACAATAGTACTCCTCGTCATTCCAAAGATGAGAAATGGTGGGTTGTTCCTTTATTTTTGAGTGGACCTTACATCGCAGGTTCACATGTTCTCCCTGCACACCTCGCGAATTATCATCCTTGGGAGTTTAAGTGGCCTGAGAAGGCAATAGAGGTATATTTCCTTTTTCAATTTCGCTTTACGACGTTTTCTTCCTTTTTTACTTATTAAACTTTCAAAAAATTTTAGATTGCCAGACTGAGAAATAAGTATAAATAAGATCCAAAGGCGAGTACCCTGGCGATACTCCGATCGCTCACGGATGAAGTAAGAAACATTTTCTTTTATTATTTTAAACAATATTGTTGCCTCTGTTTCTTATCTTCGTACGTATGCAAAGGTTGACGTTGAAGAAGCTGAAGCTGCGAAGGTTAAAGGCAAGGATAAAATTACTTTTCGCAAGGACAAGTCTTCTGCTCCGCTTTCTAAAAAACGGAAAACCCATCCCTCTTCTCATTGTAGTTCTCAAACCAATGAGAGTTTTGATGAGGATGAAAATGAGGTTGGTACTTCCTCTGCGAGGGAGAATCACTCGACTATTTCTGCTATGGCGCAATTGTCTAGTGTCTTCTCCGATTCTATGCAAGGATTAGGATATGATCATCTAACTGCTACTTGCGAAGCTCTCGCTAAAATTTGCGATGCCCCGCTGTTAGAGGATAATGAATCTTTTCGCGGAGTTTCCCGAACATTAACCTCCAGTCACTTAAATGCTCTCACCGCTTTGGTATGTTCATATCCCTTTGCTTCTCTGTAATTTCGATTATAAGCTTTATCTTAACAATTTCTTTATTTTCCTTTATAGTCCGGGAGAGCTTCCTTTGTTGTTGCCTCAGATCTCGAGAAAAGACGCGACAACCTTGAAAAGAAAAATCTCCAACTAAAAGAGAAGATCCGAGAACTAGAAACTGAGGTTGCGATATCTCGCAAGAAAGATGAAAGAATTCAACAATTGGAAACTGAATCCACTTCTCAGAAGACTAAAATATCTACTCTTCAAAGCGCAAATCAACAACTTTATGGTATGAAATTTTTGCTCTTCAAATCGTCTTTACTTTGTCATCTACTATTCTTTGCCTGATTTATTATTTTCGCAGACATATATAATCTCTCTGAAGAAGCCATTCTTCTCCATTCATTCCCCGAGCCTATGGATAATGATGTTCTTCTCACCCATCTCAACGAGTCTTTAAGTAATTCGTCAAACAAAGTTGATTCCCTTTCATTAAATGAACTTCAAACCAAATGTCGCCTCTTAGAGATTGAGCATAGAGCTAGTTTAGGTTTAGCCAACCGATTTAAACAAATGTATCGTGATTCCCATAAGAAGACCAAAACCTTAAGGAAAAAAATTAGTGGTCTCATAGATGACAAAGACCGCATTGCTAATAAAGGTGCACATGCATTAGCAAAATTTCAAAAATCTCTTCTCGAAGTACAAATTGAACGGGATGAATCCCTTCGTCAGAATGCCATACTTACTGAGCGAGAGAAGCAAGTTCATTCACTTCTTGTTATAAATAATGACGATGAGTTCGCTTGGGCTACAAAGGTTCTAGATAATGCCAGGAATAATTTAGGTGTTGATGTTAGTCTTCATGCCGAGCATACTGCCTTGGTTAAAGATATGATATCTGACAGAGAAGGTTGTTTTATTATGCTTTACTGCTCCTTACTACGTAGTATTGTAATTGAATTGTTAATTCATTATCATATGTTTTGTAGAATCCGAGAAGAGATTTCAGACAATGATTGAAGAACTTGAGTCTGAAAAAGGGGAACTCGCAGAAGGCCTTTCTCTTCGCAATAACAAGTATTCTAAGTTGAAGAAACAACTGCAAGCTACAGTGGCGAATTTCGATAATAATGCTGTTCGTTTTCGCAATCAAACTATCGAAACAGTTTGTAATGATCACCACATTCCTCTTAGTTCATATCCTTGTCTTCGCGATGATATTCCTGAAGATATTCCTTTCTCGGATGTCTCTGATAGTGAAGCTAGCGAAGAAGAAGAATCTGGCAAAAAGAATGATGGAATTGAAGAATCTGATCAAGAAGAAGAATCCTCAAAGAAATAACTTTTTTTTCTTCTTTCGCTTCTTGTAATATCTGTACATATACTCTTTTAATCTTCTTGGATTGCTAAATATGAATTTAATCTTTGTTTTCTTTACTTGCGCATATTCGTCAAGCAATTCTTCTTTATAATTCAACTGACCAGCATTATGAATACATAAGTCCATCATGTGGAAATGAATAACAAGATTTTATCCTATTCATTCCCATACTTGCCTCTGTTATTCATTTTCAAATGAGAGACTTGATCAATTATCTCTGAGTAATGAAATCTCTGACTTCAGCCTTTATTATTTTTAACTTTATGATGAAATATAATCGTTTTCGCAAGCTTATTCGCTTCCTCAATTGTATGTATGTCTGTATCTTTAGTTATGTTGAAGTTCATTATTGCGACAAGATCGCAGGATGTCTTTACGAATGAAGAAATCCATTGATCTTGCCTTATCATTTTTGTGTGGTCTTATCTTGCCTTCCTAATTAAAGGTCTTATTTCGCCACCCCTCGTTGCGACAAAATCGCAGGACGTCTTTACATTTTCATGTAATGACCCATTGACCTTGTCTTATCATTTGTTAAGTATTTTTTCCTCTGCAAGATATTTTATTTGCGACAATATGACAGGCTTAAATACTCTTGCGAGTGTAAAATCCCATGACATTGCCGTCTTTGCGACGATATCGCAGGACGTTTTTGCATTTTCATGCAAAAACCCATTGATCTCTCCTTATCCTTGTGTCAGTATTATTGCCTCTACAGGATCATCGCACAAATATGACAAGCCTAAATTTCCTTGCGAAAATAAAGCCTCATGACATTTGCGTCTTTTGACACTTATCAGCTCACTAATGGAGGGTGCCGCCCTTATCTTCTCCCTGGTTGCCCCTTCAAGGAGGCGTACATCGGCCATACAAGACTAGCTCCTCCCATCCGGTCTTAACAACAACCAGTTGTTTTCGTGAGCCTCTTATCCCTTATACCTATATGGCTTATGGTTACGAGACGCACCCTAAGTGAAGTTTTCTTCGGGCCGAGTGCAAAGCATATACCAAGACTTGCCAAGAATGGCCGAGACACTTCAAATGCCCCAGGCACTCTTGGCTCAACCGTGTACCCCGGCGCCTTGAGCATACAATCGACTCCTTGAAAGAGACCCTCGGGCGTCCAACCAGGGTATAACCATATATAGTTGGAAATCCAAGGTATCTCTCCCGGATAGGCTTTCATGGGCCCCAAATCTCCATGACTCAGGTTCCAGGGGCGGTGTAACCTTTCCCCTGAGCCATGTCAAGAGATACCCCCTTATATGACGCACTTTAGGTCTTACATTTGCCTCTTGCGAAATGTCATTCGCGAACTAGGGTGTACGCCATAAAGGTTCGTCCCATTCACTCACTCTTTCATTTTTGTTAATTCATTCAATCATTCATTTTGTTTGCGAAGCTATCGCACAATCTTACATTATTTACTCATTTTTGTTCTTCAATTCTTCAATCAAATTGTCATACATTCTTGATGGCGAAATCCTCGCATATTTCTTTTTCAATTATTGTTTCTTCCACTTACCTTTAACAAGCTTTTGTTGTTGCTATTTGATGATTATTCACTTCTTACACTTTGTGTTCTGCCACTCTCTGCCTCTACACCATTCAATTCTCTTAACGTTTCCTTTCCATCATAATTTTCACTGCTTTCATGCACTTGTTTCACCAAAACAAAACAAAACAAATTTTCAAAACAAATTTTTAGCTTTCTTTCCAACTTCTATTACGAATGTTTCTTTCCCCTTTGCTGAGTTTGTTCTGTGCATTTCTGGCGGTGGTGGTAACGGTTGAACCTTCTCTTCACCTTTTAGAAAATGACTCAGCTTTCCTTGGTCAATCATTCTGAGGATGATTCTTTTTATGTTCTGCAGAGTCATTTGTCAAGTGTCCATGAAAGCGGTGGTAAGAACAGAACTCGTGACTTCTATCACTTGGTGGTGGCTCATTCCCCATGTTCCATGGCGCAGGTATGTTTTCCATCAAGAGTATAGCTTCCCATATTTTTTCAACGCTAGCATTTAATGGTGGCATTTTGATTTCTTCCCATACTACTCTGTGACGTCGCTGACCTCCATGATAATTCTGCCTTTGACTTCCATAAGTTTCTTGCGGATGATCCAGTCTTTGAATTTTGTTATTGCCGCCACGGTTGTAGTAATTCCTTTCTCTCTCAAATTCTTCTTGATCACGGCTTCCCATGGCTACTATCTTTGGCTGTTCATCATCTGTCACTCTTTCTTGCTGCCCTTGCGAGGTACTCGCCACTGTGTGTATTAATTTGGGTAACAAACTTGCATTCGCAGCATTTGAACTTGTATTCGCAACCGGGTACGACTCCACCTCATTTTGCCTTTCTTCCAAAGCAATATACTCTTCTTGAAGTTCTCGCAGCTCCGTCATCGTGATCGTATTCTTGACTCTAAAAATTTGAATATATAGCAAATTGGTTGCGAACATAGCGTTTATAAATAATAAAATGAGATATCTTTCATCCACTCTTCCAGCCATCTCGCTACACATCGTCTTCCATCTCACAGTTAGGTGTCTTAAACTTTCGCCAACTCTTTGTTTCAGCCCAAATACATCTTCAATTCCTGGTCGCGAGGAGTTGTTACTTATGTATGCCCCTAAGAATATAGCTTGTAGATGGTTGAATGACGTGATGGTATTTCTTGGTAAACCTTCAAACCACTTCAATGCTTCTCCTGTTAAACTTGATGCGAAATATTTGCACAATATAGCGTCATGGTTTTCCCACTGTAGCATACATCTTACATACGCTTTGATGTGTTGTATTGCGCAAGTTGTTTGTGCGATCTGGAGGTTTAGCCTTATAGGCAGGCTAGATTTTAAGGAACTAGTCTTCTCGACGTGAAAAATAATTTGTTGTTACAATGGCGGATGGGTGAAGATCGCGTTCAATTTGTTCCGTTGAATAGAGGTTTCTTCATCATCAAGTTAAGATCACAAGAAGATAAAACAAAGATTTTAGAAGCTGAAAAAATGGATTGTAGCACAACAACAACTGTCTTTAATGGAATGGTACCTAGTTTTGATGGGATAAGCAAAGATCTTCTCGTGCAACAGTTTGGGTTAAGTTCCTGGGTTACCTATGGAGTTTTGGATTGAAAAAACTCTTCGGCCATGGGTAAAACCCTAGGTACTCCTATTGTTGTCGACTGGAGAACTTTAGCTCATGAATATGGGCACTTTGCTTTATTTTGATTGATATTGATTTTGCGAATTAGATTCTCGATGGTATTCATGTTCTTTGTTGGAGGTTTAGAATTTTGGCAGCCTTTTGAAATACTAAAGAAGCCAAAGTTTTGTTCTAAGTGCAAAAGCATAATTGGGCACTCTAATTACGAATGCCGCAAGAAGAAGAGTCTGACTAAAGATGGCGGTCTTGCAGCGGCAGATTTCGGTTCCTCACTTGAATACTCAAATCAATCCGAAGTTGGTAAGGAGTGGCATGAAGCTAAACGAAAGAAGAAAGGAAAAAAACCTCCCATTATTCCTGTTGTCCCCGAAGTTTCAATCGCTGCTGGTCCATCCACGGTTGCGATTACAGAGATGGGAGTGTTTGTATTGTTGTGGTCGAACAACGATTTGCAAGATGAGTTTGAGAATACGAAAGCGCATTGCGTTTGCTCTACTGCAATTTTGAGAAAAAAAGCAGGCCATATTAGCGCATTCGGTGTTAGTAAGTAAGGCAAGGTCGGTGAGTACCTCGGCTCGAACGCTAAGACAGGTGAGAATGTCGAATTGGCGAGAACCAGGACTTCTACATCTGTTAGGATTCCTGCTACATACGTGTCTACACCCATGTGTGATGCTCTTGAAGAAAGTTATGAGTATATCTCTCACAATAAGTTCCATATCCTAGGTGATAAAGGAACTTTAGAGTTTGGAAAAGTTGATGTTCTGACCAAACAAGCCAAGCAAAACCAAATTATTGCTATGCAAACAACAATCAATGCTTTAAAAGATGTGGAGTCCTTGTCTGACACGGAAGATATCTCTGAGCTGGGTATTCGTGCTAGAAGGGGTACTTCTCCAGGTATCAATCCCTCCTCCAATTCTGTTAAACAAGCTAAGCTATCCAAGCATCAAAACTGTGTAGTTTAATATGCGGGTGTTATTTTGGAATATAAACGGTGTTGCGCGTGAGGCAGCTCAGTCTAAGCTAAAAGAGTTAATTAGGGACTTCAATCCAGATGTTTTTTGTCTTGCTGAACCTAAAGTTGCTTGCTCAACTAATTTTGGTAGAAGACTAATTACAGAAGGCTTTTCCTCAGTTGTTATTAATAATTCTTCTAATTCTAGTATTGCGAATCTCTGGGTTTGTTACAAGAATGGGTTGGATATTTCTGTTGTAAATTCAAGTAAACAGGCTATTTCTATTATGGTGGATGGTGTTCGTATTTCTTTCGTCCATGCTAGTTATGTTCAAACTACTAGAAGAAGTCTGTGGCGATCTTCAACAATCATAATGGATATGCATTATCCGGGATTCAATAACTCCTTGGCTGGTCATAGGAGATTTTAATTGTATTTTGCGCTTGGACGAAAAGAAAGGTGGGCTAGAAATTAGATCTTGAGTCATTGATGAATTTAGTGATTGGATGGATGACAACAACCTTTTTGAAGCTGATTCCTTGGGTAGTAAATTCACTTGGTCCAATAGACAATCCGGTAATAGCCGTATCATCAGCAAGTTGGATCGTGCTATTATCAATGCGGCTTGGCTAGCTAAGTTTGAGAATTGGCGGTGTAAAGCTCTTCCTAGAGAAGTTTCCGACCATTCTACTCTTCTTGGTTATCCTTTTCGAGGTTCCTAGACCTCGTCGAGCTCCTTTCGGGAGTTGAAGATGTGGTTCTTACATGGAGATTTTCTTCGTATGGTTAGTGAGAGTTGGAATACTCCAGCCTATGGTTCTCAGATTTTATTTTCCCTTACAAGTTGAAGCGATTTGAAGATTGTGATGAAGGATTGGAATCTCAGAATATTTGGTAATATTCATTCTCGATTGAAGCAAGACCAACTTCGTTTTGAGACTGCAGCTCTTATTTCGATGAAGATCCAAGTAATATTGCTAATTTGAATGCAATGAAGGACGCTATGGCTACCTTAAGTGAGACTAAACACAACAGGTGACTATGCTCAAGCAAAAATCTCGTAATAATTGGTTGGTGGAGGTTCGAGTAACTCCAGTTTTTTCATAATAGTATTCGTATTAGAAGAAGCTCTAACACAATTTCGGAGTTGGTTGACTCGAATGGTACTTGTATTTTCTGATTATGATCGGTTGCGAGATCATGTTGTTCATTACTATGAAGATAAATTCAACGGCCGGGAGTTGGATATTGATAGTGACTTATTTGATTTTGAGCATGATTCCATTTCTGTTGAGGAGAGCCAGGCTATGGACAAGATTCCTTCTCCGGAAGAAATTAAGCAAGCTGTCTTTGATTTGGGGGCGGATAGTGCGCCAGGGCCGGATGGTTTCTCTGGGTGTTTCTATCGTCATTGCTGGGATATTATTCAAGAAGATTTAACCAAGGCCATTATTCATTGCTGGAATTCGGGTAATATTCCAAATGGTGTTAATTCTTCTTTAATCATTTTGCTTGCCAAGGTAAGGGGTGCTAATAATCTTCGCAATTTCAGACCATAGGTCTTAGTAATTTTTTCTTCAAGATTTTTACTAAGATTCTAGCTTCTAGACTTGGTAGTGTTTTAGACAAGCTAGTGTCTGAGGAGCGGAGTTGCTTTTATGAAAGGGAGGAATATTCATGAAAATATTAGTTTGGCGTCGGAGATGGTTAATGAGCTTCATTTTAAGCGCAAGGATGGCAACATAGGTCTCAAGCTAGATATTTCTCAAGCTTTTGACACGGTAAGTTGGTCTTTTGTGCTAGAAGTTTTTCGAAATTATGGTTTTTCGGAAAATTGGTGTGCGTGGATTCTTAATATCTTGCAATCTGCTAGAATCTCTATTCTTTTGAATGGTAGTCCGGAGGGTTACTTCAAAATTAATAGAGGTTTGCGTCAAGGAGACCCCCTTTCTCCCTTGATTTTCGTCTTGATTGAGGACGTTCTTAGCAGAAATATTACGAAACTTTTTCGTGATAAAAAGATGACTCCTATGGTGACAAGAGGTGGTGTTTCTCCTACTCATCTTTTCTTTGTTGATGACATTATAATTTTTGTAAAGGTAATTCCAAAAGTCTTCATAATCTTGTGGATTTGTTGGGTAAATACCAGTGTGCTTCTGGGCAGACTGTTTGTCGTCAAAAGAGCAAGATCTATTATGGTGGTGGTTCTTCAAGTTGGTGTACTTATCTTGCTAGCTACTTGGGAATGAGTGTAGCTACGTTTCCAGATCGTTATTTGGGTGTGCAAATTATGCCAGGTACAGTTCGTTATCGCCATATTTGCAATGTTGTTGAGAAGATTAAAAATCAGCTTGCTGGTTGGAGAGGGAGATTATTATCTTTTCATGATCGCATTGTTCTTGTTAAATCCGTAATTGCTAGTTATTCCATTCATAATATGGCAATTTATAAGTGGCCTCGTAAATTCATTCTTCAATGTGAGAGGGCAATTCGGAATTTCATTTGGTCAGGTGATTCGAATGTTAGTCGCGCGGTGGTGGTGGCTTATGATAAGATCTGTTGCCCTTTTGAGGAGGGGGTCTCGGATTAACTCGTATGGCAACTATGAACAAGGCTCTTATTATGAAACTTTGGTGGAAGATTCGTAATTCTAAAAAGAAATGGGCTCTTTATCTTAAGGCTAAATTTTTTGGTCGTAATGGGCGCATAAAGACTAAGGGAGTTAAATCTTCTATTTTCCCGGGGTGCGTAGTGTTTACAATCGGTGGAAAATAATACTAAGGTCTTGCTCGGAGATGGTAGGGATACTTCTCTTTATTATGACATTTGGTATGCTGATTTTAGTATTGCGGAAGCTCTTAATGATTACACGCTTGACTTCAATGTGCGTGTTAGTGATTTGTTGAATGGTGGTGGTGGGATATCCCGGATGTGCATTTGCAATGCATGCTTGCTGCTGGCCTAGAGATGCATAAACTTCCAACACCAACTGGAGGGGAAGATCACAGAGTTTGGATGCCGGAGTTCTCTGGGGATTTCAGTGTCAGTTCTGCCACTTCTCTCATTCGTCATAGATATCCCAAGCTGGATGGTGCTTTGCGCTTCTTTGGAGAAAAGAAATACATCCAGAGTTCTTGCAGCTCATAATTGGAAATTCATCCGTGGTGTTTGTGCTACTTATGATTTACTCAAGAGAGTAGATTTAAAATCCAACTTGCCAATAAATGTCGCCTATGCGGAACTGATGAGGAAACGCTAGTTCATGTGCTGTTTGAGTGCAGCTTTGCAGCAAGAGCATGGAACTGGCTCTCTGATATTTTTAATTTGCACCCTAATGCTAACCTTGTTGTTTCTTACAAAGCAGCCAAAGGGAGGAGTCCTATTGTTCGCGAACTTTGGCTTGTTGCCAATCTGGTGCTAAGATCGGAGCTGTGGCAGTTGCGGAACAAGGGTGTCTTTGAGCAAAAGAAGCCAAACTGGAACATGTTCTACAAACGAGTTTTGAAGTTGATTCAAGACTATTCAATTCGTCTCAAGGGTAATATGCGAAATTGTCTTTGAAGATGTAGTTCTTTTGAACTATTTCCGCGTTCAACACGAAGTGTTCATAGTCAGCAGCCGGTGGAGTGTTCTTGGCATCCTCCTGAGGCCAATGAACTTCAAATCTGTTGTGATGGGGCTGCGAGAGGCAATCCGGGCGTCGCAGTCTTTGGTGTGGTGGCTAGGGATGCGCAATGCTCAGTTCTTGGTGCTATGAGTATTGGTTTGGGGATTACGTCGAATTACTTGGCTGAATTATATGGAGTTCTGGTTGGATTGGGTGGGCTATGCAATGGGGTTTTGATAGAGTTTGTGTTAGATCGGACTCTTATGGAGTGATTGAAGCTTTCAAAAACAATTCGATTCCTTGGTTTGCTCGAACAAGATGGTGGGTGATTTCTAGGCATTATATGTCTATTAGATTCATTCATACTTTTAGGGAGGCGAATTTTTCAGCAGATAAAATGGCTAAGCGTGGTTGTTTACTAGCTAATGAAGTGGGGATGCATTATATTGGAAGACCACCTTTTCTAAATTCAGTTGAATACCCAAATTTTGCTTATTTTCGTTTTAAATAGTCTACAAGTTTTTGGGGTTGTTTGTGACCTCTTTTCTTGTAAACTATCTCTTGTAAATTTGTTATCTATTAATACAGCAAGTTGTTCCATCAAAAATGCTGGTTAATGCAGGTAAATTGCACTTTGGGGGTATTCCTCCTAACTGCACCTCTAGTGTAAAGGGGTTTTTCGCAGCTTCTTCGATTGCCTCATCCAATTGTCTTCTTCCTCCTCCTCTTCTATTGTTCAACATTCCTCTCATTTCTGCCAATTCTTTTAAGATTTGTTCGTTTACATTAGGGTTCGAATTTATTGGTCTTTTTAGTTCCGTTTCTCTCCTTCTTCGTTCACGTCTATCTTGATTTTCTTGTTCAGCATTTTCTTCTCTTCTTTCTCTGCGACTTTCTTCTCCATCTCGTTCTTGGATTCGCACACCATTGTATTCATCATTTTCTCTTCTTGGTTGTCTATCAGCTCTCCTTTGTATTCTTTCATACTCTTCATTGATATTTCCATTGTTGCGATTTTGTTCGCGCCTTCTTTCTCGATTGTCATGATTATTCTGCCGGATTGCTTCCTCCAATTCTCGTTCTTCCATTTCTACTCTTAATCTTTCCCTTTCGCGAGCTAGACGCGTTTGTTCAATATAATGCCTTTCGATGTCATCTTCAATCTCCTTTTGTTTCCTATGTGTTTCTCTTTCATGCAGTATTCTTCTTCCTTCATCCGGATTTTCTTCATCAATTGGATTATTCTGCTGCCTATTTCCTTGATTTCCATTATTTTGGTCACCCTGTAAAATCTCTGGACGCGGAATACACACCATTTCCCTTCTTTCGCAGTATCCTTCACCGAGATTTAGCTCTCTTTCTAAATTTTCTTCATTAGCATTTTCTACAGGTAACATTCTCCTTCTATCATCTCTAACCGATCCTGGTCTTGTCCTGGTATTACTTCTCGACCTCTTATTCTGCAACCTCATATTTTCCATTCTTAACTCATGGTTTTGCCTTGTTAAATTTGCGCGTTCTTCCGCTTCTAATCGTCTTTCTTCATGAATTGTTTGTCTCAACGTTTCTAATGCTACGATTTCTTCATTTCTATGAGTTGTTTCTCCCATTTCTTCTCGATTTCTCTCCTCTTGTTCATTATTTATCAATTGTTGCACTTCTTCTCTTTCTTCCACAGAATCTGATCTCCATGTATGCACGCTCACCCTATCATAATCTATTACTCTATTCGGTGCTGGTTGAATTGGTGGTTGAATTGGTGGTTGAATTTGACCTTCTTCTCTATCTCTTGCGTTTATTCTTGATGGTTCACCTACTTCATTTCTCCTTTCTCCAGCTAATCTCCCACTTCTCCTCACAATTGCTGGTTGTTCTGATGCATTCCTTCTTCTAGTCATTTCTCAATTTTAGTAAATTGTTTGAAAATTATTCAAGATTTCTTTCTCGTTATTCCTGATTCTTTCAATTCACAAGATTAATCTTCTACTCAGTCCCTGTTTCTAGCGCATATGTAGTTGCAGGAAATCCCACACTACACCCCTCACTAGATTTTACTCAACTAATCCATTTGAATATGAATTGTTATAGATTTTATTGATTATTCTCTTGAAATGTTTACAAAGAAAGATAGATCAGAGCTAAAGGAATTACAATCACTCTAAATTTTCTCTCTCCTAATGACTTGCTTAACAATTCAAAAAGACCTCTCTCACAACAGATTTACTCGACCCTTTATATAGGGTATTACATAGTGGATGATGACTAAGCTGTCCTTTATTTTCGGGAATCCTTCGCGAAGTATCGCGAGTTCATAAGTGTTTGTCTTCGCGACGCTCCTAAATCTCGCCAAGTCTTCACACTTTTCTCATGTTCTGGCTGTCGTCATCTAATGCGTCATTTAAATTACTTCCCTGCGACACCTTCGCAACGTAGTCGTTTATTACTCTCGCGAAGTATTGATGTTGCGATATTCTGTTCCTACAGCAATTTTAGTATTGACTTCTATATAGAATCGAAATGATTGGACGACTCCTATATGTATTAACCACTAGTATAGAGGAATAACGTCTTCAGGATGTCGCAATGTTCCCTGACTTTACAGAATAAACATTCAGAATGAGTATGGAGCTTCAACTAGCTCATACCTTGGTTTTCGAATAATTATAATGCTCCTAAACAGCTTGCCTGCTAGTATAGAGCCATCAATTAATTATTTCTAGTCGCAAGATTCATCAATTGAATTCCTAGAAAACATTCTACGTTCATCATAATATTTCGTTACTTCAATTCATGGCTTTTCCCAGCAGAATTCCATGGGTTAGTAATAAATATTCAACGTACAAGCATTTGGGATGAAAAGGCGGGGGTCTAACAACCACACCCAATATTTCGCTTAGAAATCTGTATGGACAACTCCAATATGATTCCAAGAGAATTAACTAGACAATCAGACTCAATCAATGGAAATATATCCAAGAGTTGTATCTCTATTTCACAATGTAATCAGCAAATCAAACAGATAGAAATCCGCGAGCCTGATTATTATGTGAAACAACTTGAACGGTACCAAAGACTAACGTTCAAGTGTCAATCAATATAATCAACAACCAAAGGTTGGATTCACAATTAATTGAACTTACGCACAACCTGTGATATTTCAATTAAATAAACAAATATAATGCGGAAAAAAAATAACACAGTGTTGATGGTGGATTTTCACTTAAGGCCAAAATTGTAAAGGCCAAAATTATACGCTAACATCTTGCAAAAGATAAATCCATTGATAAGTGATGAATACTTCTTCACTTTACTAATTCACCTAGAATAGAGCATGTGGCAACAATCCCAGTATTCTGTGAATTAAATACACAAAATTCATCCAGGTTGGAGCATGTAGCAACAATCCCATATACCCTGTGAATTTACTGCATTATTAATTAATGCATGACCAGCCTTGTATCTCCTGTCCTCATTACCGGTGCGGCATGACGACTGAGTGTTGTTCTCAGCAGAGCAACACGAATCTCCAAGCATTAATAATGAAGCATGTACGAAATACCCATACATGCTACAACTCTCGGTGTGTTATACTAGCCCGATTGAGCATATTTGAACCTGGACTGACCATATCAGTCTCATAAACGATCATGACCATCCAACTTCACCAGCATGATTGGATGGCTTAGATTAAATCCATGACCCCAAACAGGTATTGGAATATTCATCACCGACCCAACGCGGGCCCCGTATGGTCGGCCCCCCCAAAAGGGTGGCATAGTTTGCCAAACCGTCCAAACCAAAGAAGTATGGACGGAAAACCCTAAATTAGGGTTTGCGGCACATTACATGTATCGCAAAACAGTCTCAACCATCCATTTTCGCAGGCATAGATGGAAGGTGTAGATGTAGATTCAAAAGGCCCAGAGCATGTCAACACAAACACCGTGGGCCCGCCTACATACCCGATCGATCGGTCGGGACCAACTATAGTTGGTCGTCTTGATTCGTGCGTCCCAAACCGGGTATGACACACGGCCGGTGAAACCCGATTAGGGTTTGTGTCGCGATCACGAGCGTCCCCTTTTCTCCTGCTCGGATGAAGGGTCCAGGAATAAACTAAGCAGGTCCGGTAAGTATCAACATGATCAATGCGGGCCCACTTATCTCCACACCCGATCGGCCAAGACCAAACTTGGTTGTACACCTTGATTCGCGCGCCCAAGCTAGGCGTGGTCACACTTCCCAACCGCAAACTTATCTCGACCGCTCAAGTTTACCGGACAAATTGAGTGGCTTAGATCACGTTTCTATGGGGCGATGAAGTACAGGTATATACACCATCCCACCGTATGCACGCCGGGCTGATCGGCCAAGACCGACCAAGCTTGGTCGTATTGGAACGCGCGCCCAAAATTGACATGATGCGCGGCTTTTGCGGCACCAAATTTCTGTTGCAAATTGATCTCGACCACTCAACTTCGCCGGACAAATTGAGTGGCACAGATCACACTTTCACGAGACAATGAGATATGGGCGCCTACACCGTCATGTCGTCTACACACATGCACGATCGTCCCTGTCAAAATTATATCCCAAGCTTGGATTCGACCAAGCTGAAGAGTGATGCTTGCGTACCTCTTCAAAAACCCTAATTCCATCAACGGTCGCAGATGAGTGTCTCAAAGACCATCTCGTCCGTCCAACTTCACCGGCTTGGTTATACAACCCTGGTCAGGAGTTAATTGGTCAGTGAGGTGTCATGGTGATCACCACCCATCACTTTACCACACCATGATACAGTACCTGCATAGAATACACACGATACTTCACAAGTATCGACTTCCTAAATAACTTAGTTATTTAGTCTAGCATTACATGCTAATTTCTGTGGGTCCCACGATCCACACACTCGAGATATCAATCATGTCACAAACTGGGGGATACATACTGGGGTATTGGTCTGGCGGTTTACAGCGTGTAGCGTGCAACGCGCCATCACAAGAACGTGTCAGGGAGTCATGAACAGTTAGAGATGACAGGAGAAGTGTGCAAGACCGGTCGTATAACACCAACACACAACTCCACTACTCCATCACTCCACTTCCCACGAGAGACGTGAATAAGGCTCAAATGACTTGTATAAATAGGTTCTCCTCCCTATTTCCAGAACAACAGAAAAAGTCCAGACAACAGAGGCAAGTGTTGATACCATCGTATTCAAACACCAGAACTGATAGCTTACATCCTGCAAGCCAATTCAGCTTTCTGATACAAGTTATACATAACCAACACCTTCACAATCTCAACACCTTCTTCGCTTCCCTCCCTAAGATCAACCCCATCTCCTTCCTTTGTGACCGAAACAAGTCTGGAACGGCCATTCCTTGGTTAGGCCGGATTTGCACAAATTGATTTCTCGAATATATAAGCACTCCCGTGCAGTGCATTTGTTTAAAGTTTAGACTCATTTCTCATCCACACACCCCAAATTACCAAAACCGGCAGAAATAGTTTTCACCCATAAACAATTGGCGACCAAAGTGGGAGGCTGATCTCTCGGTTGCAAAAATTGAATTATCAATTTTTCGGTTTTCATCTCGCGATGTATCCTCACCCGGAGACCACAGGTGGTTCAGATATCATGAGAAGTGTAGCTAGAATGCTGGAGGATGTCTTGGCAAATCAAGCCGGTATCGCTAGAAGACAGAGCGAGACATTCCGCCTTTTGAATGATATAACAACACAATTACAAGAAGGGTCGGCAGTCATCTACTCAGACAGTGCAAGAAACGCTGGATCCTTAGTCAGGAGTCACACCTTTACCAGTGGAGATGCAGAAAGAGCGCGTAATCACAGGGGACTCAGGAGAGATGAACAACATGGTCTAGCCGACAACGAAGACTCGAGGCAACTCCACAGAGGAAAAGACTTGTCCGGGGTACCACAACGTTTGCCGGATAAAGAAAGGGAGCCTGCAGCTTGCGGATCCCTGCTAGAAGATTTATATCTCAAGACCCTTGTCGAAGCCCGGAAGACTATTCAATCCGCATCGACCTTTCAACTAAGTGAAGAAATGCTTGAAGAAGGAGAGATCAATCAAGGAACACGTGAGTACAGAGGATGGGAGCGTTCAATTCGATCACTCAACAGTGATATTACGACACCTTCCACACCCTGTCACCATGGCAAGCGATCCGCGGATATGATGGCACTCACAAGTCTTCCAACTTCATCTCCGAAACGTGCTCCACATCGAAGCCATGTAGAGATACCACAACGCCCACGAACGCAGGAAAAGCTAGACTCGAAGTACCTACACTTTCCGTTCCCAATGGAAAAGATTTTGGAGTTGCTGAAGGCGTGGGTACGAAACAGAGAGGTGGAGCTACCTCATGTATGGCGTCCACCAACTGATCAAGAAGTAATAGACCCGAGGTATTGTCATTTTCACCGGTTCCTTCACCACCCTACCAGTGAATGCAATGCTTTGAAACGCATTGTTCAGAAGAAGCTTAATTCAGAGGAACAACTTTCCTTATCTGGGAGATTAATGCGGACGATTTCCTTAGAGAGGCTACTTCGGTTTGATACAAGTGAGGCTTCAAAAGCAAGTAAGTTCTATTCAACAATTTTTACAAGAAAGATAGTTTTAGAATTCACTGGGACTTGGTATCCCGCTGTTGATGGTGGATTTTCATTTAAGGTTAAAATTGTAAAAGCCAGAAAATTATGCGCTAACATCTTGTAAAAGATAAAGCCATTAATAAGTGTTGGATACTTCTTCACTTTACTAATTTACCTAGAATGGAGCATGTGACAACAATCCCATTCTGTGAATTAAATACACGAAATTCATCCAGGTTGGAGCATGTAGCAACAATCCCATATACCCTGTGAATTTATAGCATTATTAATTAATGCGTAAGCAGCCTTGTATTTCTTGTACTCATTATCGGTGCGGTATGACGACCGAGTGTTGCTCTCGTGAGCAACACAAACCTCCAAGCATTATAATGAAAGCATGTACGAAATACCCGTACAGGATGCAACTCTCGATGTGTTATACTAGCCCGATTGAGCAACTCTCGGTGTGTTATACTAGCCCGATTGAGCATCCGGACTGTCCGTACCAGTCTGGAAATGATCTCGATCATCCAACTTCACCAGCATGATTGGATGTCCCAGATCAATTCCATAACCCCCAAGCAGGTATGGAATATTCGTTGCCGAACCAACGCGGACCCCGCATGGTCGGCCACCCCAAAAGATTGGTATAGCTTGCCAAAACGTCCAAACCAGAGTGGTATGGGCGGAAAACCCTGAATTAGGGTTTGTGGCACATTACATGTGTCACAAAACAGTCTCAACCATCCATCTTCGCAGGTATAGATGGAGGGTGTAGATGTAGATTCAAAAGGCCCAGAGCATGTCAAAACAATCACCGTGGACCCGCCTACATACCTGACCAATCGGTCATGACCAACCATGGTTGGTCATCCCAATTCGTGCGCCCGAATAAGGCATGGTTACACGGCCGTGAAAGCCAAAATTAGGGTTTTGAGCATCACGAGCGTCCATCTTCTCCGACACGAATGGAGGGCCCAAGATTAGATTAAGCAGGTCCGGTCATACCAACATGACCACCATGGACCCATCAATCTCCTCACCTGGTCGGCCAAGGCATACCATGCCTGGTTATCCCAAATCGTCCGCCCAAACTAGCGTGGATACACTTCCCAATTGCAAACTAATCTCGACCGCTCAACTTCGCCGGACGATTTGAGTGGCTCAGATCAAGTTTTCATGGGACAGTCAGGTATAGGCGTGAACACCAGCCTACCACCTACATGCCAGACCGATCGTCCAAGACCGACCAAGATTGGTTGTCTTGGAACGCGCACCCGAAGTTGGCACGACGCGCGGCTTTTGTTTGCACTCGTTTTCTGTCGCAAACTGATCTCGACCACTCGACTTTTCCGGACGAATTGAGTGGTCCAGATCACACTTTCGTGAGATAATGGGGTATGGGCGCCTACACTGTCATGCCGTCTACACGCATGTACGATCGGCCTGGCCAAAATCATCTCCCAAGCTTAGATTCGACCAAGCTGAAGAGTGATGCCTGCGCACCTCTTCAAAACCCTAATTATATCAACGGTCGCAGATGAGTATCTCAAAGATCATCTCGTCTGTCCAACTTCACCGTCTTGGTTATACAACCCTGGTCAGGAGTTAATTGGTCAGTGAGGGCATCATGGTAATCACCATCCATCACTCTACCACACCATGATGCAGTACCTGCATAGAATACACATGATACTTCACAAGTATCGACTTCCTAAATAACTTAATTATTTAATCTAGCATTACATGCAACTTTCTGTGGGTCCCACGATCCACACACTCGAGACATCAATCATGTCACAAACTGGGGGATACATACTGGGGTATTGGTCTGGCGGTTTACAGCGTGAAGCGTGCAACGCACCATCACAAGAACGTGTCAGGAAGTCATGGACGGTTAGAGATGACAGGAGAAGTGGGCAAGACTGGTCGTGTAACACCAACACACAACTCCACTACTCCATCACTCCACTTCCTCCACTTCCCACGAGAGACGTGAATAAGGCTCAAATGACTTGTATAAATAGGTTCTCCTCCCTATTTTCCAAACAAGAAAAAACAAGACAAGTCCAGACAACAGAGGCAAGTGTTGATACAATGGTATTCAAACACCGAACCGATAGCTTACACCCCGCAAGCCGGTTCAACTTTACGATACAAGTCATTCATAGCCAACACCTTCACATTCTCAACACCTTCTTCGCTTCCCTCCCTAAGATCAACCCCATCTCCTTCACTTTGTGACCGAAACAAGTCCGGGAACGGCCATTTCTTGGTTTAGGCCGGACTTGCACAGATTGATCTCTCGAATCTACAAGCACTCACCGCGCAGTGCATTTGTTTAAGGTTTAGACTCATTTCTCATCCACACACCCCAAATTACCAAAACCGGCAGAAATAGTTTTCACCCATAAACACCCGCACATAGAGAAAGAGGCTCAATGATCAAACACCATGTTTGTTTCCATTCATACTTCCCTTTTATGCGACATTTGAAATTTCATACGATATGTGCAATCATTCATGACCAAGATGCAAATTCCATTTAAAATAACCTCTTTCAGAAAAGTTATTCACAAAACTATCTCAAAATAAACCAATTCAATTACCTATTAATTCAAAAACGAAAGTCAAATTATGAAAGGAAATCCTCACTATCACTCAAAAAGAAAAAAGTATCTAAAAAAAAAGACAAATAGGTGGCACGAATCCTTCAAGGAAAGTCCTTCAACAGCAAGTCGTCCTTTTGGGCAAGAGAGACTTTCATCCTTTGAAGTACAGCCTGCTTCAGCTTCAACTCCTCAGACAACTTTTCAACCTCTTCTTCCTGGCGAGTAACACAATCTGCAGAAGGGACTTCATCTTGTAATTTCTGGAGCTCCTGGATCTCGGAGAACCCTTTGAAGAACCAAGGAGCATTGAAGTCGTACTGCACAAACACATCTCGATGGCACTTCCAGTCTTCAATCATCTCCTCAGAAACTGTTCGACCAGTCGTGACGCTCATCCCATGGATAGAAAATAAAGCTTCCTGAACGCGGTTGACCAATGCAAGACGACTTTTGAGCTTCGTAGTAGTAGCAATGTGGACGTTCTTCTCCCATATCGCCGTGTACAACCCTTCGAACTGAGCTGGCACACTGAATCCCCCAACCAACACATGACCGTGATAAGGGACAGTGAAGGGAGGATTGAACAAAGCCCCAGGCTGCATTACCAATACTTCATCAGTCATAGGAGCCTTGTCAGTTACAAGAGGCCTTTCAGAAGAAGTCACCACGAAAACTTTATTGATTGGAACCTGCTCAGAACGTTCTTCAAGGGGAGCCACCTCAACAATAGCGGATGTTGCCTCTCCTACACTCCTCCCGATGTTTACTTCACTCTGGGTGATGATTTCCATCACGGCCCCATCAACGAGATCACTTAAGGAGGCACCTTGTCCGGCCGAACTTGCATCATCTCTGTCATTATCTGGAAAAGGAGCGGTTTCACCAGACTTCTCAGCATGAGGATCAGTGTCGCCAGACTTCTCAACATGAAGGCCAATGTTACCATACTTCTCATTCTGAATGCATGCCAACCTTGTGAAAACATTCTCTTTCGAAATTCCCTGATTTCAAGCAAGGATCACTCTTAGAAGAATTCGCTCTGGAGAAATGAAAGAATTGACAGAAAGAGATTTAAATACCTGCATATTGGAGGAATTAAGGATCACCGAATCACATGCCTGCCTCTTAGATCTTTCTCCTGCTTTGGGACTGCAATCATCAGCTCTGGTCCGTTTGGCTGGGAGTGGCTTCAACCGGAAATGCTTCTTCGTAACGTCGAAGATGGCTCACCACGGGAATCTGTTGTCACAACATCCTCCGAGAATTCTTGGAAAGCCAACAGTTGCTTCCTCCAAAATTCCTCATACTTATCGGTTACCACTGAGTTTCTCCCAATAGTCCAGAAGGGAAGACTTTGCAATGCCAAGAACACGTCAGCATCAAAGATACCCGGGAGAAGTTCTTTCGGAGCCTCCGACGGATGGATAAATGGAACACCCTGGTCAAATCCCATTTGACGAGCAGCCCTGTCAATGTTGTACGGAGTCACAGTTAGAGCTTCGTTGAATAGAGACGTGATATATCCAGGAATGCAATTGTGCAGATAAATAAGTTCTCTAAATTTCATAGTGTTGGCATCGGTACGCAACGCAGGATCAAGACCATCAGAAGCAATGGCAAAAGTCTTCGGCTGAACAATGGAAGAGTGGATCGGCCCCCATGGGCGGAAATTTACAGAAGACACATTATCAAAGATGTCCACGAGTTTCGCACCGGTTCTGGGACGCCTCCTCTGCCAACGGAGTATTCTCGAGCCACCATACAAATTGTTGAGCGAAGTTGCAGGAACAGGAGCATAACTTTTGAAATGTTCCCACAAGAATGCCTGAAGAAAAGCGAAGTGGACATACAACTCCACCTTCTTGTACCCGTTGGAAACATGCATATCCATTGCTAAGGCGTCCAGATGAGAATACAACGATCCAAGGAACTAGGCACCTAAGGGAAGAACTTCACCTTTTGCTAGCTTTATAGAAATCTTAACCAGGACACCCCTTATGGTTTTCTTTCCAGAACCATCGTCAAATATATCTCTGGATAGCCACAAAGACAGGAATGCAATCACGCTGAGCTCGTTTTCCATCTCCTGATCCGACTCTGGGTCTACAGGAGACCACTCCGATACCCACCAGGTGTAAAAGCATCTTGTGTCTTTTTTCTCCTCCTTGTCCAGAATGTCGAACTCTGTCACCTTTCGGAGTATAGCGTCATAATCACGTTGTTCCGTATCAGAAAGCTCGTAATAAAAACTTACGCTTTCCAGAGTAATAGTCATCTCTCCCCATCTAGATATAGATGTATGAGTAGAAGGGCGCCACCGAGAAATGAAAGTAATCAAGCCTGCAGCATTTTTCTTAATTTCAAGAGTAGCAGATGCCATGACTGCATTGAGGATTTGCGCTTTGGTCAAATTGGCTTTAACATCCTTATTATTCAACATGGGTCTCATCCACCCTTCATAAGAACCCAGTGGAGTATGACAAATCTTGAAGTCGATAGGAGAAGGCGGATATTCATTTCTTCGAAGACATAACCTCATCACAAGTGCCGAAGAAGAAGATGGATCAGCTTCCATATTTTCTGAACCGGAGAGCAGGACTATCCTTTGAGAGGGATGTTTCCTAATGTTTGGAAAAGGCAAGGTGAACAACTCATCAGCAATGTTCGTCATATCTTTGAAGATGTCAACACTTCCTGACTTAGCACCAGCATTATCTCCATAAGACATCTCAACAGGAGTTCTTTTCATCATTCTACAATAAAAGACAGGAATCAGTACTTATATAAAAAACGCATGGGATGTGTGGTCACACACGACAGAACACACATTCACGTTGGAATACACAAGGTCGGGATTGGGTCCAAGTCTGGTATTGATCGAGTTTCAAGTCTGGTATTGATCAAGGTCCAAGTCTGGTATTGATCGAGTTTCAAGTCTGGTATTGATCAAGGTCCAAGTCTGGTATTGATCGAGTTTCAAGTCTGGTATTGATCAAGTTTCAAGTCTGGTATTGCTCAAGTTTCAAGTTTGGTATTGCTCAAGTTTCAAGTCCGGTATTGCTCAAGTTTCAAGTCCGGTATTGATCAAGTCACAAGTCCGGTATTGCCCAAGTTTCAAGTCCGGTGTTGGTCAAGGGCACGAGGCTGGTATAAAGGTGACATTTAGTCAGGCATACACGATATGGGACCCACGTTCAATCGAGCATATATGGCGGGACCATATTTATTTGCACAACACGGTTCTCTTATGTCATGGGAATCATGTTCACGAAATTCAAGCCGAGTTCCTTTCCAAGATACAACCTAAGAAGCTAGGTTTTGTATGCAACAATGAAAAAGGAGGCAAGACACAACATATTCATGGATTCACAGCTTGTTTTACTAAGCAATCCTAACAAATGTTGGCGTATCAATCTTGGTGGAAGAACTAAGCATAGTATGTATCTTGCAAAAGGTGTTTACCTAGAAAACTAGGGTTTTACCTTTAAAAAAAAAACGCTTACCTAGCTGCGGACGGACGGACGGCGGCGGTTGGCGGCGGCAGTGGAGATCGCGAACAAGAGTTGCCGAACAAAAAAACAAAAGGGAGAAAAAGTGTGAAGAAAAAAGAAAAGTGGTCGGTCCTTTTATAGACAAAATTTGGAAGAATCCCAATAGAACAAGGATTCCTCTTTTGCTTGGATTCCTCTTTTGATTCAAACACGCAAGGATGGAAACCGGTCCCACCAAAGGATTCCGCGCTTGCACAACGGCGTTTACATGGAAAACTGCTAACGGTCGGTCAAAATTCCTACGGGTAAATTTTCTTTATCCTGTCTTCTTCACATAAGTATGTCACCATCTCATGCCTACCCCACAATAGCGCAACCATTATGTGCTAGGCAGGGGACTTAATGTTGATGGTAGATTTTCACTTAAGGCCAAAATTGTAAAGGCCAAAATTATAAGCTGACATCTTGCAAAAGATAAAGCCATTGATAAGTGATGAATACTTCTTCACTTTACTAATTCACCTAGAATAGAGCATGTGGCAACAATCCCAGTATTCTGTGAATTAAATACACAAAACTCATCTAGGTTGGAGCATGTAGCAACAATCCCATATACCATGTGAATTTACAACATTATTAATTAATGCATGACCAGCCTTGTATCTCCTGTACTCATTACCGGTGCGGCATGACGACTGAGTGTTGTTCTCAGCAGAGAAACACGAATCTCCAAGCATTAATAATGAAGCATGTACAAAATACCCATATAGGCTACAACTCTCGGTATGTTATACTAGCCCGATTGAGCATATTTGAACCTGGACTGACCATATCAGTCTCAGAAACGATCATGACCATCCAACTTCACCAGCATGATTAGATGGCTTAGATTAAATCCATGACCCCAAGCAGGTATTGGAATATTCACCACCGACCCAGCCCCGCATGGTCGGCCTCCCAAAAAGGGTGGCATAGTTTGCCAAACCGTCCAAACCAAAGCAGTATGGACGGAAAACCCTAAATTAGGGTTTGCGTCACATTACATGTATTGCAAAACAGTCTCAACCATCCATCTTCGCAGGCATAGATGGAAGGTGTAGATGTAGATTCAAAGGGCCCAGAGCATGTCAACACAAACACCGTGGGCCCGCCTACATACCAGACTGATCGGTCAGGACCAACTATAGTTGGTCGTCTTGATTCGTGCGCCCCAAACTGGGTATGACACACGGCCGGTAAAACCTGATTAGGATTTGTGTCGCGATCACGAGCGTCCCTTTTCTCCTGCTCGGATGAAGGGTCCAGGAATAGACTAAGCAGGTCCGGTAAGTATCAACATGATCACTGCGGGCACACCTATCTCCATACCCGATCGGCCAAGACCAAACTTGGATGTACACCTTGATTCGCGCGCCCAAGCTAGGCGTGGTCACACTTCCCAACCGCAAACTGATCTCGACCGCTCAAGTTTACCGGACAAATTGAGTGGCGTAGATCACGTTTCTATGGGGCGATGAAGTACATGTATATACACCATCCCACCGTATGCACGCCGGGCTGATCGGCCAAGACCGACCAAGCTTGGTCGTCTTGGAACGCGCGCCCAAAATTGACATGATGCGCGGCTTTTGCGGCACCAAATTTCTGTTGCAAATTGATCTCGACCACTCAACTTCGCCGGACAAATTGAGTGGCCCAGATCATACTTTCACGAGATAATGAGATATAGGCGCCTACACCGTCATGTCGTCTACACACATGCACGATCGGCCCTATCAAAATTGTATCCCAAGCTTGGATTCGACCAAGCTGAAGAGTGATGCTTGCGCACCTCTTTAAAAACCCTAATTCCATCAACGGTCGCAGATGAGTGTCTCAAATATCATCTCGTCCGTCCAACTTCACCGGCTTGGTTATACAACCCTGGTCAGGAATTAATTGGTCAGTGAGGCGTCATGGTGATCACCACCTGTCACTTTACCACACCATGATGCAGTACCTGCATAGAATACACACGATACTTCACAAGTATCGACTTCCTAAATAACTTAGTTATTTAGTCTAGCATTACATGCTACTTTTTGTGGGTCCCATGATCCACACACTCGAGACATCAATCATGTCACAAACTGGGGGATACATACTGGGGTATTGGTCTGGCGGTTTACAGCGTGCAACGTGCAACGCGCCATCACAAGAACGTGTCAGGAAGTCATGGACGGTTAGAGATGACAGGAGAAGTTGGCAAGACTGGTCGTATAACACCAACACACAACTTCACTACTCCATCACTCCACTTCCTCCACTTCCCACGAGAGACGTGAATAAGGCTCAATTGACTTGTATAAATAGGTTCTCCTCCCTATTTCCAGAACAACAAAACAAGTCCAGACAGCAGAGGCAAGTGTTGATACCATCGTATTCAAACACCGGAACTGATAGCTTACATCCTGCAAGCCAGTTCAGCTTTCTGATACAAGTCATGCATAGCCAACACCTTCACAATCTCAACACCTTCTTCGCTTCCCTCCCTAAGATCAACCCCATCTCATTCACTTTGTGACCGAAACAAGTCTGGAACGGCCATTTCTTGGTTTAGTCCGGATTTGCACAGATTGATTTCTCGAATCTATAAGCACTCCCGTGCAGTGCATTTGTTTAAGGTTTAGACTCATTTCTCATCCACACACCCCAAATTACCAAAACTGGCAGAAATAGTTTTCACCCATAAACACACAGACACTAGAAATTTTGTTAACGAGGAAACCGCAAATGCATAAAAACCCCTGGAGCTAGTCCAGATTTGAACACCACACTGTATTAAGCCGCTACAGACACTAGCCTAATCCATGTTAACTTCGGACTGGAATGTAGTTGAGCCCTAACCAATCTCACACTGATCAAGGTACAGTTGCGCTCTTTACATCTCTGAATCCCAGCAGGACTCTACGCACTTGATTCCCTTAGTTGATCTACCCACAACTAAGAGTTGCTACGACCCAAAGTCGAACACTTGATAAACAAATCTGTCTCACATAGAAAAGTCTATTGAATAGATAAATCTGTCTCCCATAGATAACCCTATGAGTTTTGTTCCGTTTTTTGATAAATCAAGGTGGAAAGGAACCAATTGATATACCGGACTTATATTCCCGTAGAACATCCTAGAAATATGAATCACCTCACAATAATCTTAATAGTATAATAGCGAAACAAGATATTGTAGAATCACAAACGATGAGACGAAGATGTTTGTGACTGCTTTGTATCTTTCCTATCGGAGATTAAATCTCGAGCAAATCTTAGAGAAGATAGTACTCAATCACGATAAAAAATAGCAAGATCAGAATAAACAACTACAGAGAAAATAGTTGGGTCTGGCTTCACAATCCCAATGAAGTCTTCAAGCCGTTAACCTACAGGGTTTCGTGAAAAACCTAAGGTTAAAAGAGAATCGAATCTAGTCGCAACTATTATCACACAAGAGGTGTGGGGATTAGGTTTCCCGGTTGCTAGAGTTCTCCTTTATGTAGTCTTCAAATCAGGGTTCGCAATCAATGTTACCTTGGTAACAAAGCATTCAATATTCACCGTTAGATGAAAACCTTATTAGACTCAAGTTAATATATTTCAATTGTTAGATTGAACTTAGCTTGTTACACACAAATGAAAAGTGACTTCATTTAGATATGAGTAACCGTACCTAAAAGTGTGCACCTTTTTTTCCTCAACAATAGTTAACCGAAGTTAGCCATATGAACACTTTCATATCAACCATATTCATCTTAACCATAACTAGTTTAAATGACTCAAATGAAACTAGTTCTAAAGTTGTTCAATTATTTATATTCTCATAGAAGTATACAAGACACAATTGATACAAAGTCGATTTTGATTCACTCGAATCAAGTCAAGAACATTATAGCCACGGTTTGCAAAAGATTGCATTTATTAATATATAAATGTATTAGTTCATGAAAAAACCGATTTTAGAACATTATCCACTTAGGTATGCAAACAGGTATGCGTAACTAAGTGGCCATACTAAGTTTGGTTTCGCTAGTACGCGAACTTGTACGCATACCTTCCAAACTCAGCAGAAATTCCCGGAACTGAACCTCACGCCAGTACGTGTACTGGTATGCGTACAAGGTTCCCATACTTTCACAAAGCCAACCAGTACGTATACGGGTATGCATACCATGGTTCCCGGACTTGATTACATATATGCAAGTACGCATACTATGCTTATATCCAGTTGTTCTAAACTCTTATTTCAACCATTGAAACATTCCCGGAAGACGACATTAGCTGTCTCACACAAACTATTAGCTTCAAAGCAACTTTCAAGTGATCGAATGATCAATATGAAACATTCCGAGTCTACATCAAATGATTGTCTCACATAAATCATGTAAGATGTTACCAGGCGATTTTCACATGATCATCTTTTGACTTTCATCAATAATATAAGATGAACTTGGTTAAAGCGAAAGCTTACCAACAAATATTTCGAGAAATATGTAAGCGAGTTAAACTCAGCTCGAAATATCAAATGTGTATAATTCAATTCTATATAGCTATACGACTTTTGCCTCAAATAGGAGATAGAGTAGATAGACTTTTGGGTGATAGATGAGTTCAAGTCTCCACATACCTTTTGTTGATGAAGTTCCACAAGCTCCCCTTAGTAGTTCTTCGTATTCAATCGATGAACGCCGTGAAGTCTAATGCTCAACTACACTTTCTATCCTAATCCGAGACTTAGCTATAAGTAGACTAGAAATAAAGACTTAAAGTTTTGGCAACTAAACTTGAAAACAAGCTTGAGATAGCAATGTTTGCGAGTTCGACCGAGCAGTGCTCTAAAAATCTCCCCCTTTGTCAATTTTAGTGACAAAACTTTCAATACATATAGAATACAAAATAAATAAACTTTGTAGCTCTCATTCCAAATGCTTGATTTCCTTGGTTCTTCAACATTACTCGAAATCTTCGTCACCTCC
Source organism: Papaver armeniacum (assembly GCA_023531295.1). Taxonomy (NCBI): domain Eukaryota; kingdom Viridiplantae; phylum Streptophyta; class Magnoliopsida; order Ranunculales; family Papaveraceae; genus Papaver; species Papaver armeniacum. Next base: position 202,788 of record JAJJWW010011404.1, read on the forward strand.
AAGTACTCTAGTGATTCTGAACGTGTTCAACTCATCATCATAGTTGTTGAAGATCCGTAGCCATAGATTTGAGAAAATAGAAGCTCCCAATCATTGTTATACAATGTCATAGTATTATTACACATCATCAAAGTCCAATTGTATCACAATTTTGACAACAATACTATGGTGATATGTATCACTCCCCCTTAGTCAATACTTTATCTCACATGAAAACCATCCCCCCTTACATAATAATCCGTAAACCATATGTATTTGTAGTGTGAACTACACATTAATTCTCCCCCTTTTTGTCAATAAAAATTGGCAAAGGTACGAAAACTAGTGGGATCCTAATGAAATTTCCATAGAGATACTTCATGACCAAAAGAGAACCTATCAACTTTGTTTAGATGTAATCATATAGCCGAAACTAAGTGCATTCATCAAGGAGTTAATAAAGATACAAGAAAACTCCTACAATATTCCACAGCCGCACTCCCCACAAAGATTTGGCAATTAAGCACAAGTTCAAATAAGAACTCTCCCCCATATAATGTCATTCCAGAAAGAACAACAAGAACGACCTTACTTTCACAAGAAAAGAAGGATTTCTTTGGACATTAACAAAATACATGAAACATGAATTTGTATCCAAAATACTCAATTAAATTAACCACAAGAGAACCCATGATTAATTTAATCGGAAATGCTCACATAAGAGAACTTACGGAGGTGCGCAATATTTACACAAAGATGTGGATCGGTGAAAGACCAATACTGCGGAATATTCAAAGATTCATTCTATTTTTCATCAATATTTGCATAAAGACATGTAATAGACTTAATCTTTGTAAATAAAAGTTCATCCTATCTTCCATCAATATTTGCATAATGACATAATAGGCTTAACTTTTGTTTGTCAAAAGTTTTCAATCTTTTATCAATATTCACATAATGACATATGACATATGAAAGTTTTCAATCTTCTATTACCTATGCCGAAAATATTCTCAAGGTCATAAATGTCTTTGCAAAGGCTTCAGGTCAGGCTATTAATCTTGAAAAATCGGGTTTCATTTCTAGTGGTAAAATGCATCATAGGCATATTAAACTTCTTTCCAAAACTCTTCACATGAAATTCCTCTGCAACTCTGAAAAATATTTAGGTACCCCCTTGTTCATTGGTAAGGACAAGACCAAATCTTTTGGTTTTCTGATTGACAATTTTTATGCAAGATTAAATTCTTCTAGGAAATCGAAGTTAAATTTAGCAGGTAGAACTGTTGTGACTAAGCATGTGCTTTCTAGTCTTTCCATTTATCATATGGCTTGCTTTCCGCTTCCTAAAATTGTCACTAGCAAGATTGATGCCATTCAGAGGACCTTCTGGTGGTCTAAACAAAATCCCAAGCATGCGGCTTATTTTCGTTCTTGGGGGACATTGGAAAATCTAAGGCTAATGGGGGTTTAGGAATTAGAAATTCTCATGCTATTAATAGAGTGTTTATCTGCAAGCTAGGTTGGAGATTACTGAAACTGTCAAATACTTTGCTATTTACTTTTTTAAAAGATAAATATTTTCCCAATCAGAATCTTTTAGAGATTGACAAGGCTGCTGACTCCTCTTCTTGGATCTGGAAAGGTATAGTTAATGGCTTAAAATTCTTGAAAGCAAACTCCGTGATTAAAATTAATAATGGGGCTTCTACAAATATTTGGAGTTCTAATTGGATCCCAGGGTACAATGTTCCTCCTACTTCTCAGAATCCTAATCATAGTAACTATGTTCTTATGAATGAAATTTTTGACAACTCTCTTCACTGTTGGAATGTTGATCTTTTACATGATTTATTTTTTTCCTGATGAAGTTGATAGAATTAGATCTATCCCTTTGAATTTTAATTACTCTGACTCCCTCATGTGGTCTCATACCAATTCTAGGAAGTTCACTATTAAGTCGGCTTATAAAATCTATATTAATGATTGTCCGTCTTCGGAAGATTCTTCCTTCTGGAGAAAAGTGTGGAATATTAATTGCTTGCCGAAGATTAAATTCTTCATGTGGAAATTTTTTGCGCATATGCTTCCGGTTAATTCATTAATAATGTTATACAACCCAAATGTGAATGCTTCTTGCCCTCTCTGTCAGTCTCATGATGAAACAATTATGCATCTCTTCATTAACTGTCCTGTAGTTTCTCGTATTTGGTATGGTCTTTCTTTTCAACATATGATATCTGTGGATGTTGAGTGGCTAGATAATATATTCCTCCTCTGGCATGACACTTCTCTTAGTTCTTCTCCCTACAATGTTTCTTGGCCTAGTATTGGTTCTGTGATTTTGTGGAGCATTTTGAAACTGAGATGTGAAGTCTTGTTCTGAAATGTCGTTTTTGACTTGTATAATACCATTCTGGATATTAAGAGAATGTTGAACTCCTATATTTCTCCTAAGTGTGGTTATTCCTTAAGCTCTACTCCTGCTACTTGTTCTGTGCAAATTCCTTCATCTGATGTGGATCATATTTTATTTGTGGATGGCTCTTTCAAGGATTTTAAACTGGGTGCGGGTGTTATTTGGTGTGATTTTTCAGGGAATGTAATATGTTCTCGTGCGGACTTTGGGTGGATTCCAGATGCAGTGGGTGTTGAAGCTGCTACTCTTTTTTTGGCGATCTCTTGGGCAGAAGAGATGAATCTTCCTAAAGTTATCTTTCTTAGTGACTGTCTACAGCTGGTCACTTTTGTAAATGATGCTACTTTAGAAACTAGCTGGAGAAGTATAGACCTCCTGAATCGGTGTAGGATTTCATTTGCTAGTAATGTAACTTTTAAGCTTTTGTATGTAAAGCGGTGTAATAATTCTCTAGCTGACCGGCTTGCATGTCGGGCTAGAAAAATTCTTCTTAAAGGTCTCTGGCATTCCCTTCCTTCTTTTTTGGACAATATTGCTAGGAAGGTGAACTTGCCTGCTGTTTGTAATTCCTTTCTTTCGTAATGCATTGGTGTGTTTCTTAGAAAAAAAAAAGACATATGAAAGACTTAACTTTTGACATATATGGGACAATCATAGTTCACGGACGAAAACGCACATATCCCATAACAAGTTGCAATATATAAAACCATAAAGATTAATACTGCAAAATCATCTTCCAAATAAACTTTAGAATTTAAATAAATAAATCTAAAAACATTGCAAGATGAAAATCGTTGGCAATAGCTATGTATACTCACAATAATGGCTATTCCAAACCCTAGTTATCCTTCTTAAAACACAAGAATAAATTATCATAAGAAATTTCCTAGACATTAAGGCCTCTAAAAATTTCTTTATCGTCCCCGAACTCCTTGTCGTCAACAGCCGTAGGAATGTAAGGTTCATGAAGAAAGGATTCAATTCCAATAAACCTTCTAGACTGATATCAAACCAGGACCTTCTGAATTTCGAGAGTCCTCAACACAGCAGTCTTTATTTCTTGAATCTCTTTTCTTGTTTCCTTCAACTCTTCAAGAACCCCAGAAAACTTATGTAGATTAGAAGGAACAACTCTTGGTTTTCTCACATTCCTCATTTTTCTTTTCAAAGTTGAAGGTACAGGAGATTTATCTTTTTACTTCATGATTGATGGCTTAACAATCATATTAACATTTTTTCCATCAGAAGACATAATGCTTGGATTCTCTATACAAGTATGAGATTGTGAGAGAAATTCACAAATCAGACTCAACAAGCAATGTTGTGATAAAAAGAGTTTTCAGAGAAGAAAAAAGGAATATAGGGTTAAGGAACCTTTATACACAAAAAAAAGGTTCACGTACGCACAACTCACAACCCTAAAGAAGGCAAAATTGTCGATATTAACCCTCTTTTATTGATCAAACAGAGTAAACCCCTTTCAATATCTATTAGATATGAAAAGATGGAAGAATTCCAAAGCGGTGAAAAGAAGACCAAAAAGAAGAAACAAAACATGAAAAATTCTTTTTTTATTTTCCTAAAGCCTGAAGTGTGCAAATCCTTGTCTCTTTTGAATCAGGTACATGAGATAAGATACACAACCAACACATTTAAGTTGTGATGGGGTGAACAATATTCTGTCCACCATAACTTTCTTGAATGAAATTATTAGAACCCTGTTTCACAGACTATATAGACCGTATTCTTTTCTCTAGTGGTCTAATTATTTCTTTGGATGTTAACTTCTTCGGGGATGAGATGAGATTACATACCTCAGACGACTTCTGAACAAGTTTGAGCTTGTTTGCTAATCGATTTTCTCTTCGTTGAAGTTTGTTGACATATCTTATCTTATGTTTGTACTTGAAACATTTGGAGAGTTCATGACCCTTGAGAGTACAATAAGAACATGTCAATATGGAGGAAGGTTCATACGTCATGGTTGTGCAGGCTGCTAGACAAAAGGTAGAACCTGGAAAATTAGAAACAGAATTTCCAGTGGACAAAGAGAAATCCATTTTATCCTCCAAGGTGGTTGAAGTTTCTCCTGAAAGAATATCAAGATTGATGTATTTATTGCTACAATTATCAAAATCAATATTTTCACAGAGGAGTGCAATACTTGATTTTTCGTCTTCATTAGAATCATAGTGATCAGACATTTCATCAAGAGTTGCAACAAGACCTTTGTTTCCAGTGTATTTTCTACGATTTGGACACTCATTTATAAAATGACCAAAACCTTTACACTTGAAGCACTGTGGTATATCCTCATCATCAGTATCGTCAGTATTCCTATTTTTAGAAGGAACACGATTATGAGGTTTAACTGATGACTTAGGTTTATCTCTGGTGAACCGTTTACTTCTCTTCAAAAGAAGATCTCTAAACTATCTTGCGATTAAAGAGACTAACTTATCAAGATCTTCATCTGATGAATCAGTCTCAAAATGATCATCTTTAGAGATGCCAACACTTTTACTTTTGTCAAGTAATTTAGTGTTCTTTTGTGCTTCGAAAGCAATATCCTTTCCAGATTTGGATACATGCTCATGATCAAAGATTTTTAACTTCCCAACAAGAGTATTTCTGGAAAGCGCATCACGGTTATTTCCTTCAACGATGGCATGTTTCTTAGAATCATATCTAGATGGCAATGATCTGAGAATTTTCATCACAATATCCTTTCAGGAATAGTCTTACCCAATGCAAATGATGCATTAACAATTTCAGACACTTTGTGATTAAACTCATCAATAGAATCTTCATCTGACATACGAAGGTTTTCCCAATCAAAATTTAGGTTTTGAAGCCTAGCTTCTTTTTCACAGGTATTCCCTTCAAATATGGTTTCTAAGATATCCCAAGCATCTTTAGACCGAGTGCACGTAGTCACATGGTGCTGAAGATCTGGGGTAATGGCATGGATGATTGCATTCAATCCGTCAGAAGTTTGCTTTGTAGCAAGAATCTCGACAACATCATAATCACCGATATCCTTTGGAACAGTTACATCGCCTACTATAACAACCGGAGGAAAATATACATTAACAACATAAACCCATGATTGAAAATCTCGCGCTTGAAGAAAAGCACGCATAGAAATTTTACACCATAAGTAATTCGAGCCATCGAAGACTGGTGGTACGTTTATAGAGATAATACTTCTGTTCATAGAGTCAGATCGCTACAAACACAAACTTATGAGGTCTTAAACGTGTTTGCCTGCTCTGATATCAATTGAAAAAAAGGGGGTCTAACAACCACACCCAATATTTCACTTAGCAATCTGTATGGACTAACTCCAATATACTTTCAAGAGAATCAGCTAGACAGTCAGACTCAGTCTTAAGAAAAGTATATCCAAGAGTAATATCTCTATTTCTCAATTCAATCTGCAATCAAAAAAATAGGAATTTGCGAGCCCGATTGAATATAAGAAATAACTTGGACGATATCAAAAACCAATATCCAAGTGTCAATTAATTAATCAACAACCAAAGGTTGGATTCACAATGGATTGAACTTATGCACAACCTGTGATATTTCAATTATATAAACAAATATAATGCAGAAAAAAAAAATAACACAGACACCAGAAGTTTTGTTAACGAGGAAACCACAAATGCAGAAAAACCCCGGGACCTAGTCCAGATTTGAACAACACACTGTATTAAGCCGCTAAAGACACTAGCCTACTCCAAGTTAACTTCGGAGTGGAATGTAGTTGAGCCCTAACCAATCTCACACTGATTAAGGTATAGTTGCGCTCCTTACGTCTCTGAATCCGAGTAGGACTCAACGTACTTGATTCCCATAGATGATCTCACCCACAACTAAGAGTTGCTACGATCCAAAGTCAAAGATTTGATAAACCAATCTGTGTCACACAGAAAAGTCTATTGAATATATAAATCTGTCTCACACAGATAAACCTACGAGTTTGTTCCGTCTTTTGATAAATCAAGGTGAACAAGAACCAATTGATATACCGGACTTATATTCTCGAAGAACAGACTAGAAATATCAATCACCTCACAATAATCTTAATCGTATGGTAGCGAAACAAGATATTGTGGAATCACAAACGATGAGACGAAGATGCTTGTGACTACTTTTTATCTTGCCTATCGGAGATTAAATCTCGAGAAAATCACAGAGAAGATAGTACTCAATCACGATAGAAAACAACAAGATCAGAACACGCACCTACAGAGAAAATAGTTGGATCTTGCTTAACAATCCCAATGAATTCTTGAAGTCGTTAACCTACATGGTTTTAGAAAAACCTAAGGTTAAAGGAGAATCGACTCTAGTCGCAACTAGTATCACACAGGAGGTATGGGGATTAGGTTTCCCAGTTTCTAGAGTTCTCCTTTATATAGTCTTCAAATCAAGGTTTGCAATCAATGTTACCTTGGTAATAAAGCATTCAATATTCACCGTTAGATGAAAACCTGATTAGACTCAAGCTAATATCTTTCAACTGTTAGATCGAACTTAGCTTGTTACGCACAAATGAAAAGTGACTTCATTTAGATATGAGTAACCGTACCTAAACGTGTACACCTTTGTTGGCTCAACAATAGTTAACCGAAGTTAGCCATATGAACACTTTCATATCAACCATTTTCATCTTAACCATAACTAGTTCAAATGACTCAAATGAAACTAGTTCTAGAGTTGTTCAATCGTTTATGTCTTCATAGAAGTATACAAGACACAATTGAACCAAAATCGATTTTGATTCACTCGAATCAAGTCATGAACATTATAGCCATGGTTTGAAAAAGATTGCATTCCTTAATATATAAATGTGAACAAACCAATTTTAGAACATAACCTACTCAAGTATGCAAACATGTACGCATACCTAAGTAGCCGGACTAAGTTTGGATTCGCTAGTACGCGAACTTGTACGCATACCACAAACTTAGTAAAGTCCCGGAACTTGAACCTCATGCCAGTACGCGTACCAGTATGCGTACTAAGTTCCCGGACCTTGACTAAACCAAACAGTACGCATACGGGTATGCATACCATGGATCCCGGACTTGGATTACACATATGCAAGTAAGCATACTGTGCTTATATCCAGTTGTTCTAAACTCTTATTTCAACCATTGAAACATTCCCGGAAGACGGCATTAGCTGTCTCACACAAACTATTAGCTTCAAAGCAACTTTCAAGTTGTCTCACACAAACTATTAGCTTCAAAGCAATTTTCAAGTGATCGAATGATCAATACGAAACATTCCGAGTCTACATCAAATGATTGTCTCACATAAATCATGTAAGATGTTACCAGGCGATTTTCACATGATCATCTTTTGACTTTCGTCAAGAATATAAGATAAACTTGGTTAATGGGAAAGCTTACCAACACATATTTCGAGAAATATGTAAGCGAGTTAAACTGAGCTCGAAATATCAAATGTGTATAATTGAAGTCTATATAGCTATACGACTTTTGCCTCAAATAGGAGATAGAGTAGATAGACTTTTGAGTGATAGATGAGTTCAAGTATCCACATACCTTTTGTTAATGAAGTTCCACAAGCTCCCCTTAGTAGTTCTTCGTCTTCAATCGATGAACGTCGTGAATTCTAATGCTCAACTACACTTTCTATCCTAATCTGAGACTTAGATATAAGTAGACTAGAAATCAAGACTTATAGTTTTGGCAACTAAACTTGACAACAAGCTTGCGAGTTCGACCGAGCAGTGCTCTAACATAATCAATAAGAGGAAGATATTGGTCACGGGGTTGTATCATTCACAAAAATGTATTTTCATCGATGACTAGAATTAAGGGTGCACACGGTACGGTTCGGCTCGGTTCCTGCCCAGGCCGAGTACCTGTACCTCCCTAGGCTCGGTTCCAAAATTTTGGACCGGTACCTGTACCTTGTACCTCGGTTCCGGTACCATTCGGTACACGTCCGGTACCAGGTAAGGTTCTGGTACCAATCGGTACTTTTCCAGATATATATTTCTTTAAGTACCTGTTTTACCTATTTTTCAATATATTAAGCAATATCTCAATCAAAGAACAAAGCAACAACTAATAAGTAGCAATAATACTAGCAAACCAATGTGCCAAACAACCAAAGTCTTGAAAATTTTAAAAAAGAACAAGTAGCAGTAGGCAGTAGCACACAAACACACACACTAAGTCTTGATTGGACAGTGGTGGCAATGACAAATACAAAGTCTTGAATCTTGATCTTCTAATCCATGACAGCAGCACTTGTGGTGGCATTATTGTTGATAGGACCAAGTAACTGTAGTTGCAGGAAATCCTACACTACACCCCTCACTAAATTCCACACAACTAAACCATTTGAAGATGAATAACTATGATTTTTTATTGATTAATTCCTTGAATATTATAAGATAAAATGGAAAAGAGCTAAAGAAAATACAATCACTCAAACTTTCTCTCTCCTAATGACTTGCCTAACACTCGGAAAAAGATCTCTCCACAACAGGCTTATTCAACTCTTTATATAGGGTAGTACAAAATGGATGACAGCTAAGCTGTCCTTTATTTTCGGGAATGACTTGCGAAATATCGCAAGTGTACAAGTATAAAATCTCGCGACACTCCTAAACTTCGCTAGATCTTCACATCTTTCTCGTGTTTTGGCTGTCGTCATTCATTGCGTCATTTATATTACTCTTCTGCGACGCCCTCGCAATGCTGTTGTTTATTGATCTCGCGAAATATTGATGTCGCGATATTCTGATCCTACATCTTGCCTCTTCTCATGTCTTCTCTGCGAAGAAGAGAATGTCATGAGAACCAATATTTTGAAATGCCGCAGTCGTTTGTTTTCCATCAATTTTTTGCCGACAAGATTCCGTGAATTAGGAATGACTGTTTACACGTATCTAAAATTTCCATTTTTACCGGCACATTTAATGTTATCCGGTTACTCTTTTCTCGTCTATTTAAAGGAGAATTCCTTGTGAAAGCATTTCTTTTCTTTTACTTCGTCTTCTTCATCGTCTCGCAACTTTTTTTCGCTGTATTTTTCTTCATCGTCTTCTTCATCATTTTTCTGCTACTATTCTTCTGCTACTGTTTCTATGGAGCCATCAAGGTTTGTTAATTTTGCTGAATTTGATCATTTTGTGATTGATCTCTCTTATTGAAGTTGTTTTATTATGACATTGTTCTTCTTTTAATGACTCCCCTTCCATTTTTGTTTTAGCAAGAACAAATCTAGCACCAAGTTCACCATTGTGAACCCTAATATCTCCATGGGCTCGCAACCGAAATCCACTGCCACTAAAAGAAAGCCTGCGAATAGCAAGGTATTTAAGAAACATTTACTCTTTTAATAACAATATTGTTGCCTCTGTTTCTTATTTAACTTGTAATTCGCAGGATGACAAAAATGTTGATAGGTCCCCCAAGAAGCCTCGCCGTTCTAAACCTGTTGCACCTGATGTTTCCTTTCCTATATTCAAACTTACAACTCCTTCTGCGAAATCTTCGCAAGATAATCCTACTGCTTCTTCTTGCGAAAATACCGTTGATGATAACACTCCTATGCCTGAATTTCTCATAGATCAAATCCCTCATAACAGTCCCATTGCGAATGAGCCTATTTCTTCTTCCATTGTCAATGCCTCTACCATTTCTCCAGTCATTAATCTTCATGAGATTTCCTCTTCTCATGATATTAGTTTAACAAAAGATGACTCATCTCTTCCTTCTTCTATCGCCGTTACTTCCTTATATGAGCAAATCCCTCTTACTAAAGAAAATTTGGAAGGAATAGATGTGACCTTCAAAGTTTTATCAGATATTGTGAACGATGTCAAGAAGACTTCTCGATCCTATCAAATCTGATGTCTGCGATATTTTGAGCAAACACCTTGGCCCTGATAGAATTTCGCAAACATCTTTGGAGCAAGAAATTAATATTTTGAAGAATGATCTCCAAGCTATGACTGCAAAGTGTAATATTCTCCAACTTGAGAATCAAAAACTTCAAAATGTTTCGCTGGATCGTGATAATCTTCGCAAGAAGAATGAAGAATTGAAAGGTATACTCTTACCTCTGTATTTTTTATTTTTTTATTTTTTTATTTTATTTTTTATTTTTTTTCAATTGAACCAAGAGCCCTTGTTCGCCCTTCAAGCTTTAAACCAGAAGCGAAAAATGGAGATATACCAGTTGGAATCTACTGTTGAAGAAGTTCGAGTTGATAGAGATGCTTGGATGGAGCAATATAACCAATTAGATAATCTTCATACATACTCTGTTGATCAAATAGATAATCTTTCTAAAGAAAATGCTGACTTAGTATAGGAACAAGGCTCATTAAGTAATGAATTATCTCGCCTCTCTTACTCTTTGACTAAAGCTAACTGGAGTTGGAAACTTTATCGATGAGAATGGAATTCTTTCTCAAGAGAAGCGAACTCGTTAAACAAGGTGGCGATTTACTCGCAACAAATCGATGTTTGTCAAAAACTATGTAAAGAACAAGAACAATCTCTTTGCTCGTTGAGAAATCAACTTGAAGAAGTTATCACGAGAAGGATAAACTTATTCAGGGGTAGAATAATCTTAAGTGTAAAGTCAAACCAATTCAAGGATCAATGTTCCAAGTTAGAAAAGTCCAACTCTTCCCTTGCGAAAGAAAATGCCTTACTTGTTTCCAACGAAAAAAGCTTGCGATCTCGACTGAAAGGTTTAATTGGAGATAATTTTTACAATGCCATGAATCATTTGGAGAATAGTTGTTCGGCTTTAATTCAATATCTTACCTCGCAGAAGGAAGGTAGTCATATTATTTGACTACCTTAATATATTTATTTATTATCTTGTGATATTTTCCTTGCGAAGTCCAAAAATCTGAATAATTTTCTATGCTCTTTTCTTTTGCAGATGCTGAGAAAAATCTTCATTCTTCTACTGCCACTCTAAAGTCTGACTATTCAAAAATTCGCAAAGAAAATGGAATACTCATTGCTTCCCTTGCTCGCTCTCGCGATCGTGCAGAAAGAAGATTCGATTATATGTCTGACTGTAAAGATATAGAGAGTAGAAATCATCAGAAAGCACTCCTTCGTCAATTTCATCTTAAGGCCGAAGTTCTTGTGAATATGTTCTACTATCTAAATCTCTTGATCTTGTATGTGTCGAACCTCTGGAAGTAAGTGACGATGAAGTTCCTAATTCTCCTGACAGCGATTTTGACTACAATAGTGGCGAAGAGATCGCAAATGAAGAGACAATCCCTCCTAGTAAAATTGTCAATGATGATCTGGGTGAGGGAGGATCTCGGTGGAAATATAATAATCGGCGAAAATATGGATAAAGTTGTCAAGAAAGCCCAAGTATCTCCTTTCGGTGAAAAACCGATATTTGAGAATTGACTTTCTCTTGTAATCTTTCATCTTGCACTGTTACTTCTTTATACTTCAATCATCTTTTTGATGTGTTCATCTGCTTATTACTACTCTTTCTTTCAATGAGTATAATTTTTGGTATTTAATAATTGCTATTTTGTTTTCCATTATCTTTATTTATGTTGAAATTCATCATTGCGGCAAGATCGCAGGACGTATTTACATTTTCATGTAATGACCCATTGATCTTTCCTTATCATTGTTTTTGTGTGGTCTTATTTTGCCTTCCTAGTTAAAGGTCTTATTTTGCCACCCCTCATTTTTGCGTCAATATGACAGGCCTAAATATTCTTGCGAACATAAAGCCCCATGACATTGCCGTCTTGCGACAGAATCGCAGGACGTCCTTACACTTTCATGTAACGACCCATTGATCTTGTCTTATCATTTCTTTAGTATTTTTGCCTCTGCAGGATATTTCTCTTGCGATAATATGACAGGCCTAAATGTTCTTGCGAACGTAAAGCCCCATGACATTGCCATCTTGCGACGAAATCGCAGGACATCTTTACACTTTCATGTAAAGACCCATTGATCTCGTCTTACCCTCGCGTTAGTATTATTGCCTCTTCAGGATCATCGCACAAATATGACAAGCCTAAATTTTCTTGCGAAAATAGAGCCTCATGACATTTGCGTCTTAAGACACTTATCAGCTCCCTAATGGAGGGTGCCGCCCTTATCATCTCCCTGGTTGCCTCTTCAAGGAGGCGTACATCGGCCATACAAGACTAGCTCCTCCCATCAGGTCTTAACAACAACCAGCTGTTTTCGCAGCCTCTTATCCCTTATACCTATAGGGCTTATGGTTACGAGATCGCACCCTAAGTGGAGTTTTCTTCGGGCCGAGTGCGGCAGATGTGCCAAGACTTGCCAAGAATGGCCGAAACACTTCAAATGCCCCAGGCACTCTTGGCTCAACCGTGTACCTCGGCGCCTTGGTCATACACTGACTCCTTGGAAGAGACCCTCGGTCGTCCAACCAGGGTATAAACTTATATATATAGTTGGAAATCCAAGGTATCTCCTACGGATGGGCTTTATTGACCCCAAATTATCATGACTTAGGTTCCAGGGGCGGTGTAACCTTTTCCCTGAGCCATGTCAAGAGATACCCCCTTATATGACGCACTTTAGGTCTTACATTTGCCTCTTACGAAATATCATTCGCGAACTAGGGTGTACGCCATAAAGGTTTGTCCCATTCACTCATTCTTTCATTTCTGTCAATTCGTTCAATCATTCATTTTTTGATTATCTCTTGTTATTTTATTTGCGAGATATTCGCACATTCCTTCTTTATTTTATGCAATTTCGCAATCAATCTGTCGCAAGAACTTTTCATATGAATTCATTTCATTTCATCCATTCAATATTTCGCAACCTATTATTTCCCTTCCATCTTCTATGGATAATATTTCTTGAGATATAATCTATTCCACGGTCTATTCAATCTTTGGCCCACATCTTTGCCTTCAGGATCCATTAACCTATATGCCCCTGTTCCAACTATTTCCTTGATGATATAAGGTCCATCCCACTTTTTTGCCAACTTGCCACCACTTTCTCGCTGATATATTGGTGTTTCTCGCAATACCATATCACCTAGTTGAAATTCGCGATTCTTGACACGTTTGTTATATTCTCTGGCCAATCTTCGCTGATAATTCTCCATATGCTCTTTCACTCTTTTCTTCTAATTCATCTAATTTAACCAAAATGTTACCCGCACTAAGATTTTTCTCCCAAGCTTCTCTCTTTGTTGTTGGAATAATAACTTCCGTTTAAGTACAAACTTCAACTCCATAGGTTAGACAAAATGGTGACATTCCCGTAGCTTCTCGCCTTGTTGTATTGTAAGCCCATACTTTTTGCATTATGTACTTGTTCACACCATGCCCTATTATGTCCTTCTAACTTCTTCTTTAGTATATCTCGCGATTGTTTTATTTGTTGCTTCCGCTTGTCCATTGGCTGCGGGTATAAAGGAGTTGATTTCCCACATTTTATTTGAAATGCATTAAGTAGCAATTCTATATTTTGTCCTCAAACTGTTTCCCATTGTCGATACCAACTGTCTTTGGAATTCCAAATCTCGCATATTATGTTTTCGAATATGAAAGTAAAAATATCTTTATCGCTTATGTGTTGTACCGCTTTTACTTCTGCCCACTTTGTGAAATAATCTGTAGCGACAATCAGGTATATCCTCTGCCCTGTACCTGGTAAAAATGGTCCTACAATATCTAATCCCCACTTTCCAAAAGGCCATACACTTGTTGAAGAGGTTAATGGTGCTCCTGGTGCATGTATTTTCTTTCCGTGCCTTTGACATTCTTCGCAACGTCTTGATATTTGTTTCGCATCTTCATGCATATATGGCCAATAATAGCCTTGCATTTTTGCCTTATGTGCTAAAGACCTTCCGCCACTATGATTGCCAAAGACATCCCCACCGTGTAACATTTTTAACACTTTGCTTCTCCTTCTTTTCGTGTTAAACATCTAAGCGAGGGTCCATTAAAGGATCTTCGGTACAATACCCCGTCTCTTAATTCATAATTTGTTGCACGGCTTTTTAATTTGTCAATCTCTAATCTATTTCTTGGTGTTTCTCCTTTCATTAGATAAGCATGAAGTTCTGTCCTCCAATCCTCGCAATGGGGTCTTTGTGTTTCATCTTCTATGAGCATTACTTCTGCTTCTTCCTCTTCCTCTTTGTTGATTGATGGTGATAGAAGTGTCTGTATTTTTATGCATCTCGCAGATGGATCTGTCATCATACTTGATATAAAAGCAAAAGCATCCGCGAGTCTATTGTCTCTTCTTGATATGTGTCTCCATTTTATTTTTGGTATCTTCGCCGATAATTCTTCAACAAGTTTTTTGTATTTTTTCATGGATGGTTCATTTGTAGTATATTCTTCTTTTATCTGGCGAATAGCTAACTGGGAATCACTGGTGATTCTTACATTCTCCAACTTCATCTCTATTGTAAATCGCAAAGCATGTATAATAGCTTCATACTCTGTTTCATTGTTGGTAGATGCAAATTCCAATCTGAAAGAAAAAGCCATTTTATTGCCTTCTGGCGAAATTATAATGATCCCAATTCCGTTACCTTCTCCATTTGACGATCCATCTACCAATATTTCCCATCTGTTTGGCTCGGTTAATAAATCCCTTGGATTTCCATGTTCTTCTTCTATATCCATCATTTCTTCCACTGCTTCATCCTCTTCCAATGGAAATTCAGCTAAAAAGTCTGCAACAACTTGTGATTTGGGTGAGGATAACACTTCATATTTGAGTTTGCAATGACTTACTTGAGCATTCCATCTTTCAACCCTTCTTGATCTTTTTGAATTTTTCATTACTGAGTCAATTGGTACTTTTGTCATTACCTTTACCGTGTGTGCTTCGAAGTAGATGCGAAGTTTAAACGTTGCGTAAACTAATGCCAAAATTAATTTTTCAATTTTTGAATAATTTTTCTCTGCGGCATTGAATGTTTCTTTGATGTAATAGATTGGTTTTTCCACACACTGCGTCCATTCGCAATAATACCGCACTTAGTGCATGCGAGGTTGTCGCGAGGTAAATTAGTAATTCTTCCCCGGCTCGATTTTTGTAAGATTGATATATCCATTAGATGTTCTTTTATTCCTTGTAACGCCTTTTCACATTCATCTGTCCATCTAAATTTCGCTCCCTTTTTAAGTATGTTGAAAAAATGCTTGCATTTATCAGATGATCGCGAGATGAATCTTCCTAGCGAAGCTAATAGTCCATTTAACTTTTGCACATCTTTCATCATTCTTTGGTGTCGGCATATCGCGAATTGCTTGTACTTTCTCCGGATCAACTTGTATTCCTTCTTTTGACACAATGTATCCTAAAAATTTTCCAGATGCCACCCCAAAGGTACATTTTTCTCGGATTTACTTTGATGTTGAAATGTCTCATTTGTTCAAAAATTTCCTTCAAATCTCGTACATGATCTTTTGCTTCTTTGCTTTTTATTAACATGTCATCCACGTATACCTCTAGTGTTTTATGTATCCATTGTTCGAACACTTTTTCTACCATCCTTTGATACGTTGCACCAAAGATTTCATGCAGACCAAATGGCATTTTTGTGTAACAAGATAATCCTCTTGGAGCGAAAAAGGCAAGTATGCTCTTGGTCTTCTTCGGCGAGAGGAATTTGATTGTATCCTTGTATCCATCAAGAGAGGATATCCTTTTATTTCCTCTTCGATTCAACCATCGGAATATCTGGCAAAGGAAAGCTATCTTTTGGACAAGCTTTGTTTAGATCGGTAAAATCTATGCAAATTCTTATTCCTTTTTTCTTCTTTGGAACTACGACCATATTTGCTATCCATTCGGGATATTTTGCTTGTCTAATAATTCCGGCATCAAGCATCTTCTGTAACTCTTCCTCTATTTGAGGATGATATGCTGTTGTAATTTTTCTAATTCTTTGCTTGAATGGTCTTGCATTTTTATCAATCTCTAATTTATGGCACGCTACTGGATGGATCTATTCCAGGCATCTCATCCATATCCCATGCGAAAATGTCTTTATAATCTCGCAACAAATCAATAGTCTTTCTTTCCTCATCTGCCTCCATTTTAGTCCCAATTTTTAACATCTTGGGTTCTTCTTCAGTTCCGATATTCACTTCCTTTGTTGGCTCTTCCGCAGTGTAACTAGCTGTCGGTTCTCCCATGGGCGTTGGTCCTTTTTCTTCCTTCGCAAGTTTATTTTCTTCACCATATATTCCTTTTCCTTCTTCTGCTCTTATCATGTAAGCTCTAAATTCTTCTTCCTTTTTCGCTGCTTTTGCCATCTTCTTGCGATCTTTTCTCCTCTTCACCTGTTCTTCATAATTTTTTACTTCGATTTGATGATATATCTTTCCTTTATTAGTATCTCCTCTGATTTCGCCAATTCCAATCGGTATAGGAAATTTGACACATTGATGAAATGTTGATGCTCTGACTTTTATTGCATGTATCCACGGTCTTCCCAACAAAGCATGTTATATGGTGATTCCATATCCACTACACATAACGTCACATGTGTTTCAATTTCTTGACAAAATTCGTATTTTTATCTCCCCTTTAGGTTTTGTTATTGATTTGCCGAAACCATAGATATGATATGTTGCGGGAGTCATTTCTTCATCTTTGTACCCCAATCTTCTATATGCATGATAAAACATTATATTCACTGAACTCCCTGTATCCACCAAAGTTCTATTTATTGCCCATTCTTCCACTGTTTTTGTTAATTTTCCTTCTTCTTTGCTTGCACTTATCGTAATCACTAGGGGAAATGTGTGATTTAAATTCTCTCTTGATATCTCCGTTGCTGTGAATATAATCCTCTGTTTTTCCCATTCTTTCATGGGTGACACCTTCTCTGCTGTTATAATTTTCTTTCCTTCAAAATCTCTTTTGTGTACTCTCCCTCTGATACTTTTATGAAATTCATTAACCATTGTTTTCGTAATCATGTTACATTCCAATTCTCCATTACTCTCTTTGATTCTGGTTTTCTCCAATTTATCCATCATATTCTTGATTTGAACAATTTTAATAATATCCAATCTCTTATCTTCAATCAGTCCCTGTTTCTAGCGCCAATATGTAGTTGCAGGAAATCCTACACTACACCCCTCACTAAATTCCACACAACTAAACCATTTGAAGATGAATAACTATGATTTTTTATTGATTAATTCCTTGAATATTACAAGATAAAATGGAAAAGAGCTAAAGAAAACATAACAGGCTTATTCAACTCTTTATATAGAGTAGTACACAATGGATGACAGCTAAGCTGTCCTTTATTTTCGGGAATGACTTGCGAAATATCGCAAGTGTACAAGTATACAATCTCGCGACACTCCTAAACTTCGCTAGATCTTCACATCTTTCTCGTGTTTTGGATGTCGTCATTCATTGCATCATTTATATTACTCTTCTACGACGCCGTCGCGATGCTGTTGTTTATTGATCTCGCGAAATATTGATGTCGCGATATTCTGATCCTACAGTAACGCTGCAAAAACAAGTAATAGCAGTTAGTAACTATTAGTCTATATCTATTACTGCCAAACACAAGTAATATGTATATCAGTATATGTTTGTATGTTACCTTCTTCAAGTTCAACATCGTCATCTGGTATGTAATCAGATAGAAGATCAAGTTGTATTGGCTTCCTTAGCCAGCTTTGTGTGCAAAGCAATGCCTCAACTGTCCTTGTAGATAAAGAGCTTCTACAAGGACTTAAAACTCGCTTTCCTGTGCTAAAAGCAGATTCAGAGGCAACAGACGACACATGAATGGCTAGTATATCCTTAGCCATATGTGCAAGTATCTTATACTTGTTACTGTTGGTCTTCCACCAACCCAACAAGTCAAACTCATCTTCACAATCTTCTCCCTCACCTTCTTCATACTTGTCAATTAAATATTTATCCAACTCTATTTTGCCCACATCAACACTTGGGCTGCTCTTGAACCTCTTACTCCTTGACATCAACTCTTTGATACGACTTGGCCTTGCCCCTGGTTTACTTACCACTGATTGTCCCTGAATAGAAGTACTTAACTGCTCCTCATGAACTGAATACACATCTTTATATTCTTCAAATAGAATCTTAAAATCTAATAACACACTCTTCATAACATATTCAACCTCAGAAGACTGCTTCCCATACAAGCACTCTAGAGCAAATAAAAGTCCTTTTTCTTTCTCTCTAGGATCCAACAACATGGCAAAAAAGGTGGTAGAGTTCATCTTTGCATAATCACCCCAATATTTGTTATACTTCTTAAACATTTTTCCAGCCATAGTAGCAATAAAAGGATCTTCATCTACATTATCTCTAAACTCAACTAGTTGTTCATAAATGATAACTAATTGCCATAAGAAAGTGTTTGTTGTTACCTTAGTTGAGGCTGAAAATGCAACAGTGGCATCAAAGAATACCTTCAAACATTTGACAAGGCCTCTGGCAAAGACCCAGTCCTCTTGACATGGAGCAGGTTTCCTCACTATTACCTTCTTCTTCTTCTTCTTTTGTGCCTTCTTCTTTCCCTTCACAACAACTTCTTCTTCTTGTTCTTCTTCACTAAATTCTTCTTCTTCTTCACCAGCAGTAACATCAATATCAAAATCATTAACATTGGGTAAATCTTTATCATTCTCTTTAGTAGGGAAGAAAAACAACTTCATATATTCCCTATCATACCTTTCTAACCTACTGAAAGCTCTTTCAAACACTAGTGCAGCCTCTAGCATCAAGAATGTGCTGTTCCATCTAGTCTTAACATCTAAAATCAATGCTATCTTATACTCTATTCCAACTAATTTTGCACAATGTCTAAGCTTAGCCAACCTAGCTGGAGAACCCTTTATATACTTGACAACTGACCTTATTCTTGCAATTGATTTGTTGTAGACCCTTACAGCATCTTTTACAACAAGTGCAAGCACATGAGCTGCACACTTTACCTAAAAAGATGTAGATTCATACAAGTATTAGATTTTTGTACAAAGTAATAACTAATAAACACAACTCTAACTAGAAAGTAAAAAAAAAAAATCATATACATACACTTACATGCAAGTACTTAGCTCTCTCTTCTGCCCTTGTCATTGAAACAATACTAGTGGTCAAATAATCCATTGCTAACTTGTTGGCACTATCATTATCCAAAGTGACAGAAAAAACATCTTTAAGCCCCCAATCAGATAAGCACTTCTCCAACATCTCACCAATATCAGTTCCTTTGTGACCACTAACCTCACAAAACATAATAATTCTCTTTTCTAACTTCCAGTGCTGATCAATAAAGTGAACTGTTACACAGATGTAATTGAAATTATTTGGTGAAGTCCATGTGTTTGTTGTCAAACTAACCCTCTGCTTGCTTGACTTGAAGTAATCTTTCAACTTCTCTTTCTCAACTACATACATTTCTAATAAACATCTGTAAATAGTCATTCTACTTGGTACAACAAATCTAGGCTCTAAGACATGCATCATTCTCCTAAAACCTTCACCCTCAACTTCTCTAAAGGACATCTCATCAATTATAATAAACTCAACAACTGCCCTTTTACATTTCTCTTGACTGAAAATAGTAGAGACTAACTGACCTTCATCCTCACCCAGTGCTGCAGGTTTTAATGTAAGAGTTTTTTGTCCTTTTGGCTTTGGCTTGTTAGGATTCTGCTTGCATCTGTTAAAGTGCTTCCACATTCCACTTGTACCATTCCTTCCAGTATGAGCCTTTATTATCTTCTTGCAGTAATTACATTCATCTTCTTGAACATTCTTCCTAGTGAAATGATTCCATATGTCAGAAGTTATCTTGACACCAATTTGAGTAGAAGTAGCTTCTACATCTATTGTTGCTGGCTCTGCTGCTCCATCTGTTGGTTGGATAGAGGATCCAACAACTGTATCTGTAGCAATGGTAGGTGTAGCAGTGGTAGGTGTAGGAGTAGTTGTTCCATGAGCTTGACTTGATGCATCCATGCTTGATCACTGAGAAATCAAATTTAAGTGCTGAAAAATTAAATAAGAACTGAAATAAAACTGAACTGAAATAAGAACTGAACTGGAAAATTAAATAAGAAACTTGATGCATCCATTCATTCATACATTCATACTTATAAAATGAAGAAGAAATAAGAACTGAAAATAAAACCTCAAAGGAAATAAGAAACAAGAACTGAAAATAAAAGTGAATTCATAGAAATAGAATCATACATATAAAAGTTCATAAACATTAAAGACATTGTTCATAAATATTAAAGACATCAAAGTTCTAAGCATTAAGCATAATTGCATAAGTTCTAACTTCTAAGCATTAATTATGTGAGCTCTGTTATGATTAGGATTGTGGGTGCATCTCTTAAAGTGCTTCCACAAGGCAGAAGTTCCATTTTTGGAGATGTTAGCTCTATAAGTCCTTCCACAATAATTGCAAGTGGCTTTTTCAACATTTCTCCTAGTGAAATGGCTCCATATTACGTTCCGAACCCTAGCTGGAATTGATGCATCCATCACTGACAAATAATTCCATATAACCTCAGTAAACTACACAATGCCAAACTAGTAAACTACACACATGAGTGACATGACACAACACAACAAAAAAGTAAAATGCTAACCTCAGTAAGAGCAACTAGCTGTCCTGTCCTGTCCTGTCTCTAGTCCAATAAAAGATTTAAGCAACTAATCAAGATTACCTGCAACAATACACTTGATCAAGTCAGATTAACAAATCAAGATTATCTACAACTTAAGAACTCATACAACAATAGTACAATACAATTGATCAACTAATCCAGATTATCTACAACTTAAGAACTCATACAAGTCCATCAAAATGTAAAAATTTCAAAAGCAATAAGAAAAGAATTAAGCAACAATTAACCCATCAATCTAAGTTGTAAAAGAAATCAGAACAAATTGATTAACAACAATTACTAAGCAACAATTACTAACAGTCTAACACCCTAATTTCATTAACAATTACTAACACCCTAACAAGACAAGAAACTGTTTACCTTTGCTAATTTTTCGCCATTACAAGCACAATTTGTTACTCCTAAAACTTTAAGCAACAAAAAGCCTATTCACATTAACTTCTCAGTACCTATTGATTCTTCATTTCAATAAAATCCATTTTATTTAGACAAGCAGGGAGGTGATGAAACATAAGAAGATTCATGAAACATAAGAACTAACTACTTGTCATTCTTGTCCTGCTCTAACATGTAATTGTAGTTAAATACTTGGTACTTATATCATCATCATCATCAAATTCTAATAGCAGTGTAATGAACCAAATCGTAATCACAACAAGTAAATGATTGAGTAAATTAGAAAATCAAAAACCCATCAATCTAAGTTGTAAAATAAATCAGAACTAAGCAACAATTACTAACACCCTAATTAGCAACAACATAATCCAAAACAATAACACCATCCAACAAATCTCTAACCTTTTCCTTCTTTTTCTCCACTCCCTTAGATAATCTGATTGATGGGTTAATCCAGTTCAGTTCCTTGAATCTTTTCCCTTTGTCTTACCCTGTGAAAGTGAAACCCTAAAATAATCAGACATAGCTTTCAAGATCAAACAGATCACACAGATTCATTTGGAGTAAAACTTACTCGCCTGATTAATTCATTCGAATCATTCCAACAACAACAAAAAATTAAGAAAAAATCAGATAGATTTGGAGAAAAAAAACAAAGAAAATTAAGAAATTGAAAAAAAAAATGACAGCGAACTGAGACAATTAAGAAATTGAAAGAAGATGCTGAGTAGAAGAAACGTTAACCTAAATCCAGTATACTGAAGAAAAAAAAATCAAAATCTGCAACATCTGATTACCTCTTAGTACTAAGAACTGAGACATAAACCAATAAAATCTACTAGCCAATACTCGAAAAACATCTACTCACCTTTACGATTTATCAATCAATGAGACTGAGAGGAGTAATCCAACGGATTTCTTCACTTCTTCTCCTTCTTAGAGACAGAGGAGAGGAGACGGAAAGAAAAAAAGAAACGAAATTGAGAATAGAAACCCTAGCCCTATAATGTTGGCTTATATACCACCACTTAATCCAACGGTTATTATTGATCTATCATCCCCTAAATCTAACGGCTACTACTACTCGGTACATACGGTACGGTTCGGCACGGGACTAGGTCAGGACCGTGTACCTGTACCTCCCTAGCCTCGGTTCCTATTTTTTGGACCGGTACCTGTACCCCATTCCTCGGTTCAGTACAAAACCAGGTACGGTTCCACCGGTTCCGGGACGGTCCGTCGGTCCGGCTCGGTTCCTGTGCACCCTTAACTAGAATTGATAATTTAATCTCTCTTTTATTAAAAGTCCTAGGATATCTTGATCGCAAGAGTAAACCGTTTATTTCCTGATTTTATCAGAAACAACATTAAAAGATGCTATTGTGAAATCTACCTAGAAAGCAACCTAAAGTGTAAAAGCACAATTAAGTTTAACTTCCCAAGAGCATTAATTTTTATGAAATAGACAAATCAGAGCAATCGAACGTGTAAAAGCACTAATCCGATTTAACTAAGGTTATGACTCACTTGTAACTAGTATGATATATCACTACAAGCACTACTCACAATTATGCTACTTGTGATAAAAAATTATTCAACTTTTACGTATTGAAAACCCTAATCTAACAATAAGGTTGAAGACAAACTCAATCGATATCGGACTCGACTAAACAAGCATTCAAACCGTATAACACTATTAATTGTGAATCATAAACAATAAATTATTGAGACAAAACTAATTCATTGATGCAAATAACATGGTTGAGAAATCAACTTAACACCCTTAACCAATAATATGAGAGTTTAACCACTCATAGCTATGGAGTTCATCAACATAATATTAAAATAAAGAACATGAAACAATAACCCTAGGATCCGGCTCTCCTCCAAAGCTCCATGCAGTAGTAGAATATACGTAATAATCCCAAAGTTGTAGAGAACTTTCCCTTTTGTAGCTCTTCTCCAAAATTAGGTCCAAGTTTTCAAACTCCAATACTAAGATGTCCACCAAGCCCATATGTAAGAAATACCCCAGTAAAATTCCCAGCCAAAAGTAATCACCGGAAAACTGGGACCACCAAATGGAAGTTGACCGGAAACATGACAGGAAAGCATCTCAGGTGACCGATAAATTCAAACCGGTCACCAGTCAACTTGGGTCAACTGGATCAGAAGGGCTAAATTAAGATTGAGTCAGTCATCTAACTCAGCTGAGTCAGGGCTAACTGGGTTACCAGGCCAAAGCCATGAGCTTTTGCAGGCCAGACTTGATGTTGCGCCAAGATTGCGCTTCACTGCTTCACATGCAGCCATGATGTTCATTGTTCCCACCATCTGCAATTTCTCTTCAACCAACACATGGTACCCTTCTCTGCAGTACCAGCATTACAAGCACTATCTTTTCTTCTTTTCTGTCACAGTTCAGCTCAAAGCATCTCAACACTCATTCATTTTCTACAATACAACCCCTGACAACAACGCAATGAAGCCTCAACTCCACCTGCAACAGCATAACAACACCACCAGTTCAAACACCAACATCTCCATCTGATCTACAATCCAAATCTCAGTAGCGACAACACCGTTTCTTTCCCTCAGTTCAATTCAAAACACCACCACGTCCAGATTTTCATTTCCTTCGCAGCAGCAACACTATACCATCTCCACAACTCTGCAGCTACAAACATCTACATCACCTCCACCAATTCATTACCAACCATCTCAGGTTAAACATAACACCATTCTATAGCAACAGCTCAGCTCAAATTGCTTCAGCTCCAGCTGCTCTATTCCTGTAACTGACCCATTCAATCACTACATCTCAACTGACTACAGCTACACATCACCAACTAGTCCAACTCAGGCCATTCTACAATACAATTGCAGACTCCATCTAAATCTATCACAATCCCATTCATTGCAACATTCTTTTCTCACTGCAGCATCCATGTCCCAATTTCCAATAGTAGCCTCAGCCAATACCCTGTCCAAGTCCATACATCTGCTGCGCATCCAACTCATCATATTCCCAGTAGGGCTGCCAACGGGTACCCGAATACCTGGAACGTCCTAATATTGGACCCATTAGTGATTTTCTTACCCGACGATAGACCCGTTTAAGAACCGTTAATATCAGGTCCTTATCGGGTATACCCAATGGGTACCCGGCGGTATCGGGTACCCGGTAAAGTGCAGATGTAACTCATATTCACGGCTATTTTTGAAAAGTTCTTAGGGTTATAATTATTCTTCGTCATTTTGTTCAAGCCGCACCTCTGCTCGCTTCTTCTTCTCCGCGGATTCACATCAATTTAAGAGAGAATAGAAATTGTTATACAATCAAATCTTGCTATTAGTTTTGGAAACAACAAAATCTGGATCAACTTTTTCCGTATATTAGGTACCACATATTTTGCAGTAGTCAGTACTCAATAAGCACGACTGATGCTTGCTTGATTGATATGAAAAAAATGATTAGTTTGTCTTTCCCATTTTTCTGTTTTGCTAGTGGAAGTAGAACAACAATCTTACACCGTACAAATCATTTAATACAAGTCTTATATTTTCTTTCTTTCTGTTTTGAAATTTTGGTCTATATAATGTTCACCGATGTCCATGACTCAAGTGGATAATCACGATATCATGATCGACTGTATATCAAACATTTTTGCATATAAGTAGGACTTCAGTGGTGAAAATTTCAGTTACGATGAATATAGTGCACCCGTATATATCATAAATTTGTTATGTTTTGGCGTACAAACGGATCGATGACATTTACCTTCAGAACTTGGATATGACTTTCTCAAAATTGTGAGGATCTTGTTGTTAGGTAAATATTAGAATACGGGCATCCAACTCAAAACCAATTGGCAATGAGTGGAGAGCCCAAAGGATTATAAACCGTAGGATCTTAAATTGCCCAGACAATGTGGGACTAATAATCTCAACACGCCCCCTCACGTGTAGCCTTGTTGGGTCTAACACGTGGACAATAAATCGGGTGACGCGGAGTAAAGGTGCGGTCAAATGACTCAACACAAATAGCCTGCTCTGATACCATATTAGAATACGGGCATCCAACTCAAAACCAATTGGCAATGAGTGGAGAGGCCCAAAGGATTATAAACCGCAGGATCTTAGATTGCCCAGACAATGTGGGACTAATAATCTCAACAGTAAAGTCAGTTAAATTGTTAAGCAAATAATTGGGTTGGATAGATTACTAGATGTTGAAGGGCACTGCACTAATATAGTATGGGTTCAGAGAAAAATGAGACCAAATTCATATATATTTGTCGGAAGTTATTTGCACTTAGATTGGTGCAAAACAAATGAAATTACGAGAATTTTTTTTGATGAAACTGATAACCCAAACAACTTAGTTCTGAGAACCGATTAAGAACCGAAACCGGCCCGGAACCGAGTAAAATTACCTGGTCCGGTTCCGGGTAGTATGATACCCGAACCCGATGGGACCCGTTGGAAGCCCTAATTCCCAGGCAGAAACAACATCACCACTAACTTCTTTGTAACTCCCAGATCAAGAAGACCTTGGCCTGACTGAAATTACACAACCATCTCCATTCTGCAACCACCAACACATTTCCATGCTAGCTCTTCCACCTGAAATCACCACCATGACCAACATCTCTAGCACCAACACACTCTCCATTCCTCTGCTCCATTACCATTGTCTTAACTGCAGCTGCACCACTACCTGTGATGTTAACTCCTAACATACATATATCTGAGCACCATCAAGCTGCTTCACTACCACTGCTCAACACAATCCATCTCCACATGCCAGCACCAGCTTCTCCATCTCAGTCATACCACCATCTGGACTCATTCTCGATCACTTTCTCAATTTCTTCATCCCCATGTATTACCATCTCTAATTCATCTCAACTCCAGAAAACCCCAACTTCTGCTTTATTTTCAACTTCAGCAGTAACCCATCTCTTCCATTCAACAACTGCATCTGACCTTCACCAGCCCCATAACTTCCACGAAAACTCAAATTCGAGATTACCCATCTTTGATTCAACAGTAGCAGCATCATTAGGCCTTCAGTTCAATAGATCCCATCTTTAATTTCTTCTTCTGTCTTGAATTCGAAACCTTCTCTTCAACCTCCACCATTCATCTCTGAATCCTTTTCGAACTTGATCTGCAGCAGCAGATTATCCTCTTCCATGTTATTTTCACCAGCTATTGATGGTGGTTTTCGGTTCAGGGCTAAAATTATAAAACCCTGTATTTAATGTGTCGTCATTCTGCAAAGAGACGGAGCCACTTAAAAGTGATGAGTACCCAAGCCTCTTTACTTACACACGTATTGAGCAATTCAGTATATTTATATGAAATTTATCTAAAATGGTGCATGTAGCAACAATCCAAAATATTTTATAAATTTTAACCTCTCGCCTGCATTATTCATTAATGTATGTCTTATTGAGTATTTTCCTATGCTATGTTCCCCGGCTGAACCCTTAATATTGATATGACATGACAATTAGTGTTCACTCGCAGCTGAGTAGCATGAATTTCCCGAAGTATCAAGATTAAGGTCTGCATGAAAGTACTCAGTTAGAAAGCACGCTGACTGCTCTCTGAGAATAAAATTAAGAATTTTGTGTCAACACACAGAATTCACCAAATTTGACCAATTTTGTGACACCTCGCAAAATTCAAATTTTAACCTAATTAATTTGCAAAAATTAGGTTTTTTGCGCCCAATGCAATATCTCGAACCCTATTGGTCGAGACCAAACCTAGGTAAGCTAGGAAATTAATCCGCCATGGACTAGTAGGAGCAAAATCCTACCAAAAGTAGAAAACAATAAATAAAGAGGAACTGCGGCAAGTAAAAGCAACAACAAAGGGAGGCGTGGCCACGCCACTTGGCCGGCCGATCTGCTCCAGCAGGCGCCGCCCGTGGCCAATCGGCCACACTCTATGTTGCCGATTGCCAGCCCCCTTTCCCATCGACCAATCAAATCTCTTTAAATGCGCCACACGCACTTTTAAATAAAGTTGGAAGTTGGCTGGTCGACACACCTAATTCCTTAAGGAATTTAATATAGGCTTCCCATGTCAGTCTTAAAAACATCACGGCCGTACGTTTTGGCCACTCGATTTATCAAGTCTAGTCACATCTTAACACGGTCGGACAAGCACCACCATGCACATCGGCGGGCCCACTAACGCCTTGGCCAATCGGAATCCTTCCAACTCACCAACAGAGCCACTAAACGATTGCCCAAAGCTAGTTGGCCGCGTGACTTACAAAACCCTAATTTCTATTAAGCAGCGTTACATTACTGCCGCAAAACGATCTCGGCCGTCCAACTTCGCCAACCGAATTGACCGGCCTGGATTCAATTCCGATCAACGGACAAGGCGCGGATACACTCACTAGCGCCCAAACATAGCGTTGGCTGGTCGAATGACCCACAGCATGCCGCCAACACCAAAAATCGTTGGCCCAAAATGGGTTGGCCACACGACTTATAAAACCTAAATTAAATCAACATCAGCCATTAACTGCCACAAATCATCTCGACCTCCCAACTTCGCTAGATGAATCGGCCGGCCTAACTCCTATTCTAGGCGTTCAACAAGATGTGGCCATGATCACTGGCCATCTCCCTCCATAAGGAACAATCGGCCACGCCGTGGCCTTCCCATATGGCTCCTAAACGATCGCCCAAAGATGGCTGGCCGTGCTTCATGTAGGAGTCTTAAATAAATTAGCGGCAACCAATAACTTCCGCAAATCATCTCAATCATCCAATTTGGCTAGCCAATTTAACCGGTCTAGATTTAACTTGGACCGACCAATATGATGCCAAAATGGCTACCAACCATCACTCTTCTACAGGGACCGACCGTCCTACTTTTGGCATGCATAAATAGTTCCCAACAACTTCCTGAAAGTGGCCGGTCATTCTCTTTTTAAGACACTAGGTTCTGCGACCGACCAAGACAGGCTCAATATAACGATGCTTCTCATGCATCGATTATTTTGAGATGCTTGCTTAAAAGCGATGCTTTACATGCATCGAATACATACAATATTTTATGAGTATCGGCTTCACAAATAACTTAGTTATTTAACCTAATAGCGTCACATGCTATTCTTTGCGGCAAGTCTCATGACTTGGCTCGTCACACATGACTACCCGCCACCTAACTTGCGCGTGATTAGTCAGAATAATTAGGCAAGACCCACTCAGAAACTTGCTACATATTTTCTATAAAATACTCGAGACATCAAACATGTCACAAACTGGGGTATGTTCATCAGGGTATTGGTCTGGCGGTTTACAT
Organism: Papaver armeniacum; assembly: GCA_023531295.1. Classification (NCBI taxonomy): domain Eukaryota; kingdom Viridiplantae; phylum Streptophyta; class Magnoliopsida; order Ranunculales; family Papaveraceae; genus Papaver; species Papaver armeniacum. The sequence continues at coordinate 231,629 of JAJJWW010011404.1, forward strand.
CGTGCGACGTGCAACACGCCCATTATGAGAAAGTGTCAGAAAAGGCAGACAATTAGTGACAACAGATAAGTAGTGGGTGTAAACTGACTCGTCTTCCCTCATAGCAAGACGTGGTTTTCTACATTTTCACACGATCTCACTTCTCCATCACTCAACTATTCCCACTTCCTATGAGATCAGGGTGCGTGCAACTATGACTGATATAAATAGGTTTCGACCTATTTTGACCAAGAACAGTTTTGGTTATCAACACAGTATCCAGAAGTAAACACCAAAGAACTGATAGCTTACATTCCGCAAGCCAGTTCCATATTCTGATACTAGTCATAAAATAGCCACACCTTCAGAGTTAACCATTCCGATCTCAACACCTTCTTCGCTTCCCTCCCTAAGATCAACCCTTCTCCTTTATTTCGTGACCGAAGAAAGACTGGAACGGCCATTTCTTGGTTTAAGCCAGGATTGTACAGATTGATCTCTCGAATCTAAAGTACTCCCATGCAGTGCATTTGTTTAGGGTTTAGATTCGTTTCTCGGCGGCACACCCAAATTTACCATTTCTAGTAGAATCAATTTTTACCCCAAAACACCAGCATCTTCTTCTTCGATTGAATTTTTCTTCTCTTTTCACTCTTACAACAGCCGATGTTTCTCGTTTTCATTATCTCTCAATTTCAGTGTACTCTAATGATAAGAGAAACAAAACTCTCTTGAATTTAGGTTTAGGGTAATGATCAAAATTACTTCAAGCACCCAGAACTCGGATAAGGGCTATGCAACTATCATTTGGCCTGTCAGTTTCGTAGAACTGACTGCCTATTCGATCCCTTGCTCAACTGTCAGTTATGGGGAACTGACAATTCATTCTTTGCCTCCTTCTTACGCAACCTAGCCGACTCCAAATATATTTCGCCCGTCAATTGGTCTTTTTTCCCTTTATGCTCCAAATGACTCCAAAGTACCTAAACACGCAAAAGTAAACATAAGATACAAAATTTACAAGAAAATTAGCAAAGAAAGCATAAACAATAGATATAAATCTAGGTGTTTTAGACACCTATCAATAGACACATTTATGTGTCTATTTTGGTCTCGATTTTCTATATTGTTATGATAGACGCATTTATGCGTCTAATATAATCTCAATTATGTATATTGTTAGTGTTCGATTTTGTGCTTATTTGGTTATTTTATGTCTTTGTAGGTGTTTTTGGAGAAATAAGCTTTTGCGGCAAATTTGGCTCGAAAAGTGGTATTTGCGCTCGTGGGAGAAACTTACTATTCGGACCCCTCATTTGGATAAGGGGCACCTCAATTACTAAGGGGTGACCACTTGCTATTCACACCCGATGAACGGATAAGGGGCATCCATGTTCTTCCCCATTTGAACCAAGTTTTGGCGGGAAAATTTTTATCAACATCGAACTCCCGTGGCTTGGATTTGGACGTGAATTTCTCGTGGATTTTTGTTGGACCAAGTTGGTTTGGGCTTGGTTTGATCAGACAGGCAAGGTACATGGATTAGAATCGAAAATAAAGGGAGATATGGGAAGATTTCCCGAAACAGGGTTGTGAGATATATCGGGACTGAATTGCTTTATTTGTCAATTACAGTGGTGAAAGAAGAAAGATATCTTCTCTGTCAGATTGTTATCTACCTATTAAGAGCTTACAAACATCCCAGAGACGCGGAAGAAGATTTGAAGGAGATATTCTCGTGACTTGGCCGTGAAGTAGAAGAAAGAAATAAAAGAAAGATTCCCGCGAGTTTTAATCGACCTGTTGGGTATATATAGGTGCTGTGAGGTTAAGAGAAGGTGATCGGGAGTTTGGGTACGCTTCAGAGGAGGAAATCACGCTGCAGGAGGAGTTGCAGCAGCAGCAGAGAAAAAGAAGAAGAGAAGTTGCAAACGACACTTCAGAAGTGTCGTTATCAAGAACACGAAGAACAGACTCGCAGAGGCAGTCGATTATTCTGCAACATATATGATTTATCGTTTATTATAATAGTGACTTGCAACACTTATAAACTTTGCAGTTTTCTGTTTTCATTACTCTTCTCTCTTTTGACTATTGTAAACACACTTTTGAGCCATGAATAAATATTTTGAGCGTATTTTCACCATGTGGAGCTAAACCCCAACACTGGGATGACGGAGGAAACCAATTCTCAACACTATGGTAATTTTATTAAATTCTTTTTACGACTTTTGCATTAATATAATTTGACTTATGATTTTAAATTAATTAGTTGTGATTTAGTTTGATGGGTTATGCTTAGCTTAGGTGTTTTGATAATCCATGCTTACCATTTACAATTAATGTTTTATAAAATCTACCTTGGCAAAGATTTAGAGTCAATAACTATTATTTTTTGGAGCTATAATTGTCAAAGAATTAATAATTGAACCATAAAAAAAGAGTTCGGTGAAATCCTGATTCCCAGTAACTCTCAACTTTGTTAAAATCTTTTCTTTGTTTCTAGTATTTTATTTAAGGAAGTCCTAAAATCAACAACTTCCCAAGTCCGAGCGAACGATACTCTACTTACCACTGTAAAAACTACATCAGTTTTTGGCGCCGCCGACGCGGACTTGTATTTAGGTTTAGGTTTTAGGTTTAGCATTTTTTTTAGGTTTTGTATATATATTTTTATTTTTATTTTATTTGATTTTACTTTGGGTATTTTTGCTTTTGTTGTGCAGGTTTTGCTTGAAACGAAGGTGAAAAGTTGGACTTGCCATAAAAGGAGAAAGCCGAAGCTTTTATTTTTGTTAGTTTTTATTTTCCTTATTTTTGGACTTGTATATATTGTTTGTTTACTTTTTTTTTAGTAGTTTATTAATAAAAAAAATAAAATAATAATAACACGTGCACACACCAATTGCATCGTCAGACTACCGATTTTAGGGAAACTCGTGGATTAGTAAGCTGAACCCGTGCCTTGGGCCTTATGGGAGTTACCAGCTGAAAGTCCACAAACCTCAGCCTCGTACCTTTGGGTATATTTTGCTGTGGTAACCTGAGCCTACCCATTTTAGTCGACCTTGCATTTGCATTTGCACAAAAGAATGTCGAACTGGTATTACAATAGCCAATACAACGAATATCCGACTGATTTTCAAAATGGACACTACTACTTCATATCATAGTGAGCCCAATTACTATTCGCACGCGCACATGTCATACGAGCAAGAAAATAAGGAATATTACAGTACTAGTTCCTCGTCTTTGGACGACTTAATTAAACAATTGAAAACTAGTCCTTATTATGATCCTTCCGTTCCTATTCTACCCCTAGAAGAGTCTCTCAAACTGATAGATGTTTCTTCTGATCCTATTCTTCCTCTAGAAGAGTCTCTCAAGATGATGGCTGAGAATACCAATAGGTTTGTGTTAGAAACGAACGAAGGAATTGCTCGGAATAATCTTGACTTCCAATTTATCCTTAAAAATGAGAATAGTTATTCGCATAATCAAGATGACGAGGTTAGAATTGATGAGGATAGTGTTGATGAAAAATATGAAACATGTAGGCATGGTAATCAGGAATTTGTTATTCCAATTGAGCTTTATAATGATAATGTTATTTCTATTTCAAATCCAAATAATTTTAATAATTATTCACCTATTCAAAAGGACGAGGATTTGACTAGAGATACTCCCGTTTTAGACGATATAGTATTTCCTTTTGATTACGAAGCCGATATTGGCTTAGAGGAACGAGTTTATTCTAAGAGTAATATTTTAGAGTCTACAGATTTAGAAACAACAGTCTTAGACGAAGAAGATGAACTCGTAGAGCTTTTAAACATGTATGAGGATGCGTCACCTGAATATGACCTCCAAGAAGCAATTGACCATTTTCAGGATTCTGATGATCTAGAAATTAGGGAAATTGTAGCTAGTCTATCTAGAGACACCCAGAACTCTAAGTTTGGGGGTGACTATCATTCTCCATGTGCCTTACCTTTAGATCTTACAGAGATCCCTCACTTGGGACTTGATATATGTGCCTCAACCATTGTGCCAGATTGCCTTCATACTAGTTCATCAGAACCTAATAATGTCCAGGAAGAAGTTCAGTTGTTAGAAACCCATCCTCTGGTTGATATGGTTTACTCAGGCTATGATACCAAGATTGACTTTGTTTTCCCACCAAATATTTTTCTTCCAAATGTGGGAACGTTTGAATTTGAAATGTGTCAATTATTAAGTTCTGAGACTAAACCTAATTATTTTAGGAAAATAGAATTGACACATTTGCTTAAGAATGACCACCACTCTCATTATGGTCAATCGTGTAAGTCAAATCGATTGACTTAGAGGATCCTCAATTATTCAGGTTATTATTGTGTGCTTCTAAATTTTTCCAGACCTTAGAACCTGATATTTCGGATCTTACTTATGAGGAGGTGCAGCCCATGAAAATATTTTATTTAGACCCCTTTATAGAACCGGAACCTGAACCACAACTAGATGTGGTTGTCTTAAACAAGAAACTAGGCAAGGGTGTGCTTTGTTTATTCTTGGTTTGTTGCAGTTTCCTTTTAACTGTGTTAACACTTTTTGATGCAGATGATCCACAGTTGTTTCGGTTATTGCTTTATGATATGAAGTGATTAATTCTTTCTTATGTCCTGGTCAAGACGTTAAACTTAGCACTTCTTGGGAGGTAACCCATGCTCATGCAACACGGTAATATCTTTCCTTAACTCTTTTGCTTCAAATGGTAACAGTTTCTCCTTGTTCATGCTTTTAATTTTATCTTTAGAACATTGAGGACAATGTTAGATTTAAGTTTGGGGGTATGGGAGAAACTTTTTAGTTGCATAAATAAACTCCAGAGCCTAAAAATTTATGTTTATTAAGGATGGCACTAACTAATCTAAGTGGATGGAAGCATTTTGGTTGTAGGAGTTGAGGAACCAATCTGATTAGATGGAAACATCTAAAGAGTCTATTCATAAAAGCACAGAGCTCAGGTGTTAGAATTAAAGAAAAAACATGGTAGTTTCGCCATATCTCGTTGAATCCTTTTCACTTCTATTTTATTTGTTTTCTTCAAAATATGTTTCTCTAAGTGATTAGGTGGGGCTCACGATTCAAGTTGTTACCACTGTTAGGGTGAAATAGAGTGATTGAGATATAAAAAAAAAAAAGAGAGAGAGAAATTGAGACCAGACCAACCGGAATAAATTCAATAAAGTCGACCACTGGAACCCTTGTATATGCCAGTTGTGTTGACCTAGAGTTAGGATTATCGACCATTGGTTCCCTTGTATATGCCGGTGTGTGATATATTAGTCCAGACCAAGTATCTCATCCATTAGGATAGGTTCGTTTTGGCAGTGGCCTTCAGACAGATATGAGAAACACCGTTCACATAGACAGCACCAAAACCATCTACGTTTTTCTATATCCATTTCTTACTCTATCCATGTGATTGGTCGACTCCGGTTATGATGTCCAGACTATCCGAGTAGTGAGAGCTGAATTTTAGATGACTTATATATGAATTTTAGTATGCTTGAGTGCAAACTATTTGGTACATCAATTGGAATTTCGCATCGAGGTACTTCCTCTTTTAGTCAATAAGTATGCCAACCAAGGAGATTCTTTAGTGCCTTCCAAGGTTTTGACGCATACAAACTAGATGAAAAAAGCTAGTACACTTGGTGTTGACATAGATTTTGCAGAAAAATTTCTGAGACTCCATTCATGTTCTTGTTGGTGGTTTAGTAAAGGTTTTGTGGGTATATCTCTTGTAAACCCTCCCGAGACTATAACGATTGGAAATATGATTCCGGCCACTAGGGCCACCTAGGGGTTTAAAGGCTTATTGCATACGCTAAATGCAATCGTCTTCTTTGAGCCAAAGGTACATTGTACCGAACTTTTTGCAATGTTATTCATAATTAGTGTTGGTTCGTCTAAAGGGAATTTATGGATTTTTTGGTCCATTGATATGACTACTCAGGTGGTTGTTAATTCAACGTTGAAACAGAGGGTGTTCTTATATCTTTTGTTCATGCAAGTTGTTTTCAAATTCTAGAAGAGAGTTATGGCAATGGCTCTCTTCGTTGATATAAATACTCCCTGGTTGGTCATGGGAGACTTTGTTACATGCATTGTTGAGAGAAGAAAGGGAGGGTGCGAGTTAGGATTTTTATTTTGTAGATTTGATTTGCTAACCAAGTTTGAGGACTAGCAAATAATAAGTTTGGGGTATTTGATAGATCCATTATGTTGAAACAAAAGTCAAGGAATAAATGGCGCATTTATTTTGTGTGATCTAATATAATCTCAATTATGTATATTGTTAGTGTTCGAGGCAAGGTGATTTTGCCTATGCTTTGCTTATTTGGTTATTTTATGTCTTTCTTGGTATGGAGGTTTCTACTTTCCGGACGGTATTTGGGTGTGCAAATCATGGTCGTGAAATACCGCCACATTAGTAATGTTAGAAATAAGCTTTTATGTAATGTTGTAGGTGCAAATTTGGATAGCTAGGGTCCAGGAGTAAAGGTTTTGTGGGTATATCTCTTGTAAACCCTCCCGAGACTATAACTCGGCCACTAGGGCCACCTAGGGGTTTAAAGGCTTATTGCATACGCTAAATGCAATCGACGATGCCTGCGACAGTGAGTTAGGATTTTTATTTTGTAGATTTGATTTGCTCGGGACTAGCAAATAATAAGTTTGGGGGTATTTGATAGACGCATTTATGTGTCTAATATAATCTCAATTATGTATATTGTTAGTGTTCGATTTTGTGCTTATTTGGTTATTTTATGTCTTTGCAGAAATAAGCTTTTGCGGCAAATTTGGCTCGAAAAGTGGTATTTGCGCTCGTGGGAGAAAATTACTATTCGGACCCCTCATTTGGATAAGGGGCACCTAAATTACTAAGGGGTGACCACTTGCTATTCACACCCCATGAACGGATAAGGGGCATCCATGTTCTTCCCCATTTGAACCAAGTTTTGGCGGGAAAAATTTTAACAATAGCGAACTCCCGTGACTTGGATTTGGACGTGAATTTCTCGTGGATTTTTGTTGGACCAAGTTGGTTTGGGCTTGGTTTGATCAGACAGGCAAGGTACATGGATTAGAATCGAAAATAAAGGGAGATATGGGAAGATTTCCCGAAACAGGGTTGTGAGATATATCGGGACTGAATTGCTTTATTTGGCAATTACAGTGGTGAAAGAAGAAAGATATCTTCTCTGTCAGATAGTTATCTACCTATTAAGAGCTTACAAACATCCCAGAGACGCGGAAGAAGATTTGAAGGAGATATTCTCGTGACTTGGCCGTGAAGTAGAAGAAAGAAATAAAAGAAAGATTCCCGCGAGTTTTAATCGACCTGTTGGGTATATATAGGTGATGTGAGGTTAAGAGAAGGTGATCGGGAGTTTGGGTACGCTTCAGAGGAGGAAATCACGCTACAGGAGGAGTTGCAGCAACAGCAGAGAAGAAGAAGAAGAGAAGTTGTAGACGACACTTCAGAAGTGTCGTTATCAAGAACACGAAGAACAGACTCGCAGAGGCAGTCGATTATTCTGCAACATATATGATTTATCGTTTATTATAACAGTGACTTGCAACACTTATAAACATTGCAGTTTTTTGTTTTCATTACTCTTCTCTCTTTTGACTATTGTAAACACACTTTTGAGCCATGAATAAATATTTTGAGCGTATTTTCACCATGTGGAGCTAAACCCAAACACTGGGATGACGGAGGAAACCGATTCTCAACACTATGGTAATTTTATTAAATTCTTTTTACGACTTTTGCATTAATATAATTTGAATTATGATTTTAAATTAATTAGTTGTGATTTAGTTTGATGGGTTATGCTTAGCTTAGGTGTTTTGATAATCCATGCTTACCATTTACAATTAATGTTTTATAAAATCTACCTTGGCAAAGATTTAGAGTCAATAACTATTATTTTTTGGAGCTATAATTGTCAAAGAATTAATAATTGAACCATAGAAAAAGAGTTCGGTGAAATCCTGATTCCCAGTAACTCTCAACTTTGTTAAAATCTTTTCTTTGTTTCTAGTATTTTATTTAAGTAAGTCCTAAAATCAACAACTTCCCAAGTCCGAGCGAACGATACTCTACTTACCACTTCAAAACTATATCATGTTAGTACCGATTTTTGTACTTATTTTGGTATTTTATGTCTTTGTAGGTATTTTTGGAGAAATAAACATGTGCGGAAAAATTGGCTCGAAAAGTAGTATTTGCACCCCCGGGAAGAATTACTAAAGGCACCCCAGGAATATGTTGGAGGCACCCTAGAGAAGCGCCAAAAGCACCCAAGAAGAATTTTTAAAGGCACCCAAAAATTTACTATTGGCACACCCCAGTTGGATAAGGGCATCTCACTGATTAGGGGCACCCAGGTGTTAAAAGTGCCCAACTTTTGGGTCGGGGCCACCTCATCTTCATCGTTCTAAAGTGGAAAAAAGGCGAGAAAACTAATACAGAGTTGCATACTTTGTTATGAAAAATTTGGACGAGTTTTACGTGGACTTTTTCATGGATTTCAAGTGGTATGGGTCTGCGGCGTTGAAACATGATTTATAAGCACTGCAAATTCAAAAAAATAAAAGCAACTTCGAGTTTCATGAAAACAGAGGCAGAAAATGTCTTTTATCTGCGTAATTTCCCGGACAGGATTGTGAAGAGTTTTAGTCGGAGTTGGGCTTGATGTTCGACTAGGATAATCCTGTTTGACCGAATCAAGGAAGGTAAAGAGTTTTGTTTCGAAAATAAAGGGAGGAATACGTGGATTTGGTTAAAACAGGGAGGTTGGATATTCATGGGATTTCTTTTGGAAATTGCATGTGGAAATCTTCTTTGCTCAATCTTTTATGAGAAAACCATGTGTTTGGAGTGTATGGACTTGTGCAGACACGAGAAGGAGACAAAAAAGGGAATTTTCCTGTAAAGAAGGACAATAAAACCCGTGAAGAATAATTGAGTATATTTTGCAATAAATCGAAGATATTTAGGTCATGTGAAGTATATAAAGGGTTCTGGGGGTTCATAGAAGGGTTATCGAGCGTTAGGGGTTAAAATGGAGAAGGAAGAATCGCTGCTAAGAGAGTTACAACAGTTGCAGGAAACTTCCCTGCTGCTGTTGGTGAAGAAGAAACCGAAGAACAAAATACTGCAGAAGACAGTCATTAAGTTTTCCACAAAACAGAACTGTCGTTCTTGCTAGAGTAGCATCTCGTTGTAACAATTGATTCACAACTCTTATAAACGTTGCAGTTTTCTGTTTTTATTCTTCTTCTTTCTTTTCACCATTGTAAACACATTTTTGAGCTATGAATAACAATTTTGAGCGTGTTTTCAGCATGAAGAGCTAGACCCCATCACTGGGATGACGGAGGAAGCCAACTCTCATCACTATGGTAATTTTATTTAATTCTTTTTATGACTTTTGCATTAATATAATTTGAATTATGATTTTAAATTAATTAGTTGTGATTTCATTTGATGGTTTATGCTTAGAGTTAGTTCTTTTGATAAGCCATACTTAAGATTTACAATTAATGTTTTATAAAATCTACCTTGGCAAAGATTCAGAGCCGATAATTGTTATTGGTGAAGCTATAATTGTCTAAGAATTAATAATTGAACCATAGAATATGAGTTTGGTGGAATCCTGATTCCCAGTAATCTCGCAATATTGTAATTATCTTTTTCTTTATTTTCTAGTTAATTTTATAATTTAAGCCAGAAATCAACTTCCCAAGTCCGAGAATCGAATTCCCTTCTTACCACTGTAAAAACTACATCACCAAGAGCTCACCGCACTTTGTTGAGTTTCAAGAATATTTGTGCTGATGGTTACCACTTGGAAACTTACTGTGAAGATGGAATTGAGAACATATGCGTGATTTTTAGTGGATGTGGAAAGGAATACATCTTAGAAAAACTAATGAGTCATTTTAGTTTATTGTACAACACTACTATTAGGATTACTGAATCACGGGTTATTACCAATGATGTATTGATGGCGAGTGAATTATACAAGCTTTGGCACGATCGAATAGGGAACCCAGGTCGTGATATGATGGTCTGTGTTTTGAAGAACTCACATGGATATCCCTTCTTTCGAATGAAAAAAAAAATGGAACAAAGGTTGTTACAATACATAGTAACAATGTGCTTTCTAAAGTAACTGATGCACAATCTTTACCTTCTAAAGTAAGAGAAGCGCAACCTTCACCTTCCAAAGTAATTGAAGCGTACCCTCTATCCCATTTTTTTCGTTTTCCTTGTCGAAATCACGTCACTCATTTTGCAAAGTTTGTTCTTTAGCAAAGACGGGATTTAGGTCGTCCTATATTAAAGCAACCAAACAAAACATTCTATTTTACAAAGAATACAAGATATTTGTATACTTATACATCCATAATACATACTATTCAGTTATTTTATGGTTCTAGTAGATGCTTTCACCAGTTGGTCACACGTTGCATTGTTGTCCACAATAATGTTGCATTTACAAAGCTCCTAGCAAAAATCATCCGATTAAGGGTTCACCATCCTGATCATCCGATCAAGTCTATCAGACTTGATAATGCTGGAGGATTTATATCTGAAGGATTTTATGATTTTTGTATGTCTAATGGAAGCTTAGAGAATCATGTACCCCATGTACACTCTCAAAATAGTCTCGCAAAATCTACCATCAAAAGGTTACAGATAATATCTAGGAAATTGGTTATGTGTTCCAACCTGCCTATTACTAAGTGGGGGTACGCCATATTGCATGCAACATTACTTATTCGCTTGAGTCCCACTACTAGCCAACCATTTTCTGCTTACTAGTTGGTAACTGAATACGAGCATGTGTTTATGGGTGAAAACTATTTCTGCCGGTTTTGGTAATTTGGGTGTGTGGATGAGAAATGAATCTAAACCCTAAACAAATGCACTGCACGGGAGTGCTTGTGATTCGAGAAATCAATTTGTACAACTCTGGCCTAAACCAAGAAATGGCCGTTCCAGACTTGCTTCGGTCACAAAGTGAAGGAGATAGGGTTGATCTTAGGGAGGGAAGCGAAGAAGGTGTTGAGATTGTGAAGGTGTTGGTTGTGTACGACTTGTATCAGAAAGCTGAACTGGCCTGCAGAATGTAAGCTATCAGTTCTGGTGTTGGGATACGATTGTATCAACACTTGGTATTCTGTCTTGTCTTGTGTTGTGGAAATAGGGAGGAGAACCTATTTATACAAGTCATTAAGCCTAACCCACGTCTCTCATGGGAAGAGGAGGAAGTGGAGTAATGGAGTAGGGAGTTGTGTGTTAGTGTCACACAACCAGTCTTGCCCACTTCTCGTGTCATCACTAACCGTCCATGACTTCCTAACACGTTCTTGTGATGGCGCGTTGTGCGCTGCACGCTGTAAACCGCCAGACCAATACCCTAGTAAGTATCCCCCAGTTTATGACATGATTGATATCTCGATCGTGTGGATCGTGGGACCCACAGGAAGTAGCATGTAATGCTAGGTTAAATAACTAAGTTATTTGGGAAGTCGATACTTATAAAATATCGTGTGTATTCTATGCATGTAATGCATCGAATATATTCAGCACGTATGAAGCATCGCTATTTTAAGGCTTAATGGAGTAAATCACGATCAAGCGTCTTAAAATAGCATCACATCCAACCATCTTCGAGTGATCGTTTGGAGGCTGCATGGGCGATCCATGCTTTGACCGATCACTCTATGTGGAAGAGTGGTGGACGGTGATCATGGGAATGCTTCATTGGTCTCTTGACTCCTAGCCAGGGCTGTTCAACCAAGCTGGTGGAGTTGGACGGACGAGATAATTTTATGACACTCATCTGCGACCGTTGATAGAGTTTAGGGTCTTTAAAAGGTGTGCAAGCATCACTCTTCATCTTGGTCGAAACCAAGCATGGGAGGTACACAGACCGACCGGGCATGCGTGTAGATGACTTCTTTGGTGTACATGTCCATACCTCATTACCCCATGAAGATATAATCTAGGCCACTCAATTTGTCTAGCAAAGTTAAGTGGTTGAGATCGGTTTGCGACAGAAATCCGTTGCCGCAAAGGAATCGGGGACCGCGCGTCCATGCCTAGTTTGGGCACACGGTGATCGTGTTGACATGCTCAGAACCTGTTAAGTCCACATCTACACCTTCCATCTATGCTTGCGAAGATGGACGCTCGTGATCGATTAGTGATACATGTAATATGCCGCAAACCCTAATTAGGGTTTTGGATTGGTCGTGTGTACACGACTTCAGCCTAATGGTTTGGCAGGTTATGCTCCTCCTTTGGGGAGGCCGACCATGTAGGGCCCACATTGGCTCGGTGGTGAACATGGTGATACCTGACTGACGGTCCTAGGCCTTATCTAATCCATCCAAACATGCTGGTGAAGTTGGATGGTCGTGATCAATTTGAGAACTTAGTGGAATTTCCTGCGACCCTTTAAGCATTACGCCGGCCATACTTTGGGAAAACGCACGTTGCTCTATGGCTAGGTCGAAGATGGTCGACCACGCAGGTAGAGAGAGGGGCCCGCCGGTGTGCAGGACAACGCTTGTCCACCCGCCCATGGGATGTTCTATGCTGTCCAACTATGCCGGCGAAGTTGGATGGACGCGATCTATTTGAGACCGTCACTGGCAGTCTTGTGCGTACATGTTTTCTAAGCTGCTCCACACTAGCCCAACCATCCTACTCTAGGCTGGTGTTCGGTGGTCGTTTGGGAGACGTGGTATGCATTCGACCGACCAGGGAATAAACGGGCCCGCTGGTGGTCATTAAGGTGGTAGCCTGCTCCTACTGAGGATCGTCTAGGCTGGTTAAATCATGCGGCCAACTTGCGTGGTCGTGATTATTTCTGAGACTGACATGGACAGTCCAGATACTCGATCGGGCTAGTATAATACACCGAGAGATGTATGCTCAATCGGGCTAGTATAACACACCGAGAGTTGTAGCCTGTACGGGTATTTCGTGCATGCCTCATTAGTGAAACTTGGAGATTCGTGTTACTCTGCTGGGAGCAACACTCAGTCGTCATGCCGCACCAATAATGAGAGTTCAGCGGGAACAACACAGGAAATACAAGGTTGGTCATGCATTAATTGATAATGCTATAAATTCATAGGGTATATGGGATTGTTGCTACATGCTCCATTTTAGGTGAATTAGTAAAGTGGAGAAGTATTCATCACTTATCAGTGGCTTTATCCTTTGCAGGATGTCAGCGCATAATTTTAGCTTTTACAGTTTTAGCCTTAAATGAAAATCCACCATCAACATTAAGTCCCCTGCCTAGCGCATAATGGTTACACTATTGTGGGGTAGGCATGAGATGGTGAAAAATTTGTATACTGAAATGATTAGGCTAAAGTAAATACGCACTTACCGCATTGATAGATATCGCCAGGTTCTGTCTGGAGCTGGTCAAACCTGATTAGGGTTGTGGAGGAAGCAGGACTTGGTCAGGTGAGCCGGTTCCCTTTGGTTTCCTCCGTACATATCTGGACAGAGCTTGGACCGTTTCTTGGACTGGGTGTGTAGGATCAGAATATCGCAATAACAATACCTCGCGAGATTAATAAACGACAGCATTGCGAAGGTGTCGCAGATGAGTAATATAAATGACGCAATGAATGACGACAACCAAAACACGAGAAAGATGTGAAGGCCCAGCGAGATCTAAAAGAGTTGCGAGATTATATATTTGTACACTTGTGATATTTCGCAAGTTATTCCCGAAAATAAAGGACAGCTTAGCTGTCATCCATTATGTAATACCCTATATAAGGAGTCGAGCAAGCCTATTCTAAGGGGGGCTTCTTTTCGAGTGTTGAGCAATCATTAAGAGGGAGAAAGTTTGTAGAGATTATAATTTCTTTAGCTCTTTTCTATTTTTGCCTGGTAAACATTCAAGAAAGTAATCAATAAAAGTTATAATTGTTCATTTTCAATGGCTTAGTTGTGTGGATTCTTGTGTGGGGTGTAGTGTAGGATTTCCTGCAACTACATATTGGCGCTAGAAACAGGGAGCACTGAGGATGTGAGATTGGATATTGTCATTAAAATTGTTCAAATCAAAAATATGATGGATGAATTGTTTAAAATGGAGAAGGCCATAATCAAGGAGAATAAGGGAGAATGGGAATGTAATATGATTACAAAGACGATGGCTAATAAATTTCATGAAAATATCAGAGGGAGAATACATAAGCGAGATTTTGAAGGAAAGAAAATTGTAACAACAGAGAAGGCATTACCCTTAAAAGAATGGGAAAAACAGAAGATTATGTTCACAGCAACAGAGATACCAAGAGAGAATTTAAGCCACACGTCTCCACTAGTGATTACAACAAACACAAGCAAGGAAGAAGGAAAACCAACAAAAACAGTGGAAGAATGGGCAATAAATAGAACTTTGGTGGACACAGGGAGTTCAGTGAATATAATGTTTTATCATGCTTATAAAGAATTGGGGTACAAAATTGAAGAAATGACTTCCGCAACATATCATATCTATGGTTTCGGCAAATCCATAACAAAACCTAAAGGGGAGATAAAAATATGAATTTTGTTGGGAGAAATTGAAACACATCTGACGTTATGTGTAGTGGATATGGAATCACCATATAACATGTTGTTGGGAAGACCATGGATATATGCAATAAAAGCTGTAGCATCGACATTTCATCAAAGTGTCAAATTTCCTATGCCGAGTGGAATTGGCGAAATCAGAGGAGATACCGATAAAGGAAGGAAATATAATCAAATCGAAGTAAAACATTATGAAGAACAGGTGAAGAGGCGTAAAGATCGCAAGAAGATGGCAAAAGCAGCGAAAAAGGAGGAAGAATTTAGAACTTACATGATAAGAGCATAAGAAGGAAAAGGAATATATGGCGAAGAGAATGAACTTGCGAAGGAAGTAAAAGGACCAACGCCCATGGGAGAACCGAAGTCTAGCTACACTGCGGCAGAGCCAACAAAGGAAGTGAATATCGGAACTGAAGAAGAACCCAAGATGTTAAAAATTGGGACTAAAATGGAGGCAGATGAGGAAAGAAAGACTATCGATTTGTTGCGAGATTATAAAGACATTTTCGCGTGGGATATGGATGAGATGCCTAGAATAGATCCATCTGTAGCTTGCCATAAATTAGAGATTGATAAAAATGCAAGACCATTCAAGCAGAGAATTAGAAAAATTGCAACAGCATATCATCCTCAAATAGAAGAAGATTTACAGAAGATGCTTGACGCCGGAATTATGGATAGCAAATATGGTCGTAGTCCTAAAGAAGAAAAAAGGGATAAGAATTTGCATAGATTTTACCGATCTAAACAAAGCTTGTCCAAAAGATAGTTTTCCTTTGCCAGATATTCCGCAAATGGTTGAGTCGGCATAGAAATGAAAGGATATCCTCTCTTGATGGATACAAGGGATACAATCAAATTCCTCTCATTGAAGAAGACCAAGAGCATACGCCTTTTTCGCTCCAAGAGGATTATCTTTGTTACACAAAAATGCCATTTTAGTGCGAAATCTTTGGAGCAACATACCAAAGGATGGTAGAAAAAGTGTTCGAAAAATGGATACATAAAACACTAGAGGTATACGTGGATGACATGTTAATAAAAAGTAAAGAAGCAAAAGATCATGTACGGGATTTGAAGGAAATTTTTGAATAAATGAGACATTTCAACATCAAAGTAAATCCGGAAAAATGTACCTTTGGGGTGGCATCTGGAAAAATTTTAGGATACATTGTGTCAAAAGAAGGAATACAAGTCGATCCCGGAGAAAGTACAAGCAATTCGCGATATGCCGACACCACAAGAATGATGAAAGATGTGCAAAAGTTAAATGGACTATTAGCTTCGCTAGGAAGATTCATCTCGCGATTATCTGATAAGTGCAAGCATTTTTTCAACATACTTAAAAAAGGAGCGAAATTTAGATGGACAGATGAATGTGAAAAGGCGTTACAAGGAATAAAAGAACATCTAATGGATATATCAATCTTACAAAAAGCGAGCAGGGGAAGAATTACTAATTTACCTTGCGACAACCTCGCATGCACTAAGCGCAGTATTACTGCGAATGGACGCAGGAGTGGAAAAGCCAATCTATTACATCAGCAAAACATTCAATGCCGCGGAGAAAAATTATTCAAAAATTGAAAAACTAATTTTGGCATTAGTTTACGCAACATTTAAACTTCGCATCTACTTCGAAGCACACACGATTAAGGTAATGACAAAAGTACCAATTGAGTCGGTAATGAAAAATTCAAAAAGGTCAGGAAGGGTTGAAAGATGGAATGCTCAAGTAAGTCATTGCAAACTCAAATATGAAATACTATCCTCACCCAAATCACAAGTTGTTGCAGACTTTTTAGCAGAATTTCCATTGGAAGAGGATGAAGCAGTGGAAGAAATGATGGATATATAAGAAGAACATGGAAATCCAAGGGATTTATTAACTAAGCCAAACAGATGGGAAATATTGGTAGATGGATCGTCAAATGGAGAAGTTAACGGAATTGGGATCATTGTAATTTCGCCAGAAGGCAATAAAATGGCTTTTTCTTTCAGATTGGAATTTGCATCTACCAACAATGAAACAGAATATGAAGCTATAATACATGCTTTGCGATTCGCAATAGAAATGAAGTTGGAGAATGTAAGAGTCACCAGTGATTCCCAGTTAGCTATTCGCGAGATAAAAGAAGAATATACTACAAATGAACCATTTAAAAATGTTACACGGTGGGGATGCTGCAATCACGGTGGCGGAAGATCTTTAGCACATAAGGCATATCGGATTTTATATATATAGAAGATGGAGAACTTATTCACAAAGTTAAAAATGAAAATTTATGAGAAACTTATTTGTTTTATCATTACGAGGTCAAAGAAAGGAGAAAAGGCGTGAAATATCGGGGCATCCTCGATATAAATGGTTGATTTCCTTTCTTAGAATTAAAATGCAAATTATGATTCTCTCTTCATTGGCAGTTATCATGTCCTCATAGCTCAGTGGCGGCTATTTTTAGGTATAAAATGATCTCGCACGGAGGAAAGGGGTCAAAGGGCCTTGAAAAAAATACAAAAAACTTGTTGAAGAATTGTCGGCGAAGATACTAAAAATAAAATGGAGACACATATCAAGAAGAGACAATAGAGTCGCGGATGCTTTTGCTTTTATATCAAGTATGATGACAGATCCAACTGCGAGATGCATAAAAATACAGACACTTCTATCACCGTCAATCAACAAAGAGGAAGAGGAAGAAGCAGAAGTAATGCTCATAGAAGATGGAGCACAAAGACCCTATTGCGAACATTGGAGAACAGTATTTCATGCTTATCTAATGAAAGGAGAAACGCCAAGAAATAGATTAGAGATGCACAAATTAAAAAGCCGTGCAACAAATTATGAATTAAGAGACGGGGTATTATACCGAAGATCCTTTAATGGACCCTCGTTTAGATGCTTAACACGAAAGGAAGGAGAAGCATTATATTATTTTTTTAAAGTGTTAAAAATGTTACACACGGTGGGGGATCTTTGGCAATCACGGTGGCGGAAGATCTTTAGCACATAAGGCGAAAATGCAAGGCTATTATTGGACATATATGCATGAAGATGCGAAACAAATATCAAGACGTTGCGAAGATTGTCAAAGGCACGGAAAGAAAATACATGCACCAGGAGCACCATTAACCTCTTCTACAAGTGTATGGCATTTTGGAAAATGGGGGTTAGATATTGTAGGACCATTTTTACAGTGCAGGCAGAGGAGATATCGATTGTCGCTACAGATTATTTCACAAAGTGGCGAAGTAAAACCAAGACAACACATTCGCGATAAAGATATTTTTACCTTCATATTCGAAAACATAATATGCAGATTTGGAATTCAAAGACAGTTGGTATCGACAATGAGAAACTTGATTTGAGGGACAAAATATAGAATTGTCGCTTAATGCATTTGAAATAAAATGTGGGAAATCAACTCCTTTATACCCATGAGCCAATGGACGGCGGAAGCAACAAATAAAACAATCGCAGATATCTTGAAGAAGAAGTTAGAAGGACATAATAAGGCATGGTGTGAACAAGTGATAATGCAGTATGGGCTTACAATACAACAAGGCGAGAAGCTACGGGAATGTCACCATTTTGTCTAACATATGGAGTTGAAGCTGTACTTCCGACATAAGTTATTATTCCAACAACAAAGAGAGAAGCTTGGGAGAAAAATCTTAGTGCGGGTAACATTTTGGTTAAATTAGATGAATTAGAGGAAAAGAGAGAAAGAGCACTACAACATATGGAGAATTATCAGCGAAGATTAGCTAGAGAATATAACAAACATGTCAAGACACGCGAATTTCAACCAGGTGATATGGTATTGAGAGAAACACCAGTATATCAACGAGAAAGTGGTGGCAAGTTGGCGAAAAAGTGGGATGGACCTTATATCATCAAGGAGATAGTCGGAACAGGGGCATATAGATTAATGGATCCTGAGGGCAAAGATGTGGGCCAAAGATTGGATAGACCGTGGAATAGATTATATCTCAAGAAATATTACCCATAGAAGATGGAAGGGAAAGAATAGGTTGCGAAATATTGAATGGATGAAATTAAATAAATTCATATGAAAATTTCTTGCGACAGATTGATTGCGAAATTGCATAAAATAAAGAAAGAATGTGCGAATATCTCGCAAATAAAATAACAAGAGATAATCAAAAATGAATGATTTATACGAATGGGACGAACCTTTATGGCGTACACCCTAGTTCGCGAATGATATTTCGTAAGAGGCAAATGTAAAACCTAAAGTGCGTCATATAAGGGGGTATCTCTTGACATGGCTCAGGGAAAAGGTTACACCGCCCTTGGAACCTGAGTCATGAAAATTTGGGGTCAATAAAGCCCATCCGGGAGAGATACCTTGGATTTCCAACTATATAAGGTTATACCCTGGTTGGACGACCGAGGGTCTCTTCCAAGGAGTCAGTGTATGACCAAGGCGCCGAGGTACACGGTTGAGCCAAGAGTGCCTGGGGCATTTGAAGTGTCTCGGCCATTCTTGGCAAGTCTTGGGACATCTTTTGCACTCGACCGAAGAAAACTCCACTTAGGGTGCAGTCTCGTAACCATAAGCCCAATAGGTATAAGGGATAAGAGGCTGCGAAAACAACCGGTTGTTGTTAAGACCGGATGGGAGGAGATAGTCTTGTATGGCCGATGTACGCCTCCTTGAAGGGGCAACCAGGGAGATGATAAGGGCGGCACCCTCCATTAGGGAGCTGATAAGTGTCTTAAGACGCAAATGTCATGAGGCTCTATTTTCGCAAGAAAATTTAGGCTTGTCATATTTGTGCGATGATCCTGAAGAGGAAATAATACTAACTCGAGGGTAAGACGAGATCAATGGGTCTTTACATGAAAGTGTAGGGACGTCCTGCGATTTCGTCGCAAGATGGCAATGTCATGGGGCTTTAAGTTCGTGAGACTTTTTTAGGCCTGTCATATTGTCGCAACAAAAACATCCTGCAGAGGCAACAATACTAAAGAAATGATAAGGCAAGATCAATGGGTCCTTACATGAAAATGTAAGACGTCCTGCGATTTTGTCGCAATGAGGGGTGGCAAAATAAGACCTTTAACTAGGAAGGCAAAATAAGACCACACAAGAGCAATGATAAGGCAAGATCAATGGGTCATTACATGAAAATGTAAAGACAACCTGCGATCTTGTCGCAATGATGAAATTCAGCATAAATAAAGATAATGGAAAATACAATGGTAATTATTAAATATCAAGAATTATACTCGTTGCAAGAAAGAAAATTCTAAGGACTCCTCCTATCGTTTTCTTCTATATTCCAGGTACTGCTCCGCGCTTATCCGATCTTCTGATTGATCGATACTGATAAATTTTTTTTTTGTGTAACCAAAATTTCTTCTTATTTGCAGTTTATCATGGAAGCGGTTGGTGATGATCACTCTGTAACTTCTCCAGAAAAAAGTTTCGAAGTCAACAAGCCTGAGGAGGTTGGTGCACATGAGGAAGTAATGGCTAAGATTGATCTCCCACTCCGCGAAGTCGGTCGTGCTATACATGGGATGTCCATTCTGCACCTGCGTATTGCCAGGGGACGTATCTGTGCCCTTTCAGCTGCGATATACATGGAGGAGCAATGGAGGCGCGATGAAGCGTTGCGAGTACCAACGAGCGCAAGAGCTGAGAGGTTTGCAGCACGGTTAAAGAGGTGGAGGGTTGACCACAAACGGCCTCTTGGTAAAGATAAATGTGATTATCCAATCCACGATGGCGTGATAATCCTCGATTCTGACACAGACGAACCTGAGCATCTGAAAGTGACCAACACAATTCCCAATGCTGTCGTGGTTTTTGAGGAAGATGTGGAAGCTGTCTCTGTTGATGTTGTTGAGGCGGATAGCGTTGCTGCAGAAATATACGAAGTGGAAGCTGAGGCAGATCCAGAGGAAGAAGCAATAGTGGTCCACGATGGCGATGGCGTTGAAGCAGGCTCCAGTGGTGGTGGAGACACAACCAATCTTCTTGACAACTAAATCTTCTTGTTCTTTCTTTTTTCTTCTTTTCTGGGCTTTCTTGTGATTTGTGAACATTCTCCTTGCACTCGGTGGCGGCTGAGTTTAAGGTCTTTTTTGCTTGCTTGATTGAATAAAGGTTTTACATTATTTTTGGATGTAAATCTCTCAACATGGCTATATCAAATGTGATCATATGTTGTTCTTGTAATAAAAAAGAGAATACCATGATGAAATACCATGGACCTGTCTATGCTCCCGGCGCGAGATCTCCCTGGTCTTGCTGGGTAAATGGTGGTTTAGATCGACTCGAATTTTGTGTCTTCCTTTAGGAGGTAAAGAAGTTCCTAGATGGAAATAATATTTCAATTAATTTGAAAATTGAAAGTTGGAACCCTAATTATGAATGCAAGTATCGCAATCATTTTCTGGAGGAATTACAAATATGGCATGAAAAGGTAATTGTAGAAGAAAAACGCTGGAGGAAATAGCACAGCGTTTTAAAGTGTGGAGGACGCGGGAAAGTGGTAGCACAGCGTTTTAAGTTCGGTATGGTTTGAGCCATCGTGAGTGAATTGTTATGCCTTCCAGTTTATCAGTGTTGATGAGCTTGCAGTAGCCGCCTAGGATAACATCTGCTACCAGGTACGGTTCATCCTCCCTTTCGGTGGGTGAGTCAGGTGGAGTGGACATTTTCACCGTCATGCTCCCAACCTTGAATGCAGTCGTCTTCGTCACCAGATCTCCAATTCCAAATGGGTTTGGGCGTGCAGATACCTGGACCTTGGTCTTATCGTCTTTGACCAAGACAGCCTCTAAGCTCTTGATAAAACGTTTGAAGGGGCCGGCTTCCCATTCACATCTCCTAGCCGGGTTTGGTTTGTTGGTTGGAGCCAGTCCCCAGGGCTTATCAGAGTGAGGAGTGATTGGTTGCAAGAAGGGTTGCGTGATGAGACTTACTTGAGCTCGGAACCTCTTAATGTATGCTGATGGGCTCTCTCCAGGAAGTTGTGTCACATTGGCAAGCTGCAGGTGCGGCAACGGATGATGAGTGCCAAATATTGCATATTTATACACCTTTTTATTGGCATTTAACCCATCTTTTGTGCTCAGAAATCAGATATTATCCCAGATTCTGTTTTTTCTTTGTTTTCAAGAATAAATATTTGTACTAATTAATTTTGTGTTTTTAGGTAGTAAATAAAGCTCGGAGAAATTGAGGAGCCAAAAGAGCAGAAAATTGGAGGCAAGCGTCTATGGAGCAGAAAGCCAAAGCCCGCGCGCGCATCAGTTGCAACCCAACAAGTAGCAACCCATTTACAAGACATGGGCGTGAGCAGTCCAAGACCCGGCCCATAATCCAAATCCAAGACCCGTTTTATTCTGAGCCATTGAGATCTCCATCTTCTGCATCCAACGGTCGCTCCATTCGTCCCATCAAACTTTGCTTCTCCCGCTTCACACCGCAGCCACCTATATATTCTCCCATCAACCAAAACCTAACCTCATTTCTCTTCTCTTTCCCCTTCACCCGACAAACCCAGAGAAAGCCTCACCTCCTTCTTCCCCCGACCAGATTTGCAGAGCCACGTCCACCGTTTCTTCCCCGACACCACAGCCACCAACAGCACCAGCACAGCCGCCTTCCCCTTCTCTAGCTCAGCCTATCTCCACCACAGCTTCTCCCAACCCTAGAAGCTGAGCTAGAGATAAATGGAATTAGGGTTTGTACAAAAGCTCATTAATGGAGTTGCAGAGCCGATTTTACAGAGGGAACAACAAATTCAGAGGGTGATGGTGAGAGGGTATTCAATTATTTTCTGTTTTGGAGTGAATTAGGGTTTGACCTTGCATGTATAAATAGAAGAGGTAGTTTGATGTTTGGGGGCATGCCTGGGCTAGCCAGAGCACAAACTTAGTCTAATTTGTGTTTGAATTGTTCTTTTAATGTTCTAATTTGATTTACTCGGGTGTTGATGAAACCCCTAGTTTGTATGTTAATATAATCATTCTTCATGTGTTCTTGTTATGATTAAACTGTTTTAGGATTAATGCTTAGCTAATGAATCAAACAATTCTGTGATAGGGTGTACTGTAGAAAGACATCCTATACTAGGGGAGAGTTAGTGAGTTATCTAACCAAGGATCCACCTGAGACCTTCAAAGGAAGGCACAAGACACAATGGACAACTTTTTTGCCATAGCATAGAACTAGAGGGTTGATTCAATCACCCTAGTGCTCTCAGTAATTTTTTTACAATTTGTTCTGCTGCTTTAGTTTACAATCACAACCTCAACTCAGTCGTATCGACAACACCAAAACAACTCTGTCACTTGTTAGAAATCAGTTGTAGTAAGCCTTAGATCATTCACACACACACCATTTCTCTGTGGGATCGACCCGTATTTGCCTTGTTTTACATTGTAGACACCGTGCACTTGCGGTTTAACACGTAGGAAAACATCTTTTAAAGACCTACCAAGTTTTTGGCGCCGCTGCCGGGGACTTGGCGTGTGCTGTGCTGATCCTTTACTTGCTTCACTGAATTCCAGTCACCCCTGTACATATTTACTTTGAATTATTACTTTTAGCCCTGTATTAGTATAACTTAGCTGCTAGTGTTCTTTTTCTTTTTCTGCATCTTCTATTGCATATTTTATCATTACATTTTAGTTAATCTTAGCTGCATATTTACATCTCTGCACTTGTCATTCCATCTGTTATTGCATCATACATCTGCTAGTTTTTCATCTAATCTTGTTTACATCAACTATAGCTTACATTCACAACCTTTGCATCTATGCATCAGTACCTTATTAGTGTAACTTAGTTGTAATCATATTATTATTAGATGTGCATTTATAGCTAAGCATCTTTAAAATTAGCATGTTAAGTAATTACATTTCATCATCCTGATATATCAAGCATATTGTATCAACCCCTCCCCTGTCAGTCCAAACAAGCATCAGAGCTATTCACTTCCCCCTGTAAGATATCAAACTTCTGCACTTTATAACCTTCCCATTTGCTGCTTGCACTCGACTGCCCTGAAAAAACCAAACGGCATAACTCATTGTCATTACTCTCAGTTGCTTAGACTGATATTGATATTGTTTGAACTTGCTTATTCCCAGAGAACTAAAAATCTTTGTTGAGCTAATAGGTGCATTGGTAGGCTTATAAAGATGCCTACGACTATGTCTACTGCAAGTGCACAGGCCCATTGGAGGCAAGGGCAAGCACAGGTCGATCCCACAGAGAAATGGTGTGGCTATATGTTTGATCTAAGGCTTACTACAACTGACTTTTGAAGTGAGGTAGCACAAATGTGAACTGATTTTGGTTGTCGATATGACTAGTTGATGTGGCTCTAAACTAAGGCAACAAATAAGTAGAAAATGTTGTAACTGGTGATTTTGTGGCACTAGGGTGTTAGACTTCACCTCATGACCTTATGCTAAGGCAAAACACACTCCATTTATGTTCTTGTACCTCCCTTTGAAGGCCTCGGGTGGAGGAATTCTTTAGCAAACTCTCCTAACTCTCCCCTAGTATAGCTTGTCTTCTTACAGTACAAACTATCACAAGTTCATTTGGCTTGTTAGCTAACTAATTACTCCTAAAGCAATTCAACTGATCTCACTAATTCACCCCTAGTATAGCTTGTCTTCTTATAGTAAAAACTATCACAAGTTCATTTGATCAATACAACATACAATTACTCATTTCCATTAAGCACAGCAAGAACATAAATTTTGAACATGAGTTAACTCAACATGTGATTATGAGTTTCATCTACACCCTAGCAAATGTAATTAGAACATCACAAGAAACAATAAAACACAAATTAACTCTAAATTGGTGCTCACAGCTAGCCTGGGCATGCCCTCAAACATCCTCACCTCAGTTCTATTTATACATGCAACTCCAAACCCTAATTTACTTCAAATTGGAAAAGTAAAAGAGTACCCTCTCACCCACGTCGCTGAATCAGTGCTCTCCTCTGTCAATTCGTCTTCATCAACTCCCTTGATTGATTGTTGGGAAACCCTAGCTCTAGTTATCTCTAACCTAGCTTCTAGGGTATGGAGAAGCTATGAAAGAGATAACTCGAGAAAGAGTGGTAGAGCAGGTGTGGTGAGGGAGTGTTGGTGGCTGTGGTGTCAGGGAAGAAGATGTGGGTGGTGAGGTGGTGGCTCTGTAACAGGTATGGGTGAAGGAGGTGGAGAGAATGGTTTTCTCTGAACTGGTCGGGGGAGAAGATAAAGGGGATGGAAGTGAGAATGGTTTTGGTCGAGGGTATAGGTGTAGGTGATTTTGTTGTGAAGCAGGTGTAGCAAAGTTTGATGCGCATGGTGGAGCGAGCGTCGGATCTCGGAAGTGTAAGATCTCACGGCTCAGGATACAGGTGGTTTTGGTGTTGAGCGGGAGCAGCGAGAAATGATGTGAGTGAGGCAGCGAGCGTTGGATGTCTAAGGAGCAAATCTGACAGCTCAGAGGGGACGGGTTCGGATCCGGGTCGTGGCTAGCTCAAGCCCATGTCTTGTAAGTTGGGTTGCAACTGATGCGCGCGCGGGCTTTGGCTTTCTGCTCCATAGATGTTCGTCTCCAATTCTTTGCTCTTTTGGCTCCTCAATTTCTTCGAGCTTTATTTACTACCTAAAAACACAAAATTAATTAGTACAAATATTTATTCTTGAAAACAAAGAAAACACAGAATCTGGGATAATATCTGATTTCTGAGCACAAAAGATGAGTTAAATGCTAATAAATAGATGTAGAAATATGCAATATTTGGCACTCATCAAATACCCCCAAACCTGAATTTTACTTGTCCTCAAGTGAAACAGAAATGAAGAAATCCTAACTATACCACCTGTCGCTGGTCTCTCGAATGCATTTAGCGTATGCACTAAGCCTTTAAACCCCTAGGTGTCCCTAGTGGACGAGTTGTAGTCTCGTGAGGGTTTACCAGAGAGGTGTACCCACAAAACCTTCTCCAACTTCGAGTGTAAAAGAGTCTCAAGCATCCAAGGAGCTATGAGGACATAGAGTTTCGCATGCTAGTAACAAGAAGTTAGAACTACCAAAGAACGCATTCTCATCCTTAAGTCTTTGAGCGAGAAATAACCATACCATATGAAAGAATTCGGATTCGATTGTGATCATAAGCCTCGACTTCTGCCTCACTAATAGGGTTTTATGATAATTGCACTCAAAAAGATCACTTTTTTAGTCTCTCATGTGTGCAGGCGGAATAAAGAGAGAAATCCTGCACACGTTGTAAGTAAGAAGGATAACCTTCCAAAATAATTTCTGGAGACTCCACAAAGGTGTGGACAAAAAGAATCTTTTTCTGATGATCTCTAAGAAAGGAAATCAACCATTAGCAAGGATGGGAGTGCTCACTTACCTTCTCACCCGATCGGCAATTAATATCACTCTCTCTCAAAGCATTCATAGAAACGTCTTCAATCTTCGGTCTTCGGTCTTCAATAGCTGATGATGAACTTCTGAACTTCACAAAAACTTGACAAACATTTTTTTTTTTTTTTTTTTTTTTTTTTTTAAAATTAACTTACATGAAATGAAAATAACAATAAAACTCAATTTTTCACAAACTTCATTAATTCTCATCCTATTTTCTTTTCTTTCCTTTGTTGCATGTAAACCTTGGACTATTTCAACTTTTCTTCAAATATTCTGATGGTGCTCCGCTTGTTGACGATGATGTGTTTCTATGGATCTGTTGATGTTGTTGAGAGGGAGAGAGTGATGCTAACTGCAAATCGATATTTAGAAGGAGTTTTCATCTTTAGACGTCACCCTCATGATTGACGAAATTAGCACTCAAGAGATCAAAAGTAGTGCTGAAAGTGGTGCGAAGTTGGGTAGCTCACCATTCCTACCCGGAATTGACGTACGGTGACACACACTCTAACAACTTTTCTAGAAAGTTGCAAAAATTGAAGGTTGGTGCCTCACTTGATGTAAAATGGGTAGTCTCCACTATGGGTGATCACAATTCTACTACCGAATATCTAAACAGCACCTAATTCGCCCTCCGGTATGGTTAAATCCAACTTTAACGCTCTAATCAACTAAGAAACCCGATTGTGCTCTCCAGTACTTCCAAGTTCTGTTATTTCTGTCAGACTCTCTATGTAAACATAGCTAGAAGCATGCTAGTGACTCTAAAATCTCTAAAAGTTGGAGGTTTTTATGCAAGTATGTACAAAGAGTTTTTTTTTTTTTTTTTTTTTTTTTGAAATAAAAGACTAAAAACTCTATATGCAAATGTACCTCCCAAACCTAAATCAAACATTGTCCTCAATGTTTCAATAGATAATAAACAGTCACATACCATGAGAACTATGCTGATAAGAGAAAAGGGAAGAGATTACCGGATGTCGGCGGGAGCAAGGTTAGAGCTTCATTAGTCAAGGCTAGAATCCAACATTCTCAGTGGAGATCATATCGGATTAGCACAATATATGCACAAGAAGACTCAACCGATTCAAGAAAAGAAAATTTAACAAGTCCTACTGGATTATATACAATGAAAATTCACCATATACCAACAATCTAAAGAGTTGAGGATCAACCCAAAAGACAATATGTACAAACATCAACAGCCTTACACAGATATAACATGAGAGTGCATGTAAGACTACATAAGTGAACGATTTTCCCCCAAACCTAAACTTGTCAACAGATGTGTTCTTGAGCACAAAATCTTGCAATTTTAAAGGTACATCATGCAAAAGGTCTAACTCAAAATGAGTTTTGCTAAGAACAGGCAGATATACACATTCCAACTGTGGCTCCTTAAAAGTGTTATACTTTGATGCAAAATAGTCCAAGAGGACTTGGGAAGCACAAAGCTCTAGGCCTAAATTAGGCATTTTCAGAAAAGTTGGTTTTGCAATTTTGTTACAAACTACACCTAGGTTTGGTGGAGGAGTTTCAATATGTGCCTTAGGAGAGAGATTAGGTACATCTAAGTTGTTTTCATGTATAAGGTCATTTGCACCATCACACACTTTCCTAAGGTCAGAAGAAGGTAAATCATGTTCACCTGCATAGAACAATTCATCAATCTCCATGTCATAATCATCATTATCCATAAGCTTTGTGTCATGCATAGGCAAATCAGAGGAAGCAACATATTGTGACATGGGTAGGGAATCAGACACAAAAATACTATCATGATCCATAAGAACATTAGTGTCAACAGAAGATTCATCCTTTCTTAAGTCACAAACAAGTTGTGTAGCATGCTCACTTTCACTGAAGAATTTCACAAACCCAAACTCAGAGTCAACATCGCATGTATGAATGTTAGAAGAAGTATCATTCTTAGGGTTCTGAGAAGAGACGCTTAACGTCTCGAACCCAAAGATTCCATCATATTTTCAAAGACGCACATGCTCTTCTAACATATCATATTCATCATCATCATCATCCTCACAACAAAAATGCATTTCCCTATTCAAAATTGTAGCATTTCTAGTGTACTCATTTACCTCTAGATTAGGTTCATGTTCAGTGTCAGTTGCATGAGTAGGAATAGAAACACTATTTTCAAAATTATCAGGAATAACAAACATCCTATCATAAACTTCTTTCCAATCTTTATTTTGTACCTCAATCAGGTTCATTTGAAGAATCATAGTGAGATGTTCAAGTGAAGGGGAGTCTTCACTAGTGGGTATGCATGTTTCATATGAAGGATCATTACATGGTTGTGCACATGGTTCACTAAAGAAGGGATGATCATGCATTTTCCATCCAAGTATATCATTGTTTTGCTCTATGAGCTTTTCCATTAGTGACTGCATACAAGGGTTTGGGGAAGTATAGGATTGTTCATCTCCCCACTGTGGTTGATGATACATGTGCTCATAATGATTAGGGTATGAATATTCAAGGTCAGGGCCATGAGAAGGTTCATAATATTCCCTAAAATCACTATGGTCTGTGGGGAGTTCATAACATGAATCATGCCCGTAAGCAAGTTCTCTGATGGATTTGTTTTCATCCCCAGTTGCAGACCAAAATCCTGACATGATCTAGCAACTCAATTTGAACTCAAAAAGAAACAACCATAGCCTAGCACACATCAAGCATGTATAACCAATGATGTCTCAAAACAGGAAAGCTAAGCCCACAGGAGTGCAAAGCCCAGTTGTTGTACGGCCCAGTTATGTGGGTTTCAATTTGGTTTTGTGGGCTTTTGTTTGGTTTGTGTGGGTTTTGGTTTGTTGGACAGTGGGCTTCAGCTCAGATTATATAAAGCCCAGGTTATGTGCAAATGCACAGCCCAGTTGTTATGCAAAGCCCAGCTGTTGTGGGCTCAGTTTTGGTTTAAGTGGGCTTCAGTTTTGGTTTTAGTGGGCTTCAGTTTTTGGTTTTAGTGGGCTTCAGTTGGTGCAGCCCAGCAGCTCAGTTTGTGTCGGCTTAGTTTGCTGCACAGCCCAGTTACACAGTTTAGGTTGGCAGGAGCAGAGCCCAGTTTATGCAGCCCAGGTTTTGGGTTCAGTTTGACAAGCTTATTCAGCACAGGTTGGGTGAAGGTTAGCATCTCAAGTACAACTTGGCTAGTTTGCAAAACACAGGTCTAAGTGCACTACAGCACAGCACAGCACAACAAGTGAGCAGCTTATGCACATGCTAAAACAAGCAACAATTTGTTATGGTGTAGAGGGTAGCTTATGCAGCAGCACAACTCATGCAAGTCACAGCACAGATTGGCAAATGAGCACAAGAATGACACCTAATTCGCAGAATTAAGCACACAGAAGTGCTTGAAATTGCTGGTAGAGATTACACAGCACAGCTTAGTCACAGAGTCGCAATGCACGTAAAACGTAATGCATAGAGCTTTGGAAAGCTCAAGATTTTATCGGGTGATCGAGGCTCAATAGGTTCAACATGTCAGCATGCTATTCATGGTTTCACTGATCAAAAATGTGCAAAGATGCAGGGCAGGTACAACAAATGAGTAGATGATCAATTTAAGCACTTTACATCAGTTTTGACATGCCACAGAGAGCGTCAACTGGGTCAGTTGACTTCAATATTCACTGATCATGCACAGATATGCAAGGATTCACAGGGTTTGTGGTAGACTTGGCTATCCAAGTTGTAACACAAGCTCAATAGCTATAGGGGCTGGAGCTGGGCTCAGAGCAATGTAAGTGTCTTGGTACAGAACACACAAGCACAAGGATTTCAGGTGTGAGCAATACCTATCAAGGCAGCTGGCTTATCATGCAAAGATGGTGTATCATGCACATATTCAGAGGTATTGACCAAATTTTTGTGTTTCACGGATCAGTAACAAGTCCGGCTAAACTTAAATTCACAGACTCATGCATCACAGAATCATGTTTGTGCATATCAGGGTATGCAAGAAGCAGGGTTGAAGATGCAGTGGGGTTTGCAGCTTAAACTCACAGCTTCAGGGGCTGGAGTTAAGCGCAAGTCTTGATGAATCCAAGGAATCGCAACACACTTACACAAACAGCACAGCTTAGGATGGCTTATGCACAGATCATGGCATTCTCAGCTAGCATGTGGGTAGGTCAATACCAACAATGTGTATTTGCAAGGCTCAAGTTATCATGCAGTCCAGGTGGTGCTTAGGTGAGCTACAATCGACTTCAGGGGTGATTGCACACAACACAAGTTTAACAGTGTCACTTGACCCTTTTGGTTTTCAATGGTTATGATTAGGGTATGCAGAATCAATTAGGGTAGTTGATATCAACCAGCCTAGTTGATATCACACAAGGTTTGTAGCAAGTTTGGTTGTACTTGTTGTAGCTCAAACTTTTAGGTAACTAAGTTATCATGCAAGCATGGGTCACAGAGATGCACATACTGAGAGATGCTCAAAGCAACTTTTCAGTGATGCACAATTTAGCTCAATATTAGTGCGCAAAGTAACGAGGCAATGCTCAAAGAACAGGTGATAAATTCCTACACATGCTTATCATGACATGGCTCAGTTCAAAGACATGGCACTAGTTCAGCAGGCATCTTGGTTATCAGGGAACATGGTTTATCATTTATGCACATATGAAGTACAATGAAGTTCTAGAGTGACCAACCATTTTTAGCTCCACTAACAACTGTGTTCTGTTCCTCTACTTTCCTTGTTTCACTGAGATATGTTGCAGTACTCTTTGGTGCGGCTCCTTCGATGCCTCTCCTTGGGGTTGTATCGCAGGCACTGTTTACTCAAGAGAGATTTTTAGTTCCCGAGTAAATGTGCAGTTACATTAATGAGAACCACTACACGTAGTCGGCTAGCAAAGATGAGGGTTTAGCAATTAAGGTCATAATGCAGCTGAAATGACACAAATGTGACAGACTAACCCACTCAAGCTTGAGCTCAGGCTAGGCCAAATGCTAAATGGGATGGTGAGTGCAATGCACAGATGCACTATGATCCCACAGCTGAGATGTTGTAAGCTAAGTCACAGAGAGAATGATGCAAAGTATGCAAAGATGTTATGCAAACTAGCAAGAAGTACTAAGAGAATGCAATTACGATAGGCTAACTGAAAATGAAGAAATGGAAAACTACAGTTAAGTTACACTACTACAGGGCTAAAAGTAACAATTCAAGGTGAGTATATACAGGGAGAAATGAAAATCAGTTAAGTGCTAGCCAATAATCGACACAGCACACGCCAAGTCCCCGGCAGCGGCGCCAAAAACTTGGTAGGCTTATAAAGATGCCTACGACTATGTCTACTGCAAGTGCACAGGCCTATTGGAGGCAAGGGCAAGCACAGGTCGATCCCACAGAGAAATGGTGTGGCTATATGTTTGATCTAAGGCTTACTACAACTGACTTTTGAAGTGAGGTAGCATAAATGTGAACTGATTTTGGTTGTCGATATGACTAGTTGATGTGGCTCTAAACTAAGGCAACAAATAAGTAGAAAATGTTGTAACTGGTGATTTTGTGGCACTAGGGTGTTAGACTTCACCTCATGACCTTATGCTAAGGCAAAACACACTCCATTTATATTCTTGTACCTCCCTTTGAAGGCCTCAGGTGGAGGAATTCTTTAGCAAACTCTCCTAACTCTCCCCTAGTATAGCTTGTCTTCTTACAGTACAAACTATCACAAGTTCATTTGGCTTGTTAGCTAACTAATTACTCCTAAAGCAATTCAACTGATCTCACTAATTCACCCCTAGTATAGCTTGTCTTCTTACAGTACAAACTATCACAAGTTCATTTGATCAATATAGCATACAATTACTCATTTCCATTAAGCACAGCAAGAACATAAATTTTGAACATGAGTTAACTCAACATGTGATTATGAGTTTCATCTACACCCTAGCAAATGTAATTAGAACATCACAAGAAACAATAAAACACAAATTAACTCTAAATTGGTGCTCTGGCTAGCCCAGGCATGCCCTCAAACATCCTCACCTCAGTTCTATTTATACATGCAACTCCAAACCCTAATTTACTTCAAATTGGAAAAGTAAAAGAGTACCCTCTCACCCACGTCATTTGAATCGGTGCTCTCCTCTGTCAATTCGTCTTCAACAACTCCCTTGATTGATTGTTGGGAAACCCCTAGCTCTAGTTATCTCTAACCTAGCTTCTAGGGTATGGAGAAGCTATGAAAGAGATAACTCGAGAAAGAGTGGTAGAGCAGGTGGCTGAGGAGCTGTTGGTGGCTATGGTGTCAGGGAAGAAGATGTGGGTGGTGAGGTGGTGGCTCTGTAACAGGTATGGGTGAAGGAGGTGGAGAGAATGGTTTTCTCTGAACTGGTCGGGGGAGAAGATAAAGGGGATGGAAGTGAGAATGGTTTTGGTCGAGGGTATAGGTGTAGGTGATTTTGTTGTGAAGCAGGTGTAGCAAAGTTTGATGCGCATGGTGGAGCGAGCGTCGGATCTCGGAAGTGTAAGATCTCACGGCTCAGGATACAGGTGGTTTTGGTGTTGAGCGGGAGCAGCGAGAAATGATGTGAGTGAGGCAGCGAGCGTTGGATGTCTAAGGAACAAATCGACGGCTCGTGGTTCGGATTAAGCTCAAGCCCATGTCTTGTAAGTTGGGTTGCATGCTGCGTGAGCTTTGGCTTTCTGCTCCATAGATGTTCGTCTCCAATTCTTTGCTCTTTTGGCTCCTCAATTTCTTCGAGCTTTATTTACTACCTAAAAACACAAAATTAATTAGTACAAATATTTATTCTTGAAAACAAAGAAAACACAGAATCTGGGATAATATCTGATTTCTGAGCACAAAAGATGAGTTAAATGCTAATAAATAGATGTAGAAATATGCAATATTTGGCACTCATCATGCATGTGGTACAGCTGAGCCAACCCAAGGAAAGACAAGGAGCAGAACAATACATCCATTGTGGCTTAAACCGGTTGGTCATTCTCAAATCCTGTTATACTCTATACCTGCATGAATGATCTGTGTGCAAGCATCTGGTGATATTTGAGCTTTATTTTGGTTAGATGGATTTGTTATTGGTGCATCACATGATTTGTGAAACTAGCAGAGCGCTGCCCTGCTGAATATTGCCAACCTGTGTTGAATGCCAAGCCATGTTCACATGACAAATGAGCTACCCTGCTGAGCAACCATCACTAAATTGTCTGTCAAACTAGTTTCCTGAACAAATCTGTGACACTTGAGCAAACTTTGAAAAACCTGAAATGTGTGCTGTACTTAACCTTGCGATGTAACCCTTAGCCTTCATTCAGCCCTATGCTCGGCTCCATCTCTGTAGGCTGTTGAGCTTGAGTGCGCCTGGTTAGCCTAGGTTAGCTGTAGCCGCAAACCCAAGGCCTGTGCTTTAACATGGTTCTTAGGTGTTCTGTCCTGTGAACCCTTGGCCTCGACAAGGCTTGTGTTCAACTCCAGCCCCTGCTGCTGTGAGTTTTAGCTACAACAAGTACAACCAACTTTGCTACAAACCCTGTTGACAGAACTGCTGTCAAACCGAGCTTGTTGAGCTTGTTGAGCCAAGTTGTGCATGCTCTATTCTCGTTGACAACTTTGTTGAACCATCTACCTGACTCCTTTGTGCTTAATCTGTGATAACCTTTGAAGCTCACCCGTGACCACCAAAGCCCCGCATATATGCATACCGTGCATGATCCTCGAAAATTTGAGGTCAACTGTGCCAGTTGACACTCGGTGGCATGTAAAATCTGATATAGAGTGCTTAAATTGATCATATACTCATTTGTTGCACCTGCCCTGCATATTTGCACATTTTTGATTAGTGAAACCTTGAATAGCATGTTGAACTGCTGAACTCTTGAATCTCTCAAACTCTGCAAGACCTTGTGCACCTTCTATTCTCTGTTTTACTTGTGCGCTGCTAGTCTGTGCTGTTCGGTTTGCATAAACTGTGCACCTGCCAACCTGTGCTGTGCACACATTGCATTGTTCTGTGCTGTGTACTCTGCAAAAGCAACAACAAGCTCCCCTGTATGCTGCAATTGTGTGATTACCTGTGTGTTGTGTTATTTTTGTGAGTTGTGCCTCCCTGTGTTGATTTCAACAAGCTGTGTCTTTCTTAAGCAACATCATCCAGCACTCCTAGGTGACTAGAATTTGGGTGTCATTTTTTTTGAATTATGGTCTCCTCTGTGTTGATATCAATAGGCGTCATGTCTTTGCAGAAGTTTGAACATAAACACGTGCACTTAACCCTGTGTTGTATAACAGCAAAAAGCACACCTCTGTGCTTAATTCTGTGAAATGGGGTGTAAATTTTGGTGAGTTTGTGCTACTTCTGCTGTGCAACAACTAGGCTTTGCACACAAACCCTGCACATAACCAAACCGTTTGGGCTGCACAAAACCAAACCGAAGCCCATACAAACCAAACATAAACCCAAACCAAGTCCACATAATTTGGTGTGCAACTCATTGGCTGCATAAACCGAACCTAAGTCGGGTCATAAAACCGCTAAGTCGGGCTGGAACCCATAACAGCGAATCCCCACATAACCTGGGCTTTACATCATCAGAGCTGAAGCCCACTGTGCAACAAACCAAAACCCACACAAACCAAACAAAAGCCCACAAAACCAAATAGAAGCCCACTTAAACCAAAATGAGCCCACAGCAACTGGGTTTTGCATGAACTGGGCTGCACACAAATTGAAACCCACATAACTGGGCCGTACAACAACTGGGCTTTGCACTCCTGTGGGCTTAGCTTCCCTGTTTTGAGACATCATTGGTTATACATGCTTGATGTGTGCTAAGCTATGCTTCTTTTTGAGTTCAAATTGAGTTGCTAGATCATGTCAGGATTTTGGTCTGAATCGGGAATGAAAACAAATCCATCAGAGAACTTGCTTACGGGCATGATTCATGTTATGAAACCCCACAGACCATAGTGATTTTAGGGAATATTATGAACCTTCTCATGGGCCTGACCTTGAATACTCATACCCTAATCATTTTGCACAGATGTATCATTCACCACAGTGGGGAGTTGAACAAATTTATACTCCCCCGACCTCGTATATGCACTCAGTGGAAGAAAACCTCATGCTCATAGAGCAAAGCAATGCTAGGTTTGAATTGAATGCAATGCATGATCATCCATACAGCAACATGTCTGAATTTCCCTTCTCTAGTGAACCTTGTGCACAACCATGCAGTGAATATCCATATGAGGCATGCACACCCATTAGTGAAGACTCCCCTTCAATAGAACAGCTCACTATAATGCTTCAAATGAACCTGACTCAGTTAAAAAATGAAGAATGGAAGGAAGTTCATGATAGGATGTGTGTTTCTATTCCTACTCATGCAATTGACACTGAATATGAACCTAATCTAGAGGTAGATGAGTGCACTAAGAATTTTACAATTTTGAATAAGGAAATGCAGTGTTATTATGATGATGATGATGATGAATATGAAGAGCATGTGTACTTTGAAAATGTAGTGGAATCTTTAGGTTCAGAGACATTAAGTTTCTCTTCTGTGAACCCTATGAATGATGCTTCTTCTAATATTCATACATGTGATGCTGATTTGGGGTCTGAACAAGTGTCATGTGAAAGTGAGGATGCTATATCACCTGTTTCTCATGATTATCTTATGCATGAGGTTGAAATTTTGGATAATAATGATTATGACATGGAGATTGATGAATTGTTCTATGCAGGTGAACATGATTTACCTTCTTTTTCTGACCTTAGGAAAGTGTGTGATGGTGCAAATGATATTACACATGAAAACAACTTGGATGTACCTAATCTCTCTCATAAGGCACAGATTGAAACTCCTCCACCAAACCTAGGTGTAGTTTGTAACAAAATTGCAAAACCAACTTTTCTGAGAATGCCTAATCTAGGCCTAGAGCTTTGTGCTTCCCAAGTCCTCTTGGACTATTTTGCTTCAAAGTATAACACTTTTAAGGAGCCACAGTTGGAATGTGTATATCTGCCTGTTCTTAGCAAAACTCATTTTGAGTTAGACCTTTTGCATGATGTACCTTTAAAATTGCAAGATTTTGTGCTCAAGAACACATCTGTTGACAAGTTTAGGTTTGGGGGTAACTTGTTCACGTATGCAATCTTTCCTGCACTCTCATGTTATATTTGTGTAAGGCTATTGATGTTTCTACATATCATCTTTTAGGTTGATCCTCAACTCTTTAGATTGTTGGTGTATGGTGAATTTTCATTTTATATAATCCAGTAGGACTTGTTAAATTTTCTTTCTTGAATCGGTTGAGTCTTCTTGCGCATATATTGTGTTAACCCGATATGATCTCCACTGAGAATGTTGGATTCTAGCCTTGACTAATGAAGCTCTAACCTTGCTCCCGCCGACATCCGGTAATCTCTTCCCTTTTCTCTTATCAGCATAGTTCTCATGGTATGTGATTGTTTATTATCTGTTGAAACATTGAGGACAATGTTTGATTTAGGTTTGGGGGTACATTTGCATTTGCATTTAGAGTTTTTAGTCTTCTAAAAAAAAAAAAAAAAAAAAAAAAAATTTCAAAAACTTTCAAAACTCCTTGTAAATACTTGCATAAAAACCTCCAACTTTTAGAGATTTTAGAGTCACTAGCATGCTTCTATCTATGTTTACATAGAGAGTCTGACCGAAATAACAGAAATTGGAAGTACTGGAGAACACAATCGGGTTTCTTAGTTGATTAGAGCGTTAAAATTGGATTTAACCATACCGGAGGGCGAATTAGGTCTTTGTTTAGATATTCGGTAGTAGAAATGTGATCACCCATAGTGGAGACTACCCATTTTACATCAAGCGAGGTACCGACCTTCACTCTTTGTGACTTTCTAGAAAAGCTGTTAGAGTATATGTCACCGTACGTCAATTCCGGGTAGGAATGGTGAGCTACCCAACTTCGCACCACTTTCAGCACTACTTTTGATCTCTGGAGTGCTAATTCCGTCAATCATGAGGGTGACGTTTAAAGATGAAAACTTCTTCTAAATACCGATTTGCAGTTAGCATCACTCTCTCCCTCTCAACAACATCAACAGATTCATAGAAACACATCATCGTCAGCAAGCGGAGCACCATCAGAATATTTGAAGAAAAGTTGAAATAGTCCAAGGTTCACGTGCAACAAAGAAAAGAAAGGAAAATAGGATGAGAATTAATGAAGTTTGTGAAAAATTGAGTTTTATTGTTATTTTCATTTCACACACATAAAAAAAAAAAAAAAAAATGTTTGTCAAGTTTTTGTGAAGTTCAGAAGTTCGTCATCAACATTTGAAGACCGAAGACCGAAGATTGAAGACGTTTCTATGAATGCTGAGAGAGTGATATTAATTGCCGATCGGGTGAGAAGGTAAGTGAGTACTCCCATCCTTGCTAATGGTTGATTTCCTTTCTTAGAGATCATCGGATAAGATTCTTTTTGTCCACACTTACGTGGAGTCTCAGAAATTATTTCGGAAGGTTATCCTTCTTACCTACAACGTGTGCGGGATTTCTCTCTTTATCCCGCTCGCACACATGAGAGACTAAAAAAGCGATCTTTTTGAGTGCAATTATCATAAAACCCTAATGGTGAGGCAGAAGTCGAGGCTTATGATCACAATCGAATCCGAATTCTTTCATATGGTATGGTTACTTCTCGCTCAACACTTAAGGATGAGAATGCGTTCTTTGGTAGTTCTAACTTCTTGTTACTAGCATGCGAAACTCTATGTCCTCATAGCTCCTTGGATGCTTGAGACTCTTTTACACTCGAAGTTGGAGAAGGTTTTGTGGGTACACCTCGGTAAACCCTCACGAGACTACAACTCGTCCACTAGGGACACCTAGGGGTTTAAAGTCTTAGTGCATACGCTAAATGCATTCGAGAGACCCGCGACAGTGGTATAGTTAGGATTTCTTAATTTCTGTTTCACTTGAGGACAAGTAAAATTCAGGTTTGGGGGTATTTGATGAGTGCCAAATATTGCATATTTATACACCTTTTTATTGGCATTTAACCCATCTTTTGTGCTCGTAAAATCGGATATTATCCCGCATTCTCGTATTTTCTTTGTTTTCAAGAATAAATATTTGTACTAATTAATTTTGTGTTTTTAGGTAGTAAATAAAGCTCGGAGAAATTGAGGAGCCAAAAGAGAAGAAAATTGGAGGCAAGCGTCTATGGAGCAGAAAGCCAAAGCCCGCGCGCGCATCAGTTGCAACCCAACAAGTAGCAACCCATTTACAAGACATGGGCGTGAGCAGTCTAAGACCCGGCCCATAATCCAAATCCAAGACCCGTTTTATTCTGAGCCATTGAGATCTCCATCTTCTGCATCCAACGGTCGCTCCATCCGTCCCATCAAACTTTGCTACTCCCGCTTCACACCGCAGCCACCTATATATTCTCCCACAACCAAAACCTAACCTCATTTCTCTTCTCTTTCCCCTTCACCCGACAAACCCAGAGAAAGCCTCACCTCCTTCTTCCCCCGACCAGATTTGCAGAGCCACCCCACCGTTTCTTCCCCGACACCACATCCACCACCAACAAAGACCAAAGACTGCCCGCCTTCCTCTTCTCTAGCTCCACTATCTCCACCCTGAGCTTCTCCCAACCCTAGAAGCTAAGCTAGAGATAAATGGAATTAGGGTTTGTATAAAAGCTCATTAATGGAGTTGCAGAGCCGATTTTACAGAGGGAACAACAAATTCAGAGGGTGATGGTGAGAGGGTATTCAATTATTTTCTGTTTTGGAGTGAATTAGGGTTTGACCTTGCATGTATAAATAGAAGAGGTAGTTTGATGTTTGGGGGCATGCCTGGGCTAGCCAGAGCACAAACTTAGTCTAATTTGTGTTTGAATTGTTCTTTTAATGTTCTAATTTGATTTACTGGGGTGTTGATGAAACCCCTAGTTTGTATGTTAATATAATCAGTCTTCATGTGTTCTTGTTATGATTAAACTATTTTAGGATTAATGCTTAGCTAATGAATCAAACAATTCTGTGATAGGGTGTACTGTAGAAAGACATCCTATACTAGGGGAGAGTTAGTGAGTTATCTAACCAAGGATCCACCTGAGACCTTCAAAGGAAGGCACAAGACACAATTGACAACTGTTTTGCCTTAGCATAGAACTAGAGGGTTGATTCAATCACCCTAGTGCTCTCAGTAATTTGTTTACAATTTGTTCTGCTGCTTTAGTTTACAATCACAACCTCAACTCAGTCGTATCGACAACACCAAAACAACTCTGTCACTTGTTAGAAATCAGTTGTAGTAAGCCTTAGATCATTCACACACACACCATTTCTCTGTGGGATCGACCCGTATTTTCCCTGTTTTACATTGTATACACCGTGCACTTGCGGTTTAACACGTAGGAAAACATCTTTTAAAGACCTACCAACGGACAGTCTTCAGGTCCAGACGGCTTTTTAGAGATCCTTTCAGGTGTCGTAGATGGTAAAGGGAAAACTCTCAGTGTTGCCTTGTTGTCGTGTATCCAAGAGCGTCCTAGGACCATGTCGTAATTGGGATGTTCTTTGACTATGTAGAACTTCGCTTGCGTTAGGCCGTCTCCCAATTTAACTTCAAGATCGATGTATCCATAGGCATTTCCAAGTTCCCCCTTTGGATTCTTAATCACAGTTGGGCTGCGAGTGGCTTCCTGCTTTGAAATCCTTGCTTCTTTCAAAGTCTTGACAGTGATGATGTTGAATTCAGAGGTTGTATCAATCAATGTGCTATCGAACTCGATATCCTTCAAAGGAGTGACGGTTAAGAGTCCCCAGTTTCCCTTGCTTGCATCTTCCAGTAAAGACTGAGGTTTCTGTAGGATCAGAATATCGCAACATCAATATCGCACGAGATTAGTGAACGACAACATTGCGAGAGCGTCGCAGAAGAGTAATATAAATGACGCAATGAATGACGACAACCAAAACATGAGAAAGGTGTGAAGACATAGCGAAGTTTAGGAGAGCTGCGAGATTATACGTTTATACACTTGCGATATTTCGCAAGTTATTCCCGAAAATAAAGGACAGCTTAGCTGTCATCCATTGTGTACTACCCTATATAAAGAGTTGAATAAGCCTGTTGTGAGGTAGATCTTTTTCGGAGTGTTAGACAAGTCATTAGGAGAGAGAAAGTGTGTGGTGATTGTAATTTCTTTAGCTCTTTTCTATCTTATCTTGTAAACATTCAAGGAATTATTCAATAAAAATCATTGTTATTCATCTTAAAATGTCTTATTTGTGTGGATTATTGTGAGGGGTGTAGTGTAGGATTTCCTGCAACTACATATTGGCGCTAGAAACAGGGACCAATTGAAAGATAAGAGATTGGATATTGTCAATAAAATTGTTAAAATCAAGAGTATGATGAATAAATTGGAGAAAACTAGAATCAAAGAGAGTAATGAAGAATTGGAATGTAATATGATTACAAAAGCAATGGTTAATGAATTTCATGAAAGTATCAAAGGGAGAATACACAAAAGAGATTTTGAAGGAAAGAAGATTATAACAGCAGAGAAAGCATCACCCTTGAAATAATGGGAAAAACAGAAGATTATGTTCACCGCAACGGAGATATCAGGAGAGAATTTAAATCACACATCTCCATTAGTGATTACGATAAGTGCAAGCAAAGAAGAGGGAAAATTAACAAAAACAGTGGAAGAATGGGCAATAAATAGAACCTTGGTGGACACAGGGAGCTCAATGAATATAATGTTTTATCATGCTTATAAGAAATTGGGGTACAAAGTTGAAGAATTGACTTCCGCAACATATCATATCTATGGTTTCGGCAAATCCATAACAAAACCTAAAGGGGAAATAAAAATACGAATTTTTTTTGGGAGAAATTGAAACACATGTGACGTTATGTGTAGTGGATATGGAATCACCATATAACATGTTGTTGGGAAGACCATGGATACATGCAATAAAAGCTGTAGCATCAACATTTCATCAATGTGTCAAATTTCCTATACCAAGTGGAATTGGCGAAATCAAAGGAGATACTGATAAAGGAAGAATATATCATCAAATCGAAGTAAAATATTATGAAGAACAGGTGAAGTGGCGAAAAGATCGCAAGAAGATGGCAAAAGCAGCGAAAAAGGAAGAAGAATTTAGAACTTACATGATAAGAGCGGAAGAAGGAAAAGGAATATATGGTGAAGAGAATGATCTCGCGAAGGAAGTAAAAGGACCAACACCCATGGGAGAACCGAAGGCTAGTTACACTGCGGCAGAACCAACAAAGGAAGTAAATATTGGAACTGAAGAAAAACCAAAGATGTTAAAAATTGGGACTAAAATGGAGGCAGATGAGGAAAGAAAGACTATTTGATTTGTTGCGAGATTATAAAGATATTTTCGCATGGGATATGGATGAGATGCCTGGAATAGATCCATCTGTAGCGTGCCATAAATTAGAGATTGACAAAAATGCAAGACCATTCAAGCAAAGGATTAGAAAAATTGCAACATCATATCATCCTCAAATAGAAGAAGAATTGCAGAAGATGCTTGATCTTTGGAATTATTAGACAAGCAAAATACCCCTAATGAATAGCGAATATGGTTGTAGTCCCAAAGAAGAAAAAAGGAATAAGAATTTGCATAGATTTTACCGATCTAAACAAAGCTTGTCCAAAAGATAGTTTTCCCTTGCCAGATATTCCGCAGATGGTTGAATCAGCAGCGGGAAATGAAAGGATATCCTCTCTTGATGGATATAAGGGATACAATCAAATTCCTCTCGCTAAAGAAGACCAAGAGCATACTTCCTTTTTCGCTCCAAGAGGATTATATTGTTACACAAAAATGCCATTTGGTTTGCGAAATGCAGGTGCAACGTATCAAAGTATGGTAGAGAAAGTGTTCGAACAATGGATACATAAAACACTAGAGGTATACGTGGATGACATGTTAATAAAAAGCAAAGAAGCAAAAGATCATGTACGAGATTTGAAGGAAATTTTTGAACAAATGAGGCTTTTCAACATCAAAGTAAATCCAGAAAAATGTACCTTTGGGGTGGCATCTGGAAATTTTTTAGGATACATTGTGTCAAAAGAAGGGATACAAGTCGATCCGGAGAAAGTACAAGCAATTCGCGATATGCTGACACCAGCAACAGTGAAATGGTAGGCCTCGGAATGTGTATATTTTATGGCCTACGGTGATAACCGCAAGTGCACGGCGTCTATCGGAGGCGCGGCAAGTACGGGTCGATCCACAGAGACTTGTGGTGCTCTTGTATGA
Source organism: Papaver armeniacum (assembly GCA_023531295.1). Taxonomy (NCBI): domain Eukaryota; kingdom Viridiplantae; phylum Streptophyta; class Magnoliopsida; order Ranunculales; family Papaveraceae; genus Papaver; species Papaver armeniacum. The sequence goes on from JAJJWW010011404.1 coordinate 274,052, forward strand.
TCTAAGGCTTGCTCTAGACTGAGTTTCAAGGGTGACAATGAGTAACAAAAGGTTTTGTTGCCGATACGGCTGGATAATGTTCAAGTGACTCTAACTAAGGAATGAAACAGTGACAAGGGGTTGCTAAGGTCTTCAAATCTACCTCTAACTCCTATTGTGTGTTCAACTGAGTTGAAGCTTTCTTGTCCTGTGACTGATAAGGGCAGGGTGTCAAATCCACCACCTATCTAAGGGGTTTCTCCATGTTATGCTTCAATTAATCAGCTAAAGTGCTAACCCGAGCACTAGTTGTCTAATTAAGTACAACTAGTCAATGGAATTAGCTATTGTACCTAAAGTATGAGCTGTGGCAAACTCAAAACAGATGTAACCTAACTACAATGGATGCAAGACATCCATTGTGAGAGAAAAGTATTGAATGCCCTAATTGAAGACATAATTATAATTTTAATCATTCAAGATAGTTCAACAGAGTTTGAACACACAATATGGAGTTAGGTTTTCATTGAAACCCTAACAAAACTAATTAAAACATAATAAAATAACAAAGAACAAAATTAAACCTAATTGAAGCACTGGCTAGCCCAGGCATGCCCAAAAACAGCTTATATCCCTTCTATTTATACATGCAAAGGAACCCCAAATACCAAACCCTAATTTATTTAAAAACAGATTAAAAATTAAAATAGAAATTCTCTCACCACGTCTTTGAATCGCCTCTTCTCTTGTCAAATCATCTCAAACTCGACCATGCTTGGGTTGTTATGGAAAAACCCTAATTCTAATCGCCTTAACCCTAGCTTCTAGGGTTGGAGAAGCTAAAGGTGGAGACAGAGTGCGAACTAGGGCATGTAGATGGTCGGTTGGAGCTCTTTGGTGGAGTTGTTGGTGATGATAGGAGATGGAGTGGTGGTGGTGGCGATCTCTGCAACGGGTATGGAAGGTGAAGGAGAAGGGATGGGTTCTGCAGGTGCGGTAGAGGAAGAAAGAGAAAGATGGAAGGGAAATGGGTATAGCTCAAGAGGGTATAGGGTTATGCAATTTTGGTGTGAGGCGGGTGCAGCGACGGACGATGAGGAGGTCTCGGCGAGCGTTGGATGAAGCGGCTACGATCCGAACGGGGCCGAGAGAAGGCTCGGAGTAAACCGGGTGTTGAGCGGGAGCATCAAACGCTGATGTGCAAGGCGGAGCGACCGTTGGATGTAGGCGAGGGAGATCTCAATGGCTCGAGTGAGCGGGCTCGGATCCGGGTCATGGGTAGCTCTAGCCCAAGTCTTCCTTGTTGGGTTGCAACCGATTTGCGCTTGGCTTTGGCTATCTCTGCTCCATAGATGTTTGACTCAATTCTTCGCTCTTTAGCTCCTCGGTTTCTCAGGACTTTATTTATTACCTAAAAACACAAAATTAATTAATACAAATATTTATTCTTGAAAACAAAGAAAACACGAGAACTGGGATAATATCGATTTCTAAGCGCAAAAGATGAGTAAAATGCCAATAAAAAGGTGTATAAATATGCACTATTTGGCACTCATCAAATACCCCCAAACCTGAATTTTACTTGTCCTCAAGTGAAATAGAAATTAAGAAATCCTAATTATACCACTGTCGCTGGTCTCTCGAATGCATTTAGCGTATGCACTAAGCCTTTAAACCCCTAGGTGTCCCTAGTGGACGAGTTGTAGTCTCGTGAGGGTTTACCAGAGGTGTACCCACAAAACCTTCTCCAACTTCGAGTGTAAAAGAGTCTCAAGCATCCAAGAAGCTATGAGTACATAGAGTTTCGCGTGCTAGTAAGAAAAAGTTAGAACTACCAAAGAACGCCTTCTCATCCTTAAGTGTTGAGCGAGAAATAACCATACCATATGAAAGAATTCGGATTCGATTGTGATCATAAGCCTCGACTTCTGCCTCACCATTAGGGTTTTATGATAATTGCACTCAAAAAGATCGCTTTTAGTCTCTCATGTGTGCAGGCAGGAGTAAAGAGAGAAATCCTGCACACGTTGTAGGTAAGAAGGATAACCTTCCGAAATAAAATCTGGAGACTCCACAGAGGTGTGGACAAAAAGAATCTTTTCTGATGATCTCTAAGAAAAGAAATCAACCATTAGCAAGGGGTGGGAGTACTCACTCACTTCTCACCCGATCGGCAATTAATATCACTCTCTCATAAGAACCATAGAAACGTCTTCAATCTTCGGTCTTCGGTCTTCAAATGTTGATGACGAACTTCTAAACTTCACAAAACTTGACAATTTTTAACTTTTCTACTCAAATTCCTTTTTGTTTTTTTTTTTTTTTTAAATTCTTCTTTACCATGGTGGTAGCAAAAATAAACTACAATATTTTTTTTTTTTTTTTTTTTTTTTTTTTTTTTTTTTTTTTTTTTTTTTTTTTTTTACATTACAATAAGTGAAAATAAAAATACAAATAATGAAACAACTAACTCCATGGACAAAGGACTTTATCACTCAATTTTTCCACACTTGTATTGTCTTGATTTTATAAATTTTATTAATTCTCATCCTATTTTCTTTTCTTTGTTGCACATAAACCTTGGACTATATCAATTTTTCTTTCAATATTACGATCTTTGCTCCGTTTGTTGACGATGATGTGTTTCTATGGGTCTTGCTTGATTGAGAGAGAGTGATGCTAACGGCAAATCGGTATTTAGAAGGAGTTTTCATCTTTAGACGTCACCCTCATGATTGACAAAAACTAGCACTCAAGAGATCAAAAGTAGTCTTTGAAATTGGTGCGAAGTTGGGTAGCTCACCATTCCTACCGGAATTGACGTATGGTGACACACACTCTAAATGACTTTTCTAGAAAGTTGCAAAAATTGAAGGTTGGTGCCTCACTTGATGTAAAATGGGTAGTCTCCACTATGGGTGATCACAATTCTACTACCGAATATCTAAACAACACCTAATTCGCCCTCCGGTATGGTTAAATCCAATTTTAACGCTCTAATCAACTAAGAAACCTGATTGTGTTCTCCGGTACTTCCAAGTTCTGTTATTTCGGTCAGAATCTCTATGTAAACATAGCTAGAAGCATGCTAGTGACTCTAAAATCTCTAAAAGTTTGAGGTTTTTACAAAAAGAGTTTTGATTTTTTTTTTTTTTTTTTTTTTTTTTGAAAATAAAAGATTAAAAAGACTAAAAACTCTATATGCAAAAATATGCAAATGCACCCCCAAACCTAAATCAAACATTGTCCTCAATGTGTCGATGATAGAAAAAATTTAAACAGTCACATACCGAGAGAACTATGCTGATAAGAGAAAAGGGAAGAGATTAGGATGTCGGCGGGGAGCAAGGTTGAGCTTCTTTAGTCAAGGCTAGAATCCAACATTCTCAACGGAGATCGTATCGGATTAGCATAATATATGCGCATGAAGACTCAACCGATTCAAGAAAAGAAAATTTAACAAGTCCTACTGGATATATACAATGAAAATTCACCATACACTAACAATCTAAAGAGTTGAGGTTCAAACCAATAGAAAATATGTACACACATTAATGACCTTACACAAATATAATATGATAGTGCAAGTAAGACTGTGTATGTGAATGAGCTTCCCCAAACCTAAACTTGTGAACGGGTGTGTTTGGGAGCACAAAATCTTGCAATTTTAAAGGTACATCATGCAAAAGGTCTAACTCAAAATGAGTATTGCTAAGAACAATGCAGACATACACATACCAACTGTGGTTCCCTAAAGGTGTTATACTTTGATGCAAAATAGTCCAAGAGGACTTGGGAAGCACAAAGTTCTAGGCCTAGATTAGGCATTTTCAGAAAAGTTGGTTTTGTAATTTTGTTACAAACTACACCTAGGTTTGGTGGAGGAGTTTCAATTTGTGACTCAAGAGAGAGGTTAGGTACATCTAAGTTGTTTTCATGTTTAAAATCATTTGTACCATCACACACTTTCCTAAAGTCAGAAGAGGGTAAATCATGTTCACTTTCACAGGACAATTCCACAGGATCCACATCAACATCACATGCATGAATATCAGAAGAAGCATCATTCATAGGGTTCTGAAGAGACACTTAATGTCTCTGAACCTAAAGATTCTATTATATTTTCAAAATACACATGCTCTTCATATTCATCATCATCATCATCATAGCAAGAATTCATCTCTCCATTCAAAATTGTAGTATTTTTAGTGTACTCATCTACCTCTAGATTAGGTTCATATTCAATGTTAGTTGCATGAGTAAGACTAGAAACACTATTTTCAATCCTATCATTTTGTAACTCAATCAGGTTCCGTTGGAGAATCATCTTGAGTTGTTCTATTGAAGGAGAGTCTTCACTAGTGGGTATGCATTCCTCATATGGATAATCACTGTATGGTTGTGCATGAGGTTCACTAGAGAAGGGAAATTCAGACATGTTGCTATATGGATGGTCATGCATTGCATTCATTTTAAGCCTAGCATTCTGCTCCATGAGTGTTTCCATTATTGATTGTAAACTAGGAGTTGGGGGAGTATAAAATTGTTCATCTCCCCACTGTGGTGAATGATGCATGTGTGCATGGTCATAGTCACTTCTAGACAATTCATACATTTGATTATCATGGCTTTCCCTAGACTGCCTAAACTCATGTAAAATGTAGCAGTTCTCAGCAGGGTGGTCTAAGCTACCACATAAGGTACAAGTATACATTGCATAGTGCCTAGGGGGATTAGATTTGACAGATTGCTCATGTAGTTGCCTTTCTAAAGCAGAAACTTGAGCTTCTAATTGATCTAGAAGTGATGACTGGGTGTGAGAAAAGTGTTCATTTTCAACCTGTGATGGATGATGTATGTGATCATAATGATTAGGGTATGTGAGGTCAGGGCCCTGAGAAGGCTCGTAAAATTCCCTAAAATCACTATGGTATGTGGGGGGTTCATCCTGTGAAGCGTGCCCGTAAGTAAGCTCTCTAAGGGATTTGTTTCCATCCCCAGATGCAGACCAAAATCCTGACATGATTTAGCACTCAAATTGAACTCAAAAAGAAACACCCAAAGGTTATGGAAAGTGGGCTCAGTTTTGGTTTAAGAGGGTTTATTTGGTTTTGTGGGCTTCTGTTTGGTTTTGTTGGGAAAGTTTGGTTTATTGGGTTTCATTTGGTTTGTTGGGTTTGGTTAGAAAGGGTTTCATTTGGTTTTTGTGGGAAGCCCAGTAGTTGTGTGCAATGCTTAATGGGTGTGGGCTGAAATCTTTGTGCACAGCCCAGCAGATGGGGGCTTAGTCTATTGCACAACCCAGTGGAAAGGCACAACAGGCCTCGAGTTCGATTAGCTTGAAGAGAACCTGGGTTTCGGTTTGTGATCAGCCCGGGTTGTGGGCTTGATCTGATGCACAGCCCTAAAGAAAGCTCGGAGGATGTGGGCTTAATCAATGCACAGCCAAGTAGTTTGGCTGGTTTAACGGCCCGAGGTTTGTGTGCAAAGCCTAGAGGTTGGGCTTCGGCTTAAGTGCGAGATCCGGTGAGAACAAGCTTATGTGGGCTCCCTTGGTTTAAGCCGGAGTTATGCAAAACTCGGTTTTGGGTTCCGGTGGTTATGGGTTCAGCCCGGTTGAGTTCTTGTGGGCTCGGTTGCTTGCAGACAGCCCAACAGATTCGATTGATATGGGCTTGGCTGTTTAAGGGTTGATCCAAGTAGTTGGGCTTCGCTATGTGCAGCCCGGTTTGTGGTTTTAGCCTAAGCAGCCCGGATGTTACGTTTGCCTGACTTGGTTAGGCCAAGCACAGAATAGGTGTACACTCGGGGCAAAGCACAATGCAAAGGCACAAGTTTTGTGCTCGGACGGCTTAGGTGCTCGGACAACACGAGCAATGAGATGACTAGGTTGGCATTTCACACAAGTCTAAGTGCAACAAGCTTATACAATGGTTATGCTAAGCACTGGACTAAGCACAAATAAGTTTTCAAATTCAAACACAAGATACAAGCATTTATTCTCCAGAACACTTCATGGTGAGATGCGGCTCAAAATCAAGGTATCTAATGCAACGGTGAGTGAGGTCAACAGGAGGCTCAACAGGCTAGCATGCAAGGGTCTGCATTCAACAGGCTCAACAGGTCTCGCATGCAAGGTCACAATAGATGCTAGCCTAACATGGTTCACATGGTCAGCTCGGGTTACGCAATTCCTCTCGAGATGTAAAACCAATCTATTATATCAAAGAAAACCTAAAGGCAACTCAAGACAAGTCAACATGGATTTGTTTAACTATTTGGATTTCATGGTGATAGCTCAAACTTGTAGCTTCCGAGGTCTTTCTGGGAGTCGTTGTATGCTCAAGGCGCCGAGGCGTGCAGTCGGATGGATGAACCTACTCGGCCATTCTTGGCAAGTCTTGGCATATGTTGCGAAGAAAACTCCACTTAGGGCGCAAGCTTCGTAACCATAAACCATATAGGTATAAGGGATAAGAGGTCGCGAAAACAACCGGTTGTTGGACCGATGGGAGGAGCTAGTCTTGTATGGCCGATGCTCTCGCCTCCTTGAAGGGGCAACCTAGAGATGATAAGTGACGCTCCCATTAGGGGGGTGTCCAAACAGACGTAAATGTCATAAGGCTAAGTTTTCGCAAGAAAATTTAGGCTCGTCATATTTGTGCAAATGATCCCGAGGCAATACAACTAACGAGGGGGTAAGGCGAGATCAATGGGGTTGGACGTCTCATGATTTCTGCCGCACGACGGCAATGCCATGGGGCACATAATCATAGGGTCTACATAACAAACACACAAGATCGTGGTTAGGCCAAGCACGTCAGCGAAATTAGAATAGGTGTACACTCAGGCAAAGCACAATGCAGCACAAGTTTTGTGCTCAAGCCACCTTAGGTGCTCGGACAACACAGAAAGCAATGAGATGACCCTAGGTTGGCATTTCACACAAGTCTAAGTGCAATGACTTATACAATGGTTATGCTAAGCACGGACTAAGCACAAATAAGTTTTCAAATTCAAACAAAAGATACAAGCACTGGTGAGATGCGGCTCAAAATCAAGGTATCTAATGCAACAGGTGAGTGAGGTCAACAGGCTCAACAGGCTAGCATGCAAGGGTGTGCATTCAATGGGCTACAATATTTTGATAGATGCAGGAGAAACTGGTCTCGCATGCAAGGTCACAATAGATGCTAGCCTAACATGGTTCATGAGTCAGCTCGGGTTACGCAATTCCTCTAAATGAGTCTGGTAAGAAGGGGGAGGTCTTTTTGGATCTTAAGAGGCAACTCAAGACAAGTCAACAGGATTTGTTTAACTATTTGGATTTCTAGCAAAGTGAGTCAACAGGGCTAGCAAGTGAGCGTGGTCCAGCATTCAACACAGCGGTCAAACAAGCACGCAAGTATCATGCAAAGTTTGGGATTTATGCTCGAGCTTTGGCTATCTAAGTTCACGCTCAAATCACGGCTTCGGGGCTAACTGACTAACAAGCTTAGCTAGAATGCCACTTAAGCTTAGCATTCTACAGGGCGAGATGGCTCCCTAGAGCAATGCACTAGGCACAAGGCATTCGGGGAAGTTTAGGCTTACCTCAAGAACTGGGCTTTCCCTTGGGTTGGCTAACAGATTTTGCTCAAGAAGACTTAGGCTAGCAAGGCACAAAGACAAAGAAGACAGGTAGGTACCTGTTTACTCAGGAAGAAGATCAGTTCTCTGGTTGCACAGATCAAAACAAAAGAGCAATATTTGCAGTATAAAGCTAATTACTGCACTTGGTTATCTGTGATATAAAGAATGAGGTGAATTCGATACAAAGTGCAGTTATGAGCAAGTTTCAAATGCAAGGGTGCCCAAACAGGGTAGTGATAGCTTAACAGGATGCGGTGAATTTATCAGGGTGTTGATGCAGATAATGGAAATAGCTTAACTTATGCTAATGATGCAGATATAAACAGAGTTGAGTTAAGTTATACTAAGACAGGGAAATAATGAACTTTAAACTAATGTTATAGTTACAATGGCAGGGAAACAAGAGATAGTTTAACACATATATACAGAGTTACATGCAATGATATAAAGTAATTATATACAGGGTGATATGAATTCAGTAAAGGCAGCAATTGATCACAGGGCACACGCCAAGTCCCCGGCAACGGCGCCAAAAACTTGGTAGGCCTCGGAATGTGTATATTTTATGGCCTACGGTGATAACCGCAAGTGCACGGCGTCTATCGGAGACGCGGCAAGTACGGGTCGATCCACAGAGACTTGTGGTGCTCTTGTATGATCTAAGGCTTGCTCTAGACTGAGTTTCAAGGGTGACAGAGTAACAAAAGGTTTTGTTGCCGATACGGCTGGATAATGTTCAAGTGACTCTAACTAAGGAATGAAACAGTGACAAGGGGTTGCTAAGGTCTTCAAATCTACCTCTAACTCCTATTGTGTGCTCAACTGAGTTGAAGCTTTCTTGTCCTGTGACTGATAAGGGCAGGGTGTCAAATCCACCACCTATCTAAGGGGTTTCTCCATGTTATGCTTCAATTAATCAGCTAAAGTGCTAACCCAGAGCACTAGTTGTCTAATTAAGTACAACTAGTCAATGAAATTAGTTATTGTACCTAAAGTATGAGCTGTGGCAAACTCAAAACAGATGTAACCTAACTACAATGGATGCAAGACATCCATTGTGAGAGAAAAGTATTGAATGCCCTAATTGAAGACATAATTATAATTTTAATCATTCAAGATAGTTCAACAGAGTTTGAACACACAATATGGAGTTAGGGTTTCATTGAAACCCTAACAAAACTAATTAAAACATAATAAAATAACAAAGAACAAAATTAAACCTAATTGAAGCATTGGCTAGCCCAGGCATGCCCAAAAACAGCTTCTATCCCTTCTATTTATACATGCAAAGGAACCCCAAATACCAAACCCTAATTTATTTAAAAACAGAAAATTAAAATAGAAATTCTCTCACCCACGTCTTTGAATCGCCTCTTCTCTTGTCAAATCATCTCAGACTCGACCATGCTTGGGTTGTTATGGAAAAAACCCTAATTCTAACTGCCTTAACCCTAGCTTCTAGGGTTGGAGAAGCTAAAGGTGGAGAAAGTGCGAACTAGGGCATGTAGATGGTGCAGGAGCTACTTGGTGGAGTTGTTGGTGATGATAGGAGATGGAGTGGTGGTGGTGGCGATCTCTGCAACAAGTATGGAAGGTGAAGGAGAAGGGATGGGTTCTGCGAAAGAGTGCGGTAGAGGAAGAAAGAGAAAGATGGAAGGGAAATGGGTATGGCTCGAGAGGGTATAGGGTTATGCAATTTTGGTGTGAGGCGGGTGCAGCGACGGACGATGAGGAGGTCTCAGCGAGCGTTGGATGAAGCGGCTACGATCTGAACGGCTGAGAGAAGGCTCGGAGTAAAGCGGGTGTTGAGCGGGAGCATCAAACGCTGATGTGCAAGGCGGAGCGACCGTTGGATGTAGCTGAGGGAGATCTCAATGGCTCAGAGTGAGCGGGATCGGATCCGGGTCATGGGTAGCTCTAGCCCAAGTCTTCCTTGTTGGGTTGCAACTGATTCGCGCGCGGGCTTTGGCTATCTGCTCCATAGATGTTTGACTCAATTCTTCGCTCTTTAGCTCCTCGTTTCTCCGGACTTTATTTATTACCTAAAAACACAAAATTAATTAATACAAATATTTATTCTTGAAAACAAAGAAAACACGGAGAACTGGGATAATATCTGATTTCGAAGCGCAAAAGATGAGTAAAATGCCAATAAAAAGGTGTATAAATATGCACTATTTGGCACTCATCATGAAAGATGTGCAAAAGTTAAATGGACTATTAGCTTCGCTAGGAAGATTCATCTCGCGATCATCTGATAAATGCAAGCATTTCTTCAACATACTTAAAAAGGGGGCGAAGTTTAGATGGACAGATGAATGTGAAAAAGCATTACAAGGAATAAAAGAACATCTAATGGATATATCAATCTTACAAAAAGCAGAACCAGGGGAAGAATTACTAATTTACCTCGCGACAACCTCGCATGCACCGAAAGTGCGATATTATTGCGAATGGACGCAGGAGTAGAAAAACCAATTTATTACATCAGCAAAACATTCAATGCCGCAGAGAAAAATTATTCAAAAATTGAAAAATTAATTTTGGCATTAGTTTACGCAACATTTAAACTTCGCATCTACTTCGAAGCACACACAGTAAAGGTAATGACAAAAGTACCAATTGAGTCAGTCATGAAAAATTCAAAAAGATCAGGAAGGGTTGAAAGATGGAATGCTCAAGTAAGTCATTGCAAACTCAAATATGAAGTGTTATCCTCACCCAAATCACAAGTTGTTGCAGACTTTTTAGCAGAATTTCCATTGGAAGAGGATGAAGTAGTGGAAGAAATGATGGATATAGAAGAAGAACATGGAAATCCAAGGGATTTATTAAGAGAGCTAAACAGATGTGAAATATTGGTAGATGGATCGTCAAATGGAGAAGGTAACGGAATTGGGATCATTATAATTTTGCCAGAAGGCAATAAAATGGCTTTTTCTTTCAGATTGGAATTTGCATCTACCAACAATGAAACAGAGTATGAAGCTATAGTACATGCTTTGCGATTTGCAATAGAAATGAAATTGGAGAATGTAAGAGTTACCAGTGATTCTCAGTTAGCTATTCGCCAGATAAAAGAAGAGTATACTACAAATGAAGCATCTTTAAAAAAATACAAAAGGCTTGTTGAAGAATTGTCAGCGAAGATACCAAAAATAAAGTGGAGACACATATCAAGAAAAGACAATAGACTTGCAGATGCTTTTGCTTTTATATCAAGTATGATGACAGATCCATCTGCGAGATGCATAAAAATACAGACACTTCTATCACCATCAATCAACAAAGAGGAAGAGGAAGAAGCAGAAGTAATGCTCATAGAAGATGAAACACAAAGACCCCATTGCGAGGATTGGAGAACAGAACTTCATGCTTATCTAATGAAAGGAGAAACACCCAGAAATAGATTGGAGATGCACAAATTAAAAAACCGTGCAACAAATTATGAATTAAGAGACAGGGTATTGTACCGAAGATCCTTTAATGGACCCTCGCTTAGATGTTTAACACGAAAAGAAGGAGAAACAGTGTTAAGAATGTTACACAGTGGGGATGCTGGCAATCACAGTGGCGGAAGATCTTTAGCACATAAGGCGAAAATGCAAGGCTATTATTGGCCATATATGCATGAAGATGCGAAACAAGTATCAAGACGTTGCGAAGATTGTCGGTGGCATGGAAAGAAAATACATGCACCAGGAGCACCATTAACTTCTTCAGCAAGTGTATGGCCTTTTGGAAAGTGGGGATTAGATATTGTAGGACCTTTTTTACCAGGTACAGGGCAGAGGAGATATTTGATTGTCGCTACAGATTATTTCACAAAGTGGGCAGAAGTGAAAGCAGTACAACACATTCGCGATAAAGATGTTTTTACCTTCATATTCGAAAACATAATATGTAGATTTGGAATTCCAAGACACGATTGGTATCGACAATGGGAAACAGTTTGAGGGACAAAATATAGAATTCTCGCTTAATGCATTTCAAATAAAATGTGGGAAATCAACTCCTTTATACCCGAGAGCAAACGGACAAGCGGAAGCAACGAATAAAACAATCGTGAGATATCTTTGAAGAAGAAGTTAGAAGGACATAATAAGGCATGGTGTGAACAAGTGCATAATGCAGTATGGGCTTACAATACAACAAGGCGAGAAGCTACGGGAATGTCACCATTTTGTCTAACATATGGAGTTGAAGTTGTACTTCCGACAGAAGTTATTATTCCAACAACAAAGAGAGAAGCTTGGGAGAAAAACCTTAGTGCGGGAAATATTTTGGTTAAATTAGATGAATTAGAGGAAAACAGAGAAAGAGCATTACAGGATATGGAGAATTATCAGCGAAGATTAGCCAGAGAATACAACAAACGTGTCAAGACACGCAAATTTCAACCAGGTGATATGGTATTGCGAGAAACACCAATATATCAGCGAGAAAGTGGTGGCAAATTGGCGAAAAAATGGGATGGACCTTATATCATCAAGGAGATAGTTGGAACAGGGGCATATGGATTAATGGATCCTGAGGGGAAAGACGTGGGCCAAAGATTGGGTAGACCGTGGAATAGATTATATCTCAAGAAATATTACCCATAGAAGATGGAAGGGAAAGAATAAGTTCCGAAATGTTGAATGAATGGAATGAAATGAATTCATATGAAATGTTCCTTTTTTTTTTTTTTTTTTTTGAAAAGTGGGAGTTTCATTAATTACTTAAAGTTGAACTTCTCTTGGGTACCGAGTCCCCACCGAGTCATTCATCACAATTACATTAAGGAATTCAGGTACAGTGTGTTCCCATATCAGTGTGGAGTTGTTGTTGCTTCCCGTTCCCTGTTGTAGTTGTTTTTTCGCTGCAAGATCCGCCAGACCATCCGCCGCCTGATTCGCTTCCCTATATATGTGTGTGATGTGAATACCGCGTATTTTCCTTAGGAGATGCTGTATTTCGTGCAGTATATTCTGTATGACCCATGGTGCCTCAGTAACATCTTTCGACAGCAATGTTAGTAATGCCGAGGAATCAGTTTCAAAGTGTATGTTGATCCATTCCTTGGTTATTGCCATTCTGGCTGCTAGAAGAAGAGCCCACGTCTCGGCCACTAGTGCTGAAGTCTTGCCAATAGGTGCCGACATTGCCATGATCACGACACCGTGTTCGTCTCTGCAAATCTAACCCACACCATCCGCCATCGGTGTTCCCTGGGCATCTGTTTTACTAGCTCCATCAATGTTGATTTTCAGCCATTGCCGCCTCGGTGCATTCCATTGAATCCATATAGTCGCAGATCCCCTGTTTGTGTGTTGGGTTGTGCTGTTATGTGTGCAAATATTGTGTTGCATAGCCCATCTGTATTCTTGACTTAGCAATATAGATATGTGGAATGTTTGCATTGGCGTTTGTGTGTTGTTGTTGTATACCTTTGCATTCCTTGCCAACCAAATATTCCACAACAGATAGCAGTGGAGGCTTTCTTTTGTGCGTGTATTTCGTAAAGTGCAAAGTTTGATGGTGGTTGGAGGACTGTAGTTGTTGTTGTTCTCCCTCCTTGTAGTTGATTGTTAGACCCGGCTGTGTGTTGTTGTTGGCAAATGATGTTGGGCAGTGGATGAGGTGGCATCACAATATTGTTGTAAGCATTATGATGGTCCGCATTGCTGTTGACGTGCCTGCAGAATAGACTCCACGTTTCTTTGGCCCCCGGACATTCAAAGGGACAATGTTGGATTGTTTCTGGATGTATATGACAGATAGGACACATGTTGGTGCTGATTATGTGTCTAAAAAACAGAGCATCAAAAGTTGGGAGGCTCTGTTGATTGACTTTCCAACGGAAAAGTCTCAGTTTTTGGGGGCAGTCTGATTTCCAAATCGACTTGTACATTTGTTCCGTGTTTCTCGTACCCGTCTGTGGATTTAGGTTTGGTGTGGATGACTGATTTTTCATGAGTAGCTCGTATCCACTCTTGACCGTGTACTGCCCCTTTTTGGCGTGAGGCCAAATCTATTTATTTGGAACTGTCGGGTTTGGGACATGGATTGCTCTGATTGCACTGACAATGTCTGCTGGGAAGGTCTGGTGCAATAATTCGGTGTACCAATTAAAAGTGTGTGATGTGATCAAGGTACTTACCCAATGGTTACCAATATCTCCCATGTTTGTCATCCTTGCCTGCCTGGGTATCCAATTATCCTTAATTTTGGTTGACTTTCCGTCACCGATCTGCATGGCCAAATTTTCCTGCACAAAAGGAGCAATATTTGATATGTTTTTCCATGCAGGGCTTGCCGCCGTCGATGGGGTTGGTATTCTTCTTAAAATTGGATCTTGTCCCAAGTACTTTGTCCTCTAAACCGTGTTGCAGATAGTATTTGGTTGAGCATGTATTTGCCAAACTCTTTTGCCCAGCAGCGCAAAGTTGTGTTTTCTGGCATTCCTAATCCCTAAACCTCCCTGTTTGATTGGCAGTTGTAATTTCTCTTTGCTCGCCATATGCAGCTTTTTTGTCTCCGTGTCATGTCCCCAAAAGAAATTCCTCGCAATCTTATCGATTTTGTTGTGGACATGTGCCGGTAACAACTGAGTTTGCATAATGTGGTTTGCTGTAGGGAGCAGACTTGAATTTATAAGTACCCATCTTCCCGCTTGATTGAGACATTTAGCCATCCACCCTTTGGCTTTCCTCTCCAATCGCTGTAGCAGTTGCGCAAAGATAGGGGAGGAATTCCTACCAACTTTGAAGTTTACACCCAGGTATTTAGGTGGATCCGGAGTAGTTGGTATGTTGAACATCCGAGTCAGCCAGTCTGTTACTTCTGGTTTCGTATGTGGATGATGAATGATGACCGACTTTTGGAGGTTGATAGCTTGACCTGCTGAGTTTGAATAGCTATGTAGTACAGTGTTCAGGTTATCACAGGTATTTTGGTCTGCAGTGCATGTGATAAGCAGGTCATCTGCATACATCAAATGTAAGATTGGTGGAGTTTTTGTCGAGATACTTAAACCTTTCAGCTTGCCCTCGTTTTCCAAAATTGCAAGATTTGTGGACAACATTTCCGCACACATTATAAAGATGTAAGGTGACAAAGGGTCTCCCTGCCGGAGTCCTCTTGATGGCTTGATGTGTCCTTGCGGATTTCCATTAATGTTTATGGAATATGTCACAGAAGTTATGCATAGCATTAAGTATTCCACAAATTTGTCCGGGAATCCCAGAGAGACTAACGTTTGCTTTACGAATCCCCAATCGAGGCTATCGTAAGCTTTCTTGATATCAAGCTTCATAGCAATTTTTGGATTTTTGGTGGGTGCTGTGGAGCGGATGTGGTGAAAAATTCGGTGGCAATGGCTATATTCCTGCGACAGAGTGATTGCGAAATTGCATAAAATAAAGAAAGAATGTGCGAATATCTCGCAAATGAAATAACAAGAGATAATCAAAAATGAATGATTGAACGAATTGACAGAAATGAATGAGTAAGTGAATGGGACGAACCTTTATGGCGTACACCCTAGTTCGCGAATGATATTTCGTAAGAGGCAAATGTAAGACCTAAAGTGCGTCATATAAGGGGGTATCTCTTGACATGGCTCAGGGAAAAGGTTACACCTCCCCTGGAACCTGAGTCATGAAAATTTGGGGTCAATGAAGCCCATCCGGGGGAGATACCTTGGATTTCCAACTATATATATAAGGTTATACCCTGGTTGGACGACCGAGGGTCTCTTCCAAGGAGTCAGTGTATGACCAAGGCTCTGAGGTACACGGTTGATCCAAGAGTGCCTGGGGCATTTGAAGTGTCTCGGCCATTCTTGGCAAGTCTTGGCACATCCGCACTCGGCCCGAAGAAAACTCCACTTAGGGTGCAGTCTCGTAACCATAAGCCCTATAGGTATAAGGGATAAGAGGTGCGAAAACAACTGGTTGTTGTTAAGACCGGATGGGAGGAGCTAGTCTTGTATGGACGATGTACGCCTCCTAGAAGGGGCAACCAGGGAGATGATAAGGGCGGCACCCTCCATTAGGGAGCTGATAAGTGTCTTAAGACGCAAATGTCATGAGGCTCTATTTTCGCAAGGAAATTTAGGCTTGTCATATTTGTGCGATGATCCTGCAGAGGCAATAATACTAACGCGAGGGTAAGACGAGATCAATGGGTCTTTACATGCAAGTGTAAAGACGTCCTGCGATTTCGTCACAAGACGGCAATGTCATGGGGCTTTACGTTTGCAAGAACATTTAGGCCTGTCATATTGTCGCAAAAGAAATATCCTGCAGAGGCAAAAATACTAAAGAAATGATAAGACAAGATCAATGGGTCGTTACATGAAAGTGTAAGGACGTCCTGCGATTTTGTCGCAAGACGTCAATGTCATGGGGCTTTATGTTCGCAAGAATATTTAGGCCTGTCATATTGACGCAAAAATGAGGGGTGGCAAAATAAGACCTTTAACTAGGAAGGAAAAATAAGACCACACAAAAACAATGATAAGGCAAGATCAATGGGTCATTACATGAAAATGTAAAGACGTCCTGCGATCTTGTCGCAATGATGAATTTCCACATAAATAAAGATAATGGAAAACAAAATAGCAATTATCAAATACCAAAAATTATATTCATCAAAAGGAAGAGTAATAATAAGCAGATGAACACATCAAAAAGATGATTGAAGTACATAAAGAAGTAACAGTACAAGATGAAAGATTACAAGAGAAAGTCAATTCTCAAATATCAGTTTTTTGACCAGAAGGGGATACTGGGCTTTCTTCAGCAGCTTTATCCGTATTTTCGCCAGTTATTATATTTCCACCAGATCCTCCATCACCCAGATCATCATTGACAATTTTACTAGGAGGGATTGTCTCTTCATTTGCAATCTCTTCGCCACTATTGTAGTCAAAATCGCTGTCAGGAGAATTAGGAACTTCATCGTCACTCACTTCTAGAGGTTCGACACGTACAGGATCAAGAGATTTAGATAGTAGAATGTCATTCACCGGAACTTCGGCCTTAAGATGAAATTGACGAAGGAGTGCTTTCTGATGATTTCCACTCTCTATATCTTTACAGTCAGACATATAATCGAATCTTCTTTCTGCACGATCGCGAGAGCGAGCAAGGGAAGCAGCGAGTATTCCATTCTCTTTGCGAATTTTTGAATAGTCAGACTTCAGAGTGGCAATAGAAGAATGAAGATTTTTCTCAGCATCTGCAAAAGAAAAGAACATAGAAAATTATTCAGATTTTTGGACTTCGCAAGGAAAATATCACAAGATAATAAATAAATACAATAATATGACTACCTTCCTTCTGCGAGGTAATATATTGGATTAAAGCCGAACAGCTATTCTCCAAATGATCCATGGCATTGTCAAAATTATCTCCAATTAAACCTTTCAATCGAGATCGCAAGCTTTTTTCGTTGGAAACAAGTAAGGCATTTTCTTTCGCAAGAGAAGAGTTGGACTTTTCTAACTTGGAACATTGATCCTTGAATTGGTTTGCCTTTACACTTAAGGTTATTCTACCCCGAATAAGTTTATCCTTCTCGTAAGAACTTCTTCAAGTTGATTTCTCAACGAGCAAAGAGATTGTTCTTGTTCTTTACATAATTTTTGACAAACATCAGATTGTTGCGAGTAAATAGCCACCTTGTTTAACAGAGTTCGCTTCTCTTGAGAAAGAATTCCATTCTCATCTGATAAAGTTTTCAACTCCAGATTAGCTTTAGTCAAAGAGTAAGAGAGGCGAGATAATTCATTACTTAATGAGCCTTGTTCCTGTACTAAGTCGGCATTTTCTTTAGAAAGATTATCTATATATCTCTATTTTTCGCTTCTGGTTTAAAGCTTGAAGGGCGAACAACGGCTCTTGGTTTAATAAAATATATATATATACAGAGGTAAGAGTATACCTTTCAATTCTTCATTCTTCTTGCGAAGATTATCACGATCCAACGAAACATTTTGAAGTTTTTGATTTTCAAGTTGGAGGTGTTTATGGGTGAAAACTACTCCTGCAGAATTTGGTAATTTGGGGTGTGGATGAGGAATGAATTTAAACCTTTAACCAAATACACTCACGCGGTGAGTGCTTGTAGATTCGAGAGATCAATCGTGCAAGTCCGGCCTAAACCAAAAAATGGTCGTTCCGGACTTGTTTCGGTCACAAAGTGAAGGAGATGGGGTTGATCTTAGGGAGGGAAGCGAAGAAGGTGTTGAGATTGCGAAGGTGTTGGCTTGCTTATGACTTGTAACAGAAAAGTGAGCAGGTTTGCGGTTGATGCAAGCAGGCTGTGGGTGTTTGAATACGATTTTTGTATTAACACTTGATTTTCTGTCTCGTCTAAACTTGTGTTGTTGTTTGAAATAGGGCGGAGAACCTATTTATACAAGTCATTGAGCCTCATTCACGTCTCTCGTGGGAAGTGGAGGAAGTGGAGTGATGGAGTAGTGGAGTTGTGCGTCGACCAGTCTTGCCCACTTCTCCTGTTCATCTCTAACCGTCCATGACTTCCTGACACGTTCTTGTGATGGCGTGTTGCACGCCGCACGCCGTAAACCGCTGCACCAATACCCCAAAGTATGTATCCCCCGGTTTGTGACATGATTGATGTCTGGAATGTGTGGATCGTGGATCCACGAAAGATAGCATGTAATGCTGAATTGAATAACTGTGTTATTCAGGAAGTCGATACTTGTGAAGTATCGTGTGTATTTTATGCAGGTACTGCATTATGGTGTGGTAAGGTGATGGGTAATGACGCCTCACTAACCAAATAACTCTTGACCAGGGTTGTATAACCAAGCTGGTGAAGTTGGACGGATGAGATGATCTTTGAGACACTCATCTGCGACCGTTAATGAATATTAGGTTTTTTGAAGAGGAGCGCAAGCATGACTCTTGACTTGGTCGAAACCAAGTATGGGAAGAATTTTGGAGAGGACCGACCAGGACGTGTATGTAGATGGCATCTTTGGTGTACACGTCCATGTCTCACCGTCCCATGAAGGTGCGATCTAGGCCACTCAATTTGACCGGCAAAGAGGAGTGGTTGAGATCGGTTTGCGGCAAAAATCCGTTGCCGCAAAGGAGTTGGAAACCGGCGTGAGATCCCTAGTTCGGGCACGCGTTTCAAGACGACACATCTTGGTCGGTCTTGGTCGATGGGTTTGACGGGAAGATGGCAGGCTGGTGATCATGCCTATACCTGACTATCCCATGAAAACATGATCTAAGCCATTCAAATCATCCGGTGAAGTTGAGTGGTCGAGATCAGTTTGCAATTTGGGAAGTGTAACCACGCATGTTTGGGCGGGCGTTTTGGATTAGCCGGGCATGGGATGCCTTGGCCGATCGCATGAGGAGGTAGAAGAGCCCATGGTGGTCATCTTGGTATGACCGGCCCTTGCTTAATCTAACTGTGACCCTCCATTCGTGCCGGAGAAGATGGACGCACGTGATGATTTGAAACCCTAATTTTGGCTTTCAAAAGCCGTGCGCCACTCCTTGTTTGGGTGATGATTTTGTCACGGCCAAACATTGTTGGTCTTGACCGATTGGTCAAGTGTGTAGGCGGGCCCACGGTGATCGCGTTGACATGCTCTGGCCCTTTGAATCTACATCTACACCCTCCATCTATACCTGCGAAGATGGATGGTTGAGATTGTTTTGCGACACATGTAATATGCCGCAAACCCTTATTTAGGGTTTTCCGTCCATAATGCTTGGTATGAACGTCTTTTGGCAAGCAAAGGCCAATGGCCGACCATGCGGGGTCGGCCGTGGGTATTCCATACCGCTTGGGGATGATGGAATTGATCCGGGGTCATCCAATCATGCTTATGGAGTTGGATGATCTGCGATCGGATCATATCCGGATCGATACGGTCAGTCCGGATGCTCAATCGGGCTAGTATAACACACCGAGAGGGGCTCAATCGGGCTAGTATAACACACCGAGAGGGGCTCAATCGGGCTAGTATAACACACCGAGAGGGCTCGGGCTAGTATAACACACCGAGAATCGGCCGTACGGGTATTTCGTACATGGTTTCATTATAGTGCTTGGAGGTTCGTGTTATTCGTAAGAGTAACACTCGGTCGTCATGCCACACCGATAATGAGTACTCGGAAATACAAGGCTGATATGAAATTCACAGGAAGGGATTGTTGCTACATGCTCCAACCTGGAGGAATTTCATGTATTCACAGAACGGGATTATTGCTACATGCTCCATTCTTGGTGAATTAAGTGAGGGAGTATCCAACACTTATAAATGGCTTTATCTTTTACAAGATGTCAGCGCATGATTTTTTCGGTTTTTTACAAATTTAACCTTAAACGAAAATCCACCATCAACAGGAGGGTATTACACTTTGCAGTCATAGCTTGGAGATCATTTTTCAAAATGTTAATTTCTTGCTCCAAAGATGTTTGCGAAATTCTATCAGGGCCAAGGTGTTTACTCAAAATCTCGCAGACATCAGATTTGATAGGATCGACAGAAGTCTTCTTGACATCGTTCACAATATCTGATAAAACTTTGAAGGCCACATCTATTCCTTCCAAATTTTCTTTAGTAAGAGGGATTTGCTCAGATAAGGAAGTAACGACGATAGAAGAAGGAAGATATGAGTCATCTTTTGTTGAAGGAATATCATGAGAAGAGGAAATCTCATGAAGATTAATGACATGAGAAATGGTAGAGGCATTGACAATGGAAGAAGAAATAGGCTCATTCGCAATGGGACTGTTATGAGGGATTTGATTTATGATAAATTCAGGCATAAGAGTGTTATCATCAACGGTATTTTCCCAAGAAGAAGCAAAGAGGATTATCTTGAGAAAATTTGTGATAGGAGTTGTAAGTTTGAATATAGGAAAGGAAACAAAAGGTACAACAGGTTTAGAATGGCGAGGCTTCTTGGGGGACCTGTCAACATTTTTGTCATCTTGCGAGTTACAAGATAAATAAGAAACTGAGGCAACAATATTGTTATTAAAAGAGTAAACGTTTCTTAAATACCTTGTTATTCGCAGGCTTTCTTTTAGAGGCAGTGGATTTCGGTTGCGAGCCCATGGAGATATTAGGGTTCACAATGGTGAACTTGGTGCTAGATTTGTTTTTGCTAAAACAAAAATGGCAGGGGAGTCATTAAAAGAAGAACAGTATCAGAATAAAACAACTTCGATAAAGAGAGATCAATCACAAAATGATCAAATTCAGCAAAATTAACAAACCTTGATGCCATGAAAACAGAAGCAGAGGAATAGTAGCAGAAAAATGATGAAGAAAACAATGAAGAAAAGTAGCAGAAAAAAGTTGCAGACGATGAAGAAGACGAAGTAAAAAAAAAAATATTCTTTCACAAGGAACCCTCCTTTAAATAGACGAGAAAAGAGTAATTGGATAACATTAAATATGCCGGTAAAAAGGGAAATTTTAAATACGTGTAAACAGTCATTCCTAAACTCACGGAATCTTGTCGGCAAAAAATTGATGGAAAACAAACGATTGAGGCATTTCAAAATATTGGTTCTCATGACATTCTCTTCTTCGCAGAGAAGACATGAGAAGAGGCAAGATGTAGGATCAGAATATCGCAACATCAATATCGCACGAGATTAGTGAACGACAACATTGCGAGAGCGTCGCAGAAGAGTAATATAAATGACGCAATGAATGACAACAGCCAATACATGAGAAAGGTGTGAAGACATAGCGAAGTTTAGGAGAGCTGCGAGATTATACGTTTATACACTTGCGATATTTCGCAAGTTATTCCCGAAAATAAAGGACAGCTTAGCTGTCATCCATTGTGTACTACCCTATATAAAGAGTTGAATAAGCCTGTTGTGAGGGAGATCTTTTTCGGAGTGTTAGACAAGTCATTAGGAGAGAGAAAGTGTGTGGTGATTGTAATTTCTTTAGCTCTTTTCTATCTTATCTTGTAAACATTCAAGGAATTAATCAATAAAAATCATTGTTATTCATCTTAAAATATCTTAGTTGTGTGGATTATTGTGAGGGGTGTAGTGTAGGATTTCCTGCAACTACAGTTTCGAGACCGCTTCCTTTTCTAGATACAAACGTTGGCCTGAGACAATGCGGTTAAGGTCTGCAAATATGTCTTGACGCTGCTTTTTGTGGGTGAAAATGGTTTCTGCTGATTTCGATAATTTCGGGTGTGTGGGTGAGAAACGAATTTAAACCCTAAACAATGTACTTCAAGGGAGTACTTTAGATTCGAGAGATCAATCTGTACAATTCCGGCCTAAACCAAGAAATGGTCGTTCTAGACTTGCTTCGGTCACAAAGTGGAGGAGAATGGGTTGGTTTTTGGGTGGGAAGCAAGGAAAGTGATGAGACCAGAATAGTTGATTCTAGAAGAGTAGTTGTGTTACGACTTGTATCAGAAAGTGGGAAGCTAACGTATGAAAAGCTAGCAAACGTTTTCTGAGTGGTGTATGCTCCTCTAAACCCGTTGTTCGGTGGAAAGAGGTAAGACCTATTTATACAAGTCGAAGTGAAACGTACTCTGGTCTCATTAAGGAATGAAAAAATGGATGAATAAATGGGAGGAGGTGGTAACGTTAATGCATGGAATTGATGTTCCATAAAACCGTTAACGCATGGAATTGATGTTCCATAAAACCGTTAACGCATGGAATTGATGTTCCATAATAAAAAACGTTTCACCATTAACTCCCTGTATTTACTAACCGCCTCATCCTTATGACACTTCCTTATGACGGGCGTAGTGTACGCCGCACGATGTAAACCGCCAAACCAATACCCAAAGAGGATCCCCCAGTTTGTGATATGTGTTGATGTCTCGAATATTTTTGTGGAAAACATGTAGCATGTTGTTGTTGCCTGGTAAGCCGTACTGGGGAGACTTGCTAGCTTGGTGACCTTCGACGGTCGAGATTTTGCATCTCAAGAGGAAAGATAGCCGTTGATCGTTGCACGCTTTCGTTTTGGTATCCGCGTAGGGAAGGCCAGCATGGTGACGCGGTTAGGTTGGCATGTTGTTGGCATGGCATGGTTTGGCATGGCCAAACTTAGGTTTTCGGGCCAAAGGTTACCATGCATCGTCTGGTAACCTTGGATGGCTGGGATTTGCTCCTGGGATTGAATGGGGAACGTTGATCGTCGCACGCCTTCGTTTTTTGGTAGCCGCGTAAGGAAGGCCAGCATGGTGGCGCGGCAAGGTTGGCATGCCGTTGGCATGGCATGGTTTGGCGTGGCCAAACTTAGGTTTACGGGCCAAAGGTTACCATGCGTCGTCTGGTAACCTTGGATGGCTAAGATTTGTTCCTGGGATCGAAGGGTGACCGTTGATCGTCGCACGCCTTCGTTTTTGGTAGCCGCGTAGGGAAGGCCAGCATGGTGGCGCTGCTAGGTTGGCATGCCGTTGGCATGGCATGGTTTGGCGTGGCCAAACTTAGGTTTACGGGCCAAAGGTTACCATGCGTCGTCTGGTAACCTTGGATGGCTAGGATTTGCTCATGGATTGAAGGGGGACCATTGATCGTCGCACGCCTTCGTTTTTGGGAGCCGCGTAGGGAAGGCCAGCATGGTGGCGCGGTCTTCAGAGTCTTGAAAGTGATAATATTGAAGTCAGAGGCCGCGTCGACAAGCGTGTTGTCGAATTCAATACCTCTTAAATAGGATGTGGTCAGCAGTCCCGAGTTGTCCTTTTCGATCCCGTTTGCTAGGGGAGCTTGGGCTCCTGACTTGACTTCCATGGAGGGGAAAAGCCGTTTGCCTGACACGATGCGATTGAGAGCCGCGAAAATATCTTGGCGCTGCACCTTGGAAAGTTAGAGACTTTCGCATACGTGTTGCATCATGGACCGCACAAGATCTCATGCACGAAGTCCCAGAGACCCCACAATTCCTTCATCGGGAAGTGGGTCTCGATGTACTCCCTCGTTTTCTAGTTGGAGTTCCCCCGCTTTTATCTTTTCTTTGGAGATATGTTTTAGCCTGTTGCAATCACTGGTTGGGTGGTGAACAAATCTGTGGTAGTGGCAGTATTTGGGGTTTGCCATCTCGGCCTCAGTCGGTGGGCGTCTGGGAGATGGTAGTCTGATATCATCGTCTTGAATCCATGCTTCTAAGAGATAGATCACATCCTCAATGGGAAACGGGAAATCCAGGGTATTTCCTTCAGTTTCCTGATGACGCATGGGAGCTTTAGCGGCGGCCTTCCGTGGCGGAGTTCCCCGTCGTGCTGGTGCTTCACG
This sequence comes from Papaver armeniacum, assembly GCA_023531295.1. Classification (NCBI taxonomy): domain Eukaryota; kingdom Viridiplantae; phylum Streptophyta; class Magnoliopsida; order Ranunculales; family Papaveraceae; genus Papaver; species Papaver armeniacum. The sequence continues at coordinate 297,935 of JAJJWW010011404.1, forward strand.
TTTAGGCTGCTGGTCTGCAGCTGGGGCATTCCTTTTCCCTCCTTCGTTTAATACGCTTAAGGGTGGGGGTGGGGGGCAGTGTTAAATTGTTTGCTTAGGAGACGTCTATTTCCGCGAGTTTCGCGCATTTCTTCGGCTCTGGTCGGTCTAACCATTTCCAATAACGCTGGTGCTGTCGTTGCGGATCGTCTGGCAGCTTCATGGAGTTCGGAGAATGTCTGGAAACACAGGTTCTCTAGAAAGGCGTGGTAGATTGGAGCCATACCGTTGATGCATGTATTCACCAGCTGTTGCTCGGTCACGTTTGGGTCATGACAGTCTAGTGATTGAACCCTGAATCTCTTAACGAAATCATTCGGATGTTCGTTGTCCCGCTGGTACATTCTTCCTAAGTCCGAGAAGGTAACTTGTTCAGACACGAAGAAGTACTTCTTGTAAAATGCGGTAACCATGCTACCCCAGTTGGGAATGCTGCTTGGCGTGATGTTGTTGTACCACGTGTACGCCTTTCCGGTAAGAGATTTCGAAAACTCCCTCATACGGAGAACGTGATTGTATTCGTGTTCACCCAAGGATTCTAGGAAGCTAGAGACGTGTTCACGTGCATTTCCAGTGCCATCATACATGGTGAATTGAGGAGAGGAGTATCCTCTTGGGAGAGTAATTCTTTGTATTTCAGATGGGTAAGGAGGTTGATGTTGATGCATGTCTATTTCATCATTCTTGACTCGATTCCGGAGAAGTTGCTCCAGATCCTCTCGTGTGACAAAATTGGATGGCTGACTTCTTTCCGATGGGGGTCTGGCACGAGTCTCGTCGTCCACAAATACGCGTTCCGCCGAGGCGCTGGCGTCGGGGGTGTTGGGGGAGTTTCTAAATGGCTCTGGATGGCATGACTCACGCGGCGGCCGCTCTGTCAGGGCTTTGAGAAAGACGAGTACTTCTTTCTGCGTCGAAATCATATCCGTCTGGGCTCTGGCGAGAACCTCCTGCCGTTCCATCAAATCAGCGATGGTGATATAGGGTCGGCTTCCTCTGGTTCCTCTGGTTTCTCGTCCCATTGGTGGGGTAGTTGGAGTCTTAGTGGCGGTTGGAGGCGTCATGCTTGATGAAGCGTTAGGAACGGTAGCGGCAGCTCTGGCCCGGTGACCGGCGGCGTTACACCGAAGGAGCGCCTTCGATCGCCGATAGCGAGTTGCACAGGGATGTTAGAGGCGGCAGCGGCTCTGGCCCTGGTGATCGGCGGCGTTATACCCGAAAGAGTGCTTTCGGTGCTACTGGGGTCAGTAGATGTCATAGTGATGTTGTTGGAAGTAGCGTTAACACCAGGGACAGATTCTGCGTTGGTGTTCTCGGCAGTTGATCCGGATCTGAGTTCCACCATATTGGAGTTGTAAGTGAAAGGTGATATCGGAAATTTGGAAATCGATATTGTAACCGATAGATTGATCTCCCACTGTGGTCGCCAATTGTTTGTGGGTGAAAATGGTTTCTGCTGATTTCGGTAATTTCGGGTGTGTGGGTGAGAAACGAATTTAAACCCTAAACAATGTACTTCAAGGGAGTACTTTAGATTTGAGAGATCAGTCTGTACAAATCCGTCCTAAACCAAGAAATGGTCGTTCCAGACTTGCTTCGGTCACAAAGTGGAGGAGAATGGGTTGGTTTTGGGGAGGGAAGCAAGGAAAGTGATGAGACCGGAATAGTTGATTCTAGAAGAGTAGTTGTGTTACGACTTGTATCAGAAAGTGGGAAGCTAACGTATGAAAAGCTAGCAAACGTTTTCTGAGTGGTGTATGCTCCTCTGAACCCGTTGTTCGGTGGAAAGAGGTAAGACCTATTTATACAAGTCGAAGTGAAACGTACTCTGGTCTCATTAAGGAATGAAAAAATGGATGAATAAATGGGAGGAGGTGGTAACATTAATGCATGGAATTGATGTTCCATAAAACCGTTAACGCATGGAATTGATGTTCCATAAAACCGTTAACGCATGGAATTGATGTTCCATAATAAAAAATGTTTCACCATTAACTCCCTGTATTTACTAACCGCCTCATCCTTATGAAACTTACTTATGACGGGCGTAGTGTACGCCGCACGATGTAAACCGCCAAACCAATACCCAAAGAGGATCCCCCAGTTTGTGATATGTGTTGATGTCTCGAATATTTTTGTGGAAAACATGTAGCATGTTGTTGTTGCTCGGCAAGTCGTGACCGGGAGACTTGCTAGCTTGGTGACCTTCGACGGTCGAGATTTTGCATCTCAAGAGGAAAGATAGACGTTGATCGTTGCACGCTTTCGTTTTGGTATCCGCGTAGGGAAGGCCAGCATGGTGACGCGGTTAGGTTGGCATGCCGTTGGCATGGCATGGTTTGCCGTGGCCAAACTTAGGTTTTCGGGCCAAAGGTTACCATGCATCGTCTGGTAACCTTGGATGGCTAGGATTGCTCCTGGGATTGAAGGGGTAACGTTGATCGTCGCACGCCTTCGTTTTTTGGTAGCCGCGTAGGGAAGGCCAGCATGGTGGCGCGGCTAGGTTGGCATGCCGTTGGCATGGCATGGTTTGGCGTGGCCAAACTTAGGTTTATGGGCCAAAGGTTACCATGCGTCGTCTGGTAACCTTGGATGGCTAAGATTTGTTCATGGGATCGAAGGGGGACCGTTGATCGTCGCACGCCTTCGTTTTTGGTAGCCTTGTAGGGAAGGCCAGCATGGTGGCGCGGCTAGGTTGGCATGTCGTTGGCATGGCATGGTTTGGCGTGGCCAAACTTAGGTTTATGGGCCAAAGGTTACCATGCGTCGTCTGGTAACCTTGGATGGCTAGGATTTGCTCCTGGGATTGAAGGGGGACCGTTGATCGTCGCACGCCTTCGTTTTTGGTAGCCGCGTAGGGAAGGCCAGCATGGTGGCGCGGCTAGGTTGGCATGCCGTTGGCATGGCATGGTTTAGCGTGGCCAAACTTAGGTTTTCGGGCTAAAGGTTACCATGCGTCGTCTGGTAACCTTGGATGGATAGGATTTGCTCTTGGGATTCAAGGGGGACCGTTGATCGTCGCACGCCTTCGTTTTTGGTATCCGCGTAGGGAAGGCCAGCATGGTGGCGCGGCTAGATGCGTTTGGCATGTGGGGCCAAGGGCTTAGCATGCCGTTGGCACATGGTGCGGCTAGTTTGGCTAGGGCCAAGGCAAGGTGCGGTTTGGCTTGGCATGGTGGAGCCAAGGGTTTGGCATGCCGTTGGCTCATGGCACGGGTAGCATGGCTAGGGCCAAGGCAAGGTGCGGTTTGGCTTGGTATGGTGGGGCCAAGGGTTTGGCATGTCGTTGGCACATGGTGCGGCTAGAAGGGGTAGGGCCAAGGCAAGGTGCGGTTTGGCTTGGCATGGTGGGGCCAAGGGTTTGGCATGTCGTTGGCACATGGTGCGGCTAGCATGGCTAGGGCCAAGGCAAGGTGCGGTTTGGCTTGGCATGTTGGGGCCAAGGGTTTGGCATGCCGTTGGCACATGATGCGGCTAGCATGGCTAGGGCCAAGTCAAGGTGCGGTTTGGCTTGGCATGGTGGGGCCAAGGGTTTTGCATGTCGTTGGCACATGGCGCGGATAGCATGGCTATGGCCAAGGCAAGGTGCGGTTTGGCTTGGCATGTGGGGCCAAGGGTTTGGCGTGAATGGTTTGGCTTGGCATGGCGGGGCCAAGGGCTTGGCATGCCATGGGCGCATGGTGCGGCTGACATGGCTAAGGCCAAGGCAAGGTGCGGTTTTGCTTGGCATGTGGGGCCAAGGGTTTGTGGATGGCATGGTTTGCCATTGGCACAGGGTGCGGCTAGCATGGTTGGCATGCCTTGGCGCGGTAGGTGTGGCTGGCATGGTTTGCCATTGGCACAGTGGTACGGCTAGCATGGTTGGCATACCTTGGCGCGGTAGGATGTGGCTGGCATGATGAGCCATTGGGACGTGCGGTGTGAGAATTAGGGTTTTGGCTTGTCGAAACCCTAATTAGCATTTAATAAAAAAGGTATCCTGGTAATTTTCTCGCAGACAAATTAAAGGGTTCAATAAATGTGCTTGGTTTGGACATTATTACTCAAGTTCTGTGACGTCACTGTCTGACTAGGGTTTTACGACTTTACCCCTAAGTTAAAAACCACCATTAACAGCTGCACCTTGGAGAAATATAAGATCTCGCACAAACGCTCCATCATAGATTGTACTGTCTTGCGAACAGATTCCTCGGAAATCATCCAGTTCCTGATAGGGAGAGGATCGCTATGAACACCTTCGTTTCCAATCTGGAGTTCTCATGCCTCTATCGTTTCTCGGAAGATTTGTTTCAGCCTGTTGCAGTCCTTGGTCGGATGATGGGAAAACCTATGGTAGCGGCAGTACTTGGGGTCTGCCATGTCTTTCTCAGTTGGCGGTCGTCTGATAGGAGGAAGCTTGATAGCATCGTCTTAAATCCATGCCTCCAAGAGTTCCATTACTTCACTCATGGGAAATGGGAAGCCTGCATCTTCGATGTCTTGTGCAGGAGTCTTGCCCGCTCCCTTTTGAGAAGAAGTTGTGTGTGCTGGAGCCTACACTTGATGGAAGTGTAGTATAGGTCGTGGCCCTCAAAAAAGAAGAGAGGGAGACAACTTGGTTCGATCGATACTCAGCAAAGAAAAATAAGGACGAGTAAGTGATTAGCACGTAGGTGCTGCATTTTGTACCCATATTTATATTAGCTAGGACTCAATATTTCGGATAATAACTCTATTTTAGTGCTTTTGTAGAAAGTACGAGAAAATCACCTAAATAGCTAAAACGAGAAGCTAAATGGTATTTGCAACAAAAATCACCGATATTCTGATTCACGGCACGGAAGAATGAGAATCGTGTTAATAGTGGACTATAGAGCTAACAATTTAAGTTGTCAGCAAAGCCCATGTCACGGCCAGAGAATATTGCAGCTAAGTTAGGAATTGTCACCGTGCGTTCAAGCACGTGGACCCCTTTGAGCTTAAGAGATAGTGGGATGTACACATCCACTTCAGCATATCTCGTTTTATTATAATAAAGAAGATTTGGAACAGGGTCAACAGGCTTTAAGAAGGGTTACAACTTCCATTTTGTTTTCATTTCTCCGAAGCATTGCTTTGGTGCTTCTAATTTCGAGAGATTGAAATTAGAGAGATTGAAATTAAAGGACAGAGTCTGTTGTCATTTTGAGTATTAATGAGCAAAGGTAAAATAAAGGACATTGAGTTTATGAAGACACAGTGGTGATTGTCATTTTGAGCTCGAGTTGTATGATGTTGGGAGTTCCTTCTAATTCATCCCGTGTTTAGAGTTTGCGATTAGATCCCTAGGATCCCTTAGATACCATAGTTTCTTAGCCTTAGTACATCCAAACTATGTCTTAGAACATCGATTTATCACCATTGATCGTAAGTGATTTTTAAAATAGGATCCCTTAGATACCATAGTTTCTTAGCCTTCAACCATTCCTCGATTTTCAAACATCACCAGTTCAACCATTCCTCTTTCAAAATTTCATTCTCATGGAAAATTGAATGGAATTTTCACCTTTTGTCTTGCCGCTGATTTGCAAAAATTGTTTCATGAAGCAGCAAAGAACGGAGATTTGGGTAAGTCGATCTGGAAACACAAAGATAATCAAAGATGGTTCACTGCGACTAAACACCACAACGAAAAAGGATTTTATCTTCACATCACTCTATCCAGTTCAAACCCCAAAACGTACCCGATCTCATTCTATGTTCCATCTGGACAAAGATTTGAAGGATGGTTTGAAATGGCATCTGCAATGGAATTCATCATTAATTTCTCTGTTTCCTTATCAAAGCCTAAACCTCAGTTGAACAATCTTCCATTACACCAAACCAAGCCGGAAATCTACACCACAGCTAATACTTCCTATGCACAATCCCTGTTTTCTCGAAACAAGAAAATCCATTCCGTAAACCAACAACCCATCTCTCATTCACCTTTTGTTTGTGATAGGTTTGCTGCACCATTTGCAATCAACACAAAGAACTCGAAATATGGCCAGTTTCTATATATGGATCATGATCCAACAAATTTAGGTGGATGGAACAACGCATTCATTATATCTTCACCTAGAAGAGTTAGGTCATGGTCAAAACTGGGTAGATTACTTTGTACGGAGTTACAGATTCAAAAAACTTTTGAATTGTTTCCTATCAACTCAACACAGGCAATTTTTCATGTAGATGATGATTTCTCCCGGAAAAATTTGGAATTCAAATTCACAGTTCATAACACAACCTATTCTGTGTTTAGATGGCATCAACAGATCTGGGGTTCAACTGTTGCTCATCACTATGAGTTTAATATTGAAATTTTGGGAATTCCTTTTCAGTTTTGGTCTTTAAAACTGATTCACGCTATTGGCAGGATATGTGGGGAGCTACTTTTGATCGATCCTGCAACCCTAAAACTTACCAACTTACGTGCGATGCGTATGAAAATCAGGAATGTTCATGGAATTAACTCTATTCCTAGAGTTATCAAGCTCTTCTCCGGCAAACAGCTGTTCACGGCTCACATCAGAGTTACAGGGAAGTCATCATCGGCTGACTGCAGTTTTCTTATCACACCCCCTGTGTATTCGGATCCAGAATTGAATATCATAACAACCACTCGTGATTCTTCGGAAACTTCCAGAGCCAAGAAAAGAAAGTATCTACACAATATCGATAATTCAGCTGTTGCATGCAAGATTTCTCCACAGCCATTATTGTCTGCTTTAAATAAGGAATTGACAGACACCTCAGCCGATTCTACGGCATCTCATATTTTGTCAACTGATTTGAATGCATCGGTTGTTAAGGAGAATACAGTTCCCCACAAGTCTAGGAAAAATAGACGTAGGAAAAAGAGGAAATCCAGAACCAGGTCCAAGCCCGTAAAACAATTCTGGCAGCTAGTAAACTATTCAGAATTCTTCTCACAGTTCTCGGATATTTCAGTGGAAGAGCCGAGAGAGCTTGCTGATATTGACGTGGCTACAACTGTGGATTTTCCAGCTGACATGGAAGTTGATGAGGTGTACAAACCTGCAGGTTTCAAACTTTCTATCCCAGAAATCTTCCCAGAGCCTGTATCATTGTCAGAACCTGAAACTAAAAAACCTGTTCAAACATGTGACTCTCAGTTGCCATCTTTTCCACTCCAAACCTTTATTGATGATCTCATATCGTTCCCTAGCCCTACATCAACTCAGCCCTCTACTTTTATTCCACCATTGTCAGCTCCTAGATATTCCCAAGTTTGCCCGGAATTAGTTTCAAACCTCCAACATTGTTCCAAACTGCACAATACCATCAAACCTCAAAAAATCATTCAACTCACCTTACCAGCCTGGATTATGGCTGAAGTAAATCGTCTATTCAGTCTTGGTATCAGACTTGGTATTAATTTCCAATCAATGCCAAATCATACTATGAAATTCTTAGTTTCTAAAGTATCCAAAACTGGTCCAGTGCTTAAACCCATCCCCATCCACGCTAACAAAAAAGCAAATCCTAAAAGATTTTGGCAAAGACAAAATATTGTTCGTCTTGCTGATGAGGAAATAATTTCAGTATATGAAGATAAACAACCCTCTCAACCTCTTTTGGGCCTTGAGAATACCTTTCTGTCCGGAAAAGACACAGAATTATCTTGTGGTTCTGATAATTGTATGTCAGATTTTCCACCTGGATTCGAACCTACAGTGGTAGATTTCTCAGTTGGTGATTATTCCACCAACCCTGAACTTGTTAATGAATCACATCCGGTGATTCCTTTGAAGCTGCGTAATGAGCTAAAGCGACTTGGTATTTCAGTCGAAGTTATTGCATCTCCTTCATCCAGACCAAGAAGGTCAGTTACTTCTAGGGGTAAATTGTTTCCTCAATGAGTTTAAAAATTCTTACTTGGAATGTAAGAGGTTTAAATTCACGTAGTAGAAGAACGGTGGTTCATAAGATGATACAGATGATTAGAGCTCCTATCATTATTCTCCAAGAAACTAAAATGATGCAATGTACGTTTTGGGACATTAAGCAGATTTGTGGTTATAAGAATGTGGGTTGGACAATGCAACAATCTGTAGGGAGCTCCGGTGGAATGATAATTCTTTGGGATAAAGACCTGGTAGATATAAGTGACTCACTTGTTGCCGAGTACACTCTCTCTGTACTTTGTACTAACAAACAAGATAATTTTCAGTGGGTACTTACAAGTGTTTATGGGCCAAATAACTCAGTTGATAGGAATGAGTTTTGGATTGAGCTTGACACGGTTTGCAGATATTGGTCAAATCTTCCATGGTGTATTGGTGGTGATTTTAATACAATTACCAAGTGTTCTGAAAAGAAGAATTGCAAGAAAATCACAAGAAGTATGAAGAAGTTTAATAAGTTCATAGTTGAACATGATCTTATTGACTTGCCTCTCAAGGGAGAAAGATATACTTGGTAAAATGGCCAAGCAAATCCAGTTATGTGCAGACTGGATAGATTCCTCATCTCCCCATCCTTTGAACAACACTACCCTTTTGTTACCCAATTAGTCAAAGCCAGACCTACCTCAGACCATATCCCACTCCTCTTAGATATCTCAGATCCCTCTTGGGGACCTAGTCCTTTTAGGTTTGAAATCATGTGGTTCATGGAGAATGGATTCTTAAAGTTATTAGAAGATTGGTGGCTTTCCTTTTGTTTTGCAGGTACTCCCAGCACTGTGCTCTGGTTGAAGTTACAAGCTCTTAAAGAAAAGCTAAAAATTTGGAACAAAGAGGTTTTTGGCCATACTGACTCAAAGCTGAAGAATATTCTCTCTGAAATTCAAACTTTTGATGGACTGGCTGAAGATAATATTCTGACCGAAGAAGAGCGGAGAGTGCATCTTCAACACAAAGTAGATTTTGAATGGATTTCTAAAATGGAGGAGACTGCTTGGAAAATTAAGTCAAATACGAAGTGGTTGCGGGAAGGTGTGAAACACTTCTTTCTTCATTAGTAATGCTTACGCCAGACGTAGATACAATAGAATTAGTCAACTCTACATTGGAGATGAGTTGGTTTCTGACAGAACCAGGTTGCAAGAACACATTGTAGGTTATTACAAAACTCTGTTTGCTGAGGAAGAGGTCATTCGACCAGATCTAGATGGGATTGACTTTGTGTCCATTTCTTCTACAGAAGCAAATATCCTAGATGCTGACTTTACTGAGGATGAGGTTTTGTATGCTATTAGAGATTTAGGGAATGACAAAGCTCCAGGTCCAGATGGTTTCCCTATTCTTTTCTTCCAGAAGTGTTGGCACTTCATCAAGGATGATATTTTGGGTACGGTGAATGAATTCTGCACTACAGGTAATATTAATTCCAAACACAATTCTACTTTCATTACTCTGGTGCCAAAAAAGGATCATATTGAGACAATCAAGGATTGTAGACCTATTTGTTTGCTTACTAGTGTTTACAAGATTATTTCCAAAGTTCTTGCTACTAGGCTAAATCTTGTTATGGATAAGTTGATTTCACCGGTGCAATGTGCTTATATTGAAGGCAGACAAATCATTGATGGTACTCTTATTGCCAATGAGTTGGTAGATTCAAGACTTAGATCTGGAAATCCGGGTATTGTTTGCAAAATTGATCTTGAAAAGGCTTTTGATGGAATCAATTGGAGGTATCTGGAATTTGTTCTAGTAAAAATGGGTTTCAGTAAGAAATGGTGCAACTGGCTAAGGTTATGTTATTCAACTTCCTCTTTCTCGGTTCTTATCAATGGGTCTTCTTTCGGCTATTTTACTAGTACAAGAGGTGTGAGACAAGGTTGTCCAGTATCTCCTCTTTTATTTAACATTGCTATGGAAGGTTTCTCAAGATTCATGGATAGAGCTACAAATCAAGGCATGTTCAGCGGTTTTTCAGTTTCTCCTACTAGCATTGTTGTCAACCACCTTCATTATGCGGATGACACAATTTTCTTCTTGAATGATAGAAAAGAAGAGTTACATAATTTGTTTTCATCTTTGCATTGCTTTGAGTTCATCGCCGGACTAAAGGTAAATACTCTGAAAACCAGACTTGTTGCTGTGGGGGAAGTTTGTGATTTAACTACTTGGGCGGAAGAATTAGGTTGTTCTGTGGATTGCCTGCCTTTTATGTATTTAGGTATGCCTCTTGGTGCAAAATCTAACTCCATAAGAATTATGGACCCTATTATAGAGAAGTTTGATGCTAGGCTTTCAGTTTGGAGGCGCATTTCATTATCGAGGGGAGGTAAGCTTGCTCTTTTGAAGTGTATTTTATCATCTCTCCCGACTTATTATTTTTCTCTCTTTAAGGCCCCTATCTCAGTCATCAAGATCCTCGAAAAGAAGATGCGAAATTTTCTTTGGGAATATAAAGAAGGTGCTAAACTTTCCCATTTAGTAAGTTAGGATACAGTCCGTGCGACAAAAGAAATAGGGGGTCTAGGTGTGTGCAACCTAAAACTAATGAATTTAGCTTTGTTAGCTAAGTGGTGTTGGAGATATGGCGTAGAGAAAAACAAGCTTTGGTATCAGATTATTGAAGACAAGTACGGAAAAGAGTTTTCAAACGGATTAGGGTAAAGTTTGCCAATCATATGGGGTATCTTGTTGGCGAGCAATAGTAGAGGCTGCAAACTTCATTAGCCAGCACTCAACCTTATTCCTTCACTCCGGTACAGCCATTACATTCTGGAACGATCGCTGGTGCGGACTGCAATCTCTATCCATTGTTTGTCCTAATCTGTTCAAATTATCTAGGAACAAAAATGCCTGCATCGATGACATGATTTCTGTTCAAGGTAATTGGAAGTTTGACTTCAGGCGAGTCTTAACTTACACTGAAGCTCAAGAGTATGTAGTACTTATTTCACTCATTGGTGACACTCCTCCAGCTAGGTATGGACTGCCGGATACAAGGAGGTGGAATTTACACCCTTCCGGTGTGTTCTCCGTCAAGAGTTTATACTCTCAGTTAGTGGAAGATCATGGTGAGTCTAACTTCCCTTCTCGCTTCATTTGGAATCAGGCAATTCCTCCAAAGATTTATTTTCTTTTATGGAGTTTAGTTCACGGTAAGTTTCGAGTACCTTAGATTTGCTAATTCGGAAAGGCATGAACATTCAGAATGATTGTGCACTGTGTGGGGGAGATTTTGAATCACAAGACCACTTGTTCCTACACTTTAATATTTCTTATAAGATGTGGTGTAACTTAACACCATCTTCTCGGTTGGTCTTGGGTTGTGCTGCAGATACGTTGAGCTTTTGGCGAAACATGGAAAACAAATCACTTTTCTTCTTCAGGCAACTTCATCTGGGATTTGATACCGGCGACAATTGTTAATGCTATTTGGAAAGAAAGAAATTGTAGAAGATTTGATGTTAATCATCTCTTCAAAACTCGACGATGATCTTATCTATGAAGCCAAATCTTCAATCCTTTCTTGGGCAGCGCGCAGAGCCACATATTTCACCCGAACTTTTCTCATACGGTTTTAGCTAATTGGCAGTGCTTTGTTTATGTAGTTCTTTGCTTGTTTTTATATCTGTTTTTCCTTTCTTACTTCTACCTTTGGTAGAATTCTCTGTATATCCTTTACTCTTTCAATATATTCTCTTTTTCGATCAAAAAAAAAGAAAGCTGCTGAGACGATAATGGTAGCTGTGCTGAGACTTAAAGGGCCAGAAGCGAGAAGCTATCTATAGATGACGTATTCTTTGTCATGGTTTGTTGACCTGCATTTTCCGTGAAGGTACAGTAAACTTGGAGTATGTGGCCATTCGGGGTTCGTTTTGAATGATGAGAACAACCGAGAAAGCAAACAGACCGATGCTTCAAATGCCGTTAACTGGTTGGAAGAATGGAGAAGAACAGGGAGTTGTTGCCGTGATTAATGACAAGTAAATAGTGTTGCTAGTGATCGATGGCGATAGTTGGATGGTTAAGAGTCGGTGGTGATTCTCGAGCTTTTACAAAGAACACTAAAATGGAATTTTGGGAGTTATCAAATTGGGGTTGGCTGCGTGTATTGTGGATGCCAAGATGGAGATGGTTCGGGGAATGGAAAGTGGCTGCGATCGGACATGGAATACAATTTGGTGGTTGGATGGTCAGGCAAAGGAAGCGTTGGCTGAGATGGTTCCATTCGAAGCAGTTTGGTGCTTTGGCTAGACGGATAGAAGACGAAGAAGAGTTTCGTTTGTTGGCTGAGATTAAGTTGTTGCTGCGATCGGTGGGTGACGAAATTAGATGACCAGACTGAATATGGATGGGGGTGATGTTCGGACTGAAGTTAAGTAGGGACGGCAGTTTAGCGGATACGGAAAGACTGGTGTTGTGGTCAGTCTGGTTAGGAGTTGGACGGACAAATACAGGCGATGAGCCGGACTTTGACAATGGTCTGGATTTGGAAATAAACATGGGTACTGGACTGGGCCTTAGGAAGAGTATGTTTGGTCTCAGTCGAAACCCTCGCAACAGAAACATATACAGACGAGAAGAACAGAAGAAGAGGAGCAAGCCCGGAGGCGGCTACACAGCCGTGAAGAGGAGAAAACAAGGGTTTGCCGATTGATTTTATTTTTCTCTATGGTTTGCTAAATCGTTTTTTAGGGTTTAGATTGAAACCAATTTATTTATATAGACTCTACGATGATATTTCTAATAATGATTCATTGATTAGTGATTTCTCTTCATATAGCTTGGTGTTTTATCGTTCATGTGATTTTCTTGATTATTTATGCTTTTGAATTGATATTTTGTGCTTCGGTTAAGTCCCTAGACGTGTTATGCAAGGATAGATAGGTAATGCTTTAGGATCGCTACATAGGAAGCAAAGGAAGTTACAGCGGAGAAACTATATTTTAGAATTTACATCTTCCGGGACATGAGATTGATTTCGATATTTGTCTTGAGTAATAAATAGAAATTAGTAGAGTTTTATATGATTGAATTGGTGGAAATCGAAAACCTTAATAACCCATTACCTATTTTGTTACGATTATTTATTATTTCATTTTGTTCTGAAATCTGAAAAATTGTTAAGCATCATCTTATTTGATTACTTTGTTTTTGGTATTAGTTAGTAGGGTATTTCACACTCCTCGTGGGAACGACCTGTACTTGCCATTGTCTACTAGTTAGACGTTGTGCACTTGCAGTATTATTATTGTAGGTTTCCGAGCCTACCAGTAAGGCACAAACCGATCCATATATCATCAATGCATATAATCCATCTCATGATATTTTCTATAATTATAGTTATGTTCATGAACCATTACTTGGGAAATCAGGGATGAACTAGATTCATTGGAAAAAAAAAAGATAGGTATTTGGTGTGGTAGTGCTAACCCCACCAAGTGTAAAGCCTATAGGACATAAATGGGTGTTTGTCAGAAAGGGTAGTGAGAAAAACGAATTCTTGAGGTATAAGGCCCGTCTTATGGTGCAAGATTTCTCACAACGCCTTGGGATTGATTATGAAGACACGTACTTTCCAGTAATTGACGTCGTCTCATTTGGATAATTAGTTAACTTAGTAGCATCTCAGAAGGACTTGAAATGCAGCATATGGATGTGGTTACCACATATTTCTGTGGGGATCTTGATACAAAGATATTCATGAAAGTGTCAGATGGCCTTCCATTTCCCGAACCAAGTAACTCTAAACCAGGGAGTGCATTTTCAATTCATTCCAAACGCTCACTTTACATACTAAAGCAACCCGGGCTGATGAGATATTCCCGTCTAAGTGATAATTTGTTTGGGAAGGATATATAAATAATGAATTGTTCCGCTACGTGTTTATAATGAAACCAAGTTCTGGATTTGCAATTGTAAGTGTTTATGTCGGTGATATGAACATAGTAGGTACCTCTGATGAAGTAAGAGAAACTGCAAGTTATTTGAAATCCTAATTTGAGATGAAACATCTTGGGAATACTCAGATGTGTTTAGGACTTCAACTAGTACATCGAGATTGTGGAATACTAATCAACTAGTCTTCATATATCCAAAAGATACTTAGCATTTCAATATGGACAAAGTGCACCCTGCTAGCACTCTCATAGTTGGTTGACCTTTAGATATACATAAAGATCCACTTTCGTCCAAACGAAGATGTATTGGGAGCTGAATATTCCTATCTAAGTGAAATAGGCGCATCATTTTACTTAGACAATGTACTCGAATAGATATCTCATTCTTAGTGAACTTATTAGCTAGATATAGCTCAGCGCCAATGCAATGTCATTGAAATAGTATAAAAAATATCTTTAGATATCTAAAGGGAACCATTTACATGGGTTTGTTTTATCCCTATGAAGACAAAAGGAAAACTTTTAATGTAATTGCAAATCTTTACACTGAAACTCCAAATAATGTTTTGGTTGGTTTTGCTGATGCCAGATACCTCTCAGACCCACATAAAGTTCGATCCCAAACTGGTTACGTGTTCACTATTGGGATTACAGCGATATCCTGGAGATCTACCACGCAAACCTTTGTGGTTACCTCCACAAACCACTCTGAGATCATTGCGCTACATGTGGCGGTTCTTGAGTGTATATGGTTAAGAGGTCCATCATTACTCATACTTAATGGCATGTGGTTTGAGTTCTACCACTGAATAGACAACTTATATTTACGAAGACAATGCAGCATGCATCGAAAAGATGAAGCAAGAGATATCAAGGGTAATGAAACATATATCACCAAAGTTCTTTTACAATCATAAACAACAAACTCTTTTAAATATTCAAGTCAGTAAAGTAAAATCTGATAAAAATATGACAGACTTATTTACTAAGTCATTACCCAAGTCCGCATTTGAAAAACATATGGGAAGTATAGGACTCATTGTCCGAACTTCCTTGATTACATGTGAAAGTTATATGACTAAAGGAATTATTTGAAGCTCGTGGTTGCACACGAAAGACTAAATAAATTGTCCTCCATTAGGGGGAGAATTTAATGGTATTTTGAACTCTTTTCCCCTTAATCGAGGTTACTTTTTCCCACAGGGTTTTGTTACTCGACAAGGTTTGAAATGAGACAACATTAATACCATAAATGCAAATCATGGGAAGATGTCGACATCAGGGGGAGCATCTAATGATGAGATGATTGGCATTAGGCTATGTTGAACTATTTTTCTTCATCGAGGTTACTTTTTCCCACGGGGCTTTGTTACTCGATAATTTAACGAGATAACAGTAGCACCAGAAATATAATTACTCGGTTGAGGTTATTCGTCTTCTTTTAAGTATTCGGGTTTTTCTGCGAAGTGTTTTTCCTGACACGGTTCTACAAAGGAGAAAAGTCTTGACAATCAATGCCATTCTAGAATCTCAAATATCTTCTTTCTCCTTCTGCCAATTTTTTCCTCGACGAAATTTTCTGGCAAGATTTTGACAAAGCAGTTAGTTTGTAATGATGCAAGGGGGAGCATGCAGTAACATATATGGGGAAAGTGGGCAGACCATACATCACATGTGTCAAGATGCATGTCATCGTCTTTCTCAAACTAGACACATGTAGGAATTATTCTTTCCCTTACTAACACTTGTACTTTACAAGTCTCTACTCTTCATGTATTTAAAGTGTGGAAACAACAATTGAGGAAACAAAACTGATTATCCTTCTTTCTGTTTCATATTTAGTCCCCTCTTCCCTTTTCGTGTTTTTGTCTCTTATTTATCCCCTGTTAGGCATATTCGTGAAGAAGCCCGAAACTCGAGTTCTTCAGTAAATTGTTGTACCAGATCGGATCTTCTGTAGATTTCCCTCCTAGTTATAATGCAATGATCGACGTCAAAATACAATAGGCTTAAACCGCTTAAATCCGAACCATAAGTGAATTGGCAACTGAAAATAATCCGCTGTGTGCATTCTAGGCCATCGACTATTTGACGATTTCGGAACTGAGTTACCTAATTGGATTTGCACAAATTTGTATGTATTCAATCTAAGTAGATACATACGCTTAATTGTAATCGATTACGAGACTTGTTTCTTGTAGAATTCGTATCTTGAAAGATAGATAACAAGTTTAATCACTTGGCAGAATTCTTATTGAATTATTTGGATACGACTAGATGATACACCACCTTCTAACTCTTCATGTGGTGATTTTCTTGATGATTGCTGGGTCTCCAATTCCATCAACGCCTGGTTTTTGGAAAACATGCATTATGCTTATTCCATTTTCTTACTATCAAAATAAAACTTCCGTGTTATCTTTGACTTCTATATGATATTTTGTTTTTATCTTTCTGCTTAAAGGTACAAGCAAGTCTCCAACAAGTGGAACAAATAGTGTCCTGGATCTATCATCCATAGGAACGCCTCAGCACAGATGGACTTCTCAAATGTTTTCCTCCCCATGAGTTCAAATCACTTCTCTGGAGAGAGCCCAATCAGTTCCTTTGCAAGTCTCTTCTCCACTAGGATCTGCACCAATGATGGATCTATTGGACGGCTGATACTCACTGTTTCAATGACTGAAAATTCTTTAGCCGACATGAACCTAACTGGTTAGTTCACTCGTTAGTGTGGCTTGTCATTTCCTAAAAGAAAAGACTCATTTAGTAGGAGAAGTTGATCGTTTCCCTTGTTTAAACAGAAGACAACGGTCCAATTTATCAACTATTGTTGAGTTCTGGAGCAAATCAGTAAGATAATGTGCAGCTTTTTAAAGAAACCTGGAAACCCTAAAACAATGCTGATTACTACTACTTCACATATTTGTCATGTAATGACTACTGATTCTTCCAGGCTGCAGTGCTGAAGGTAATTTTAAAAATTGATTATCTATTTGGTTTCTGCTATGTCTTCTTATTCCAAGTTGATCATGCTAAAAAATGATGATACGATCCTCAAATGAGCTAGATTTACATAAAATTGAGGTTGAGCTCCTTTAAGAGAATTAGGTTTACCCTTTGCATGCATTTGTTATACAAGCCAAAAGGCAACATAGGCAAAACATGTTTGTCGCAATCAAATGTCTAGACTTGGCTCCTCACCTATATGTACAATAAGAAGGTTTGTATTATGCAAATGTGCACTACGCTTCTCATTCCACCGTTGCAATTGCAACATAAACTAAGTTGGATATTCAAATACTTATCTTGGTCTAGGTTTACAAGTAAAAATTTGCGGAGCAAACATGCGAAGA
Organism: Papaver armeniacum; assembly: GCA_023531295.1. Classification (NCBI taxonomy): domain Eukaryota; kingdom Viridiplantae; phylum Streptophyta; class Magnoliopsida; order Ranunculales; family Papaveraceae; genus Papaver; species Papaver armeniacum. The sequence goes on from JAJJWW010011404.1 coordinate 315,158, forward strand.
GTAGCAAGAAAACGAGATTTCAGCAGCTGATTTTTCTTACTAGACACCAAAATATTCACATACATAAAATTTCTACTTAAGTTGATGTAGAAAATGATCTTATAAGCCATTGATGCATCAATATGGTCTTCAAATGCCATTCAAATAAATAGAAATTAAATCTAGCTTTCAGCAGAATCTATACTAGTTTTCTGTGAGAGCTCTAGGGTAACAGGGCAATGATCACTTCCAAAGAATCCTGCAGATAGGTCAAAAACGAAAAGCTTAAATAAGCACAACTTTGGGCACCTTTACGGCCTAAATCAGATTTTATGCTTGTTCAAGCGATCAGTGAACATTATGAGAACTTGCCTACCTTCTAATTCAATCCCGTGGCCCTGCATCTCACATGATACAATCCTATCCTTGAGTGGCTCGGAAACTAGAAAATAGTCTATCCTCATTCTCTTACCCCGGTACCTGCAATAAACAGCCATACTTGTAATACCCATAACAAGTGGGGAAATCATGCATACTATCTATGCAGTTTCTAGAGGTATTCCTCGAACACTACTTGACTACTAACACCATGAGTTTGAACCATGAAGAACCACAACTAGTTCACTAATCCATTTATCATCACAAGTATAAGCATTACGTAAAATGTCTAGGAGACTAATTACCTCCCAATGGGATTTCCTGACCAGGAGAAGCCACTGTCCATATCTTTTTCCTCATGTAGGGATCTGTACGCATCTACCAGCTTTCCTCTGAAAATTAAAACAGAAAAGTAGATCCAGTTATGAAAGTTCGAGGATTCCTAACTCGAAAGTCATACCAAAGCATCAAGAGCTTGTAAGATTCGATATGAAAGTTCAAGGATTCCTAACTGAGAGCATATATAAACTTCGACAGTTCAAGATATTAACTTTTGTTATAGATATTTGAGATGATATATGTCATTTGATGCTCAGATCCATAAGTCATACTTTTCCCATATCCAAGTCTTAAAAGTTAAGCCTAATTTCAAGTGAATGCATATAGCCAGTCAAATTCTGGGATCATCCTACAGAAACATTTGAGATTATGATACAGAAGTATAAGGAGTGAGATAGCGCCACTGGAAACTGTCAATATTTCCCAGAAGTTTAAATGCTGAACCATTTCTACGGCCATACCAGGTTCTGGGTGCACAACACAAGTAACGAGATCGGTTTTTATATGTTTCACGACTTTGATTCCTATAGTAAAGCAACATAAGACCATCTTAATCCAACAAAGTTAACTTCGCTGGACAGGTGAATCCCATTAGAACAATTGAACATTGAATTTTCCAGCAGATACTCACTCAGATAAAATGGTACTGAAACGCTTCCTTTCATTCAAAGTAAACCCAGGCTGTCCACAATCCTGTATGAAAATTAATAATTGTTTCATTATGCTACAAAAAAAAAAAAATGGTTATCTTTGGAATCAGCAGAGTAGGAACTGTATCGAGCTAATGAAAAACTTCCAGTTGCAGCAAAAATGACTCCGAATCTTTTACGGAAATAGGCACCTCTTTGTTAGGAGGAACATAACCGTTGAGCTTTGCACTACTAAAAAAATCCGGATGACTCACATCAAGCTCTTCATGGCTGCAAAAAGAAAAGAGGATAGAATGTGAGAATTTCATGAATTCTCCGCAAAAGAAGCAAAACAGTGAACACACAAAAAAAAAGTTGAAAGCAGGATCTCTAGCAAGTGAACAGCAATCTCCTCTAGAGTTAAGTTGTCGAAACTGAAAAGAAGCCTCTTTTAAGAAAATCAATTGACACAATAGAATGATCAGAATTTCCCAACCTGATGGCAGGATTTTCAGCAAGTGACCACACTCTACTCTAAAGATGAGTTAAGTTAATAAGAACTGAACCCAAGGTTCTTTTTGACAAAAATCAATTGTTGCATCCAATATAAATTTTTTTAAATGTTCGGATCAAGTATGCTTTTCAATGAAAAAACCGAGAACTCATTACCTAACATTCAGGTCGCCGCACCAAATCAAAGGCTTATCCGAACTCCGTAAAACAAATTCAAGCACTCTCTTATCCCATTTTCTTCTCCTTTGAAATGAATTTTCCTCATCCTTCCACCCATTATTTGGGACATATGTATTCAGCACTCGGAAAGACTCAAACTCAGCCAAACTTACCCGCCCATCTGGTTCGTGCTTTTTGGATGCTGACGAGGAAAATAGCACTAGATCAGTGAATGCCCTTGTTCCTGACATGACCCAACTAACATAACAACGACATACTAATCTAAGCATGGGTATCCTGTGTGAAGATGCAAACCTGTTTGGTCAAGCGAGAAGGTGACTTTTTTCGGTTGGCAACACTTCTTCACAATTAGAGCAGTCCCAGCATACTTTGAGTCTGCTAGTGACCACCAAACTTGGTAATTTCGAAATAGTGGACTTGAAAGCGCACGCATCAATGTCTATCATACAGAGAAAACAACAGCTATCAGCTACAAACGGACATACAGTTTTTGGTTGGCCAAAATTTAACCCAATGAAATGCGAAATCCAATGAAAAAAGAGTACATCCACATACATATTTTTGTTATAAAGAACCTATATGTAGATCAGTGCCTAATATTAAACAAATAAGCTACTACTTCTGCCAGGTTCAGTGATTTCCAATACATCACACAAACAATGATTGAAAATATTGTTTGTATCCCGTCGCACAAGCATTTCTACAAACTTTGGACAAATAAGAGCTGGAATTGTACAAAACAACCTCGTCCCTTGCTTCCAGAGCTGGTTGAAGTTCTGGTGCAAATGTATGGCACTGCTGAGCATTCATTTTGAGTTTCTACAAACTGATTAGTATAACTAGTTGAACAACACTTACTTGTTTTTCCTCTCGAGAAGAGTTTGTATCATCTTTCACTTCTCCTTGAATTTTAGGCCCACCTTTAGAGCCAGCTGCAGGCATTCTCACTTCCTATGTCATCCCACATCACAAAATTAACAAACCCCTTAACAGAAACTCAAAAAGATAAAAAAGATAAAAATTGCTTGCACACCAATAAATTCCATCAAATTCCAATCCAAAAAACCAAATTTCAAAAAACCCATTTCATATAACACGCATATACATTTCAAAAAGAGGGCGAAAGAATCAAATCACCTGTATAGCAATGACATCAGGATCAAAGGCTGCAATAAACATAGTAAACTCTGGCCAGTTATTTTTAACACGAAGCAATAAACTATTTGCATTCCATGATATGAACTTCAAAGGTTCTCTTTTTTCTTCTGTTATTACTACCCCAATTTGTTCTTCTTTTTCTTCTGATTTTGAAGGTGAGGAAGAAGTAGTGAGAGTGGGTTTCTTCTTAAGAGATCCATCTTTTGCAACTGGTTGGAAGAATCGTTTCATCCTTTCTTTGATAAACAAACACCGAGGTTCTTCCCTTTCGAACTCAGAGTCAAGACTCGGCTTCAAATTCTTGATGTTCAGGGTTCTGTGCAGCACGGGTACGGGGAAAGAGGTTCTGGGACCGTGTCGGAAATAGAGACGTATTCATGCTACCCTTCTTCTCCTTTCGGCTTTTGTGACACTCGGTCCAGAGCCCGGTTACTCGGGACCCTAGTCAGTAATTCTGTACGTAGAAATTAACGTTTAATCCCATAAATGTTGGGCTTTGGATTCTTTAGTCCCTGTCTCTCAAAGCTTTGTACTACGAGTTCCCAATTTGCAATATTAAGAATGGGTTAATCCTTTTTCTAACGAATCAAACCAAATTAATATACTTCACTGTCGAAAATGCCCATCACCATTATATTGCTTCTTCGTAATTCAGGTAGTATTTTTTCATTTCCATGTTTGATATCATTTTCTTAGTAAAGAACAAATCATGAATCTAATTTCTTCTCCTCAATGAAAGTCAATCTCCAAATATAAATCTGAAAATCAAATAAATAATCGATTTAATTTGAAAACCTAAATCGTTAATATCACTACCTTTCTTGGAGATTACCTCAATCCATGGGAAACATTAATGAGATTCAATTTAGCATTGAAGAGTTCGTCGTTAAAAGCTATTTGAAAGATGAGTTTAATCTATTCTTTTCGTTTGATTAATCTATTTTTTCATTTAATTTATTTAAATTTGTTAATGAATCGAATTCGGATTTTTTTTTAGGATTTTAAAAAATCTAAATACTTTTGTTTCTAATTCAACTTCTTCTTCGATTTATGATTTTAGGTATAGGTCGTTGTTTGGGGAAATATTGCTTATGAATCTCGTTCTAAATCTGGTATTAGTTTTCTTTACTAGTATGCAATCCAACATTACTAGTAATAAAAACCAACACGTCCATTTTTTATGAAGAAATGGCGAAGAAGATGAAGACCTAATAAAGAAGAAAACTGTTGCAACTTATAAAAGGTATAATTTCATGAACCCTGACTCTGCTTATCTGTTCAATGTTTGTTCATATTTGGGCTCAATTTTAAATTAGGGTTTTCAATTTTGGACATTTCAAATTACGGTGTTCCATTCGATTATGAAGTTTGGTTGTTGTTTTTTTTTTTTTGATAAGTCAAAAATAGTATTAATCAAAAGGAATAATTACAAGATAGATATGAGAAAAGAGGTCACAGCAACCCCAAAAACTCATAAACTATTTAAAACGAAAATAAATTACATTTGGGAACTCAACTGAATTTAAAAAAATTGGACGGCCTACATAATGCATTCCTACACCATTATCCAACAAACACCCACGTTTAGCCATTGTATCAGCTGCAAAGTTTGATTCACGATAGGTATGAACAAACCTAATAGAATCATATAAACTCCTTGCATCAATCCACCTTTGTTGAGCAAACCAAGGTAAAGTAGAGTCTTGCAAAGCACGAATTACACTAGCAGAATCAGATCGAATAACAATTTTCCGGAAACCCAATTAAACTGCCCATTCTAGGCCAACTAAAACACCATACAGCTCTGCCAAATAATTTGAAGATATGCCAAGACCAATGCTCATAGCACCAACCACCGCACAATTAACATCTCTTGCTACTACTCCAGCTCCCGCCACCCCTGGATTGCCCCTAGGGGCTCTTGATTCGGTGGAGACCAATAGCATTCCAAAGGATCTGAATTCTTTACTTTTCTGAATCTAACACGAATGAAGTTTAAAATACGCAACTCCTCAACAGAATTGTGCATATAACCTTTCATCCTAAAAGAGTATTCATGAGTCAAGTTAAAAACTCTCTTTTAAAAAAAGGACCAACAAGGGTTTCTCTTCTCATAACCTTTTTATTTCGTGTAAACCACAACTCCGAGCGCTGGTGCGTGTCGTTTACACAACAAATTAATTACTTCTTTCCACACAATTAACTGGTAATATAATGGCAAGGAGTTCGTTCCCATGAAGAACAGGGAGTTTCTAGTTTTTAAAAGTAATCGAAATAGGAGTTTTTAGATTTTAAATTAAAGTAATTAACAAAACAAAATAGTAGTTCACCGGTTCAAAATAGTAATTAATAAAACAAAATAGTACGTAAAGATTGATTAAAAATAATATGGAGAAAGATGAGTAGGGAATCATTCGCCGTCACTGAACCGAAACTTAATTAAATATTAATTTATTTCTTGTTGAACTTATATTGTTACCAATCGTAGAATAGCAATAAGCTCTGCTATCCCCCTGATTCCTACTGTCACTGGATACGGAAGCGCTCGACTACTAGATTCTATCAAACCAACCCACCAAGTACAAGCTCTCAAGGTGTAAATTAGTCGAATGCTTTACACTCGTGAATCAAGGTTGATCCTAGCATCAGACACATAGGCTCGGCCTGCTTACTAGTGGTATCTTTACAAACAATTGCTTAACAAAATCCCTCTGTCAGCTCTTGCGATTTACTACTTGTGTACAGAGTTAATGTGACAATTACACGTATCACATAACCCTAAACTAGTAGAAGAAATATCGATTGGTTAATTTAATTGATCATTTTAAATAACCCCTCGATACTCTTCGACATTAAAAAAAATAAAGATAATCAACAATAAAATAAAACTGGAAATAAACGTGCTTAAAGAAATTAAAATTAATGCTATATTGTTCATGACTTTGAAATCATCCTTAATCAATTAAAAGTTTAGCTAGACATAGCTATGGAGTTTTCAATAATTCAATAAAAGAGAAACATTTGGAATAAAATTTGCAAACCAAAAGAAAGTCGCAAACTCCTCTCTAAACAAAAATATATTTATATATATAAAGCTGCAAAAAAACAGCCGATTACAATAAATTGGTGGGTAGCCTGGCAACAAGCTGGGCACCAACACTCTTTTGGATAGCTAAACCTATTATATAAAAAAGAGTACCGCCTATCTTATAATTAGCATCATGGTTTGTGATACAATTCTTCAACCTCTTCAAGAAAATGATAGTTTCTTCGCCCAGCTCTCCTAAAGTCAAAAAAGCTAAAACAACAAAGCCATACCCATGAAGGGAGCACTTGTTCTAGGTATTTATTCCGTTTACGCGTAGTAGCTCTAGATATGGCTTGACCGGGTATAAAAGTACGAACTCCCCCGCCAGTGAATGATGAAACAAGAGTAACATCAAAACAGACATCCTAACCATTATCCCAACCGTGAACAAGAATATCCGCGGGTCTCAAGGAAGTATCGTTATCTGATAAAAAACCAAGCTCTACCTCCTTCCTCGCATGTAAACCAGCCTTGTAACAAATTTCAGCGAATACATCCCTCGCAAGGTCGTGGCGGAATTTGATACCAACATCATTAGCGCAATGCAAAGCATGGTCTCCGAAAATATCCATCTTTTTGTTGCAACTTGAGCATGTACTATCTTCCCTGAAAAGAGGTATGCCCAATCTATAACTTAACACAGACCTAAATTGTCGAGGTCCTAGACTTTGATTTAAACCACTGATGGGGATCGCCTTAACAAAATCCAAAGCATGCGCCACCCTATTACTTTGCCATAAAACAGAATCCCGACTGGACATAGAGAAGTGTGACGAAATATTCATCTTAACCATCTCCTATTCTCTCTGTATTTTTATCCTCCCAAAAAGTGAATGTAAAGGAAGAAGTGAAGTTTTCTTTTAACTTTCTGATCTTGTTTATAGTAGTCCGGGCCCTTCACCAATCCAAAAAATCTGTAATGGGAAACGATTAAAAATCCTGGCCGCCTCTCTCTCTTCCTTCGCATGCGCAGCACCTTTTTCAAAAACCCCGTAGTTGATAGATGTATGTAGTCGGTGACGGTCTGACATAGGTTATCTGTTTTCTGAATATAAATACTTCTACTACGGTGTGACATGGAGCAACTTAATAAGATGTACATTCCTTCTTATTGGACCAAGATGTAGTGGGACCCGTGCAGATTGATGTGTCTTCTTCCAACAGCGCATAACACCTGGCTTGGTGGCCCGTTGTTGTACTGAATCTTCATTTTTAAGAAACACAACTTCTGTTCTTGTCAGTTGGCCCCACCATACGCGTCAACTCCGTCTAAATCGTCTGCCAAGATCAGAATTTGCTAACAAAGAATATGTGGTTCCGTTGGAGATGCTCTAACCATCTCCAACAACAGTGAGAATTTTAACCCTTAGAATTAAAAGAAAATTGGTTAAAAACATGACGTGGAGGTGCAACCGGAGGTGTAGATAACACTTTCTTGAACACCTTCATATTTAGTAATTGATCCCTCCTAACTTGTAGGACCCTACTATTGGAGATGGATTTATGCCAAACGGGGATCTAAAATCCTATGTATCACTAAAAATAAATAAATCCACCCTCTCTTGGAGATGCTATTAGGTCGCAGCAGCAAACACTACTTGGTTTTGTTTTTTTTAACTTTTGTAGCGGGTCCCGCTTGTTTTCTTCTTATCTTAATTCACAGCAACACTTTTCCGTCTTTATCAAGCAGGAGAACTTAATTCCCTCCATAATAACAATTCAAATGATGATGCTTGCTGAAATATGTTGTCCTGCTCCTAATTAGCAATTCGGGGTACGGGAGGCGTACGGAACGGGATATGTACGGGTATTATACGGATTTGTGAAAGTCGAATTTTCGGTCAAGAATCCGGTCAACGGTTCGTGGTACGGTAGTAATACGGAACGGCATACGTACGTGTATAATTCGATTTACTAATTTGAGTTCGGTACTGAAAATTCGGCGTATATTAAATTATAAAAATTAATGTTTTAACTTAATTAGGGGAGAAAATACCATGATTTACATGTAAATTCGTATATATATACATCATAATAAACTATTAGCATCAACGAACTCGCAGTTTAGTGGATGCAGGCTAAGTTAAGAAGCAGGAGGGCATGGGTTCGACCTTCTCCGTACACAATTTTTGAATTTACTCCCATTAACGCACTAATGGACTAACTGGGCCGAGTCCCGTTGAATAACTGAGCCGAACAAAATGGCCGACCAATTCGCGAATCGATTAATTCGCGATTTATTCGCAGACTCCATACTACACGCGTATTAGGGTCGGGAGTTCAGTTGGACGGGCGTATCATTCGCTGCCGATCAATACGGAAAAAATCGCGAATGATTCGCCGAATTGCTAACTAGGGTCCTGATCGTGAAAAATAAAATGGAAGTTTCCCAAAATTTCTTCCTTTGTCGCGTGCGGACAAAGCGTGGCAATCTGGTGTCCCCTTAGCGGCTGATGGGGGTCCAAATAGCAGTTTCATGTAAAATGACCATTTTTCGCTTTTGACCTTCCAAACTCTTGTTTTGCTCATAATTCTTCATACGAACTCAGAATTACTCCGTTCTTTCGCTATTGACTTCGTCTTTTCGTCCTCTCTAAGGTGATGACAAGAACTTGTAGGTTCGAACGAGTTTCTCTTGGTCTTTTTCCCCTTCTCCACTTGTAGCTAGCTTCTTTTATTGCACAATTAAGTGCAAATTCACTTCTTTTTGGATGATTCACCTAATAAAACACAAATAAGAGAGAACAAGCGTAATATAAAATAATTCGCAAGAAAACCAACAAATACTAGCATGGAATTGTGATACATGTGTATCTTTATCTCTCCGGGAACTAGTGATCCTCAAGACGGATTGAGGATAAAATTGTAATTTTATGAGGGATTACTGATTTAAGACAGTATTCATATAGAAGGAAAATATTTCTAGAAGGTTTGGGAAACCAAACCAAAGTAAGGAAGTATTCCTAGATAAGGAAATACTTCCTAGATAAGGTAATATTCCTAGATAAGGAAATATACCTAGACAGGGAATTCTTTCTAGAAAAGGAATTATTCCTAGATAAAGAAATACACCTAGAAAAGGTATTATTCTTAGATAAGGAAATAGATTCCTAAGAGGTTTTGGAAACCTTTAAAGCTATAAATAGAGATGTTTAGCTCATAACTAAGACATCTAGAGTGTGGCTTGTGATACAAACTCACCTAGATCAAAGAAAGGAGGTTTGTGAGACAAATCACCTAGAGAAGTTTGTGAGGCAATTAATTATTGTAAAAGCAAACTTAGCAAAACAGTTTAAGGTTGATCCACTGTTTAGAGAGATTGTGAGCGTAACAAAGAGATAATTGTAATAGTATTCTTGTTCATAATCTAGAGAAGATATTTTCTTCGAATCTGGTTTCTAGTGTGTTCTGTTTTCTAGTTTTCGTCTATTATTATTCTGAATTCCGCCTCTATAATAATAATAGTCACCAAGGTACAGAGATCAATACGTATCAAGTTGGTATCAGAGCAAAGTTCGATTCTTTTAGGGAAGATTTCTGTGGTTTATTGTCTTCACTAGATCTCTCTACAAACAACTTGGTGAGTTACTCGAGAAGCAAGAAAAAGTTTAAAGAACAAGAGAACTAAAGATAGGAAAGTCAGTTGATGATCCTAAGCAAAGCGAACCACAAACTACGAAAGAGAAGGTGGCTGCGCTACAAACAGACATGAAGTCTTATGCACCCAAGCCGAAGATGAAGAAAAAGACTAAGTTTCCATCTGGTGTTTTTGAAGAAAAGAACAAGGAAGAAAAAGAAGAACCACTCGAACAAGATTGCATTATGAAGCGAAGATTGACAAAGACAAGAAGAGGAGTTATGGATGCTTTTCAAATTGGACGTCAAGGTCAAGTTTCCAGCAAAGAGAGATGGTTCAGCAGGGTGAAAGTAACTCTCGGGTTCCCTAACTTCCAAATATAACTTTCACAGGAGTTCAAGTTCTTGAGGGCGGGCGCATGATACATGTGTATCTTTATCTCTCCGGGAACTAGTGATCCTCGAGACGGATTGAGGATATAATTATAATTTTATGAGGGATTACTGATTTAAGGCAGTATTCATACAAAAGGAAAATATTCCTAGAAGGTTTGGGAAACCAAACCAAAGTAAGGAAGTATTCCTAGATAAGGAAATACTTTCTAGATAAGGTAATATTCCTAGATAAGGAAATATACCTAGACAGGGAATTCTTTCTAGAAAAGGAATTATTCCTAGATAAAGAAATATACCTAGAAAAGGTATTATTCTTAGATAAGGAAATAGATTCCTAAGAGGTTTTGGAAACCTTTAAAGCTATAAATAGAGATGTTTAGCTAATAACTAAGACATCTAGAGTGTGGTTTGTGATACAGACTCACCTAGATCAAAGAAAGGAGACAAATCACCTAGAGAAGTTTGTGAGGCAATTAATTATTGTAAAAGCAAACTTAGCAAAACAGTTTAAGGTTGATCCACTATTTAGAGAGATTGTGAGCATAACAAAGAAAGAATTGTAATAGTTTTCTTGTTCATAATCTAAACAAGATATTTTCTTCGAATCTGGTTTCTAGTGTGTTCAGTTTTCTAGTTTTCGTCTATTATTATTCTGAATTCCGCCTCTATAATAATAGTCACCAAGGTACAGAGATCAATACGTATCAAATTGACACCAAATATATGTGAAATATGCACTTATCAAGCGCACTACCAAGTTAGACACCAACCACAGATCCTTAACCATTCTGTTGCGACCTTTAGCTTCTTTGTTAGAAGTAATCAGATTATAATGAGGTTTTATATTGAAAATACCTGAAATCCAATCCCAAGCCCTCCTTGCAAAGCTGCACTGCCATAAAATGTGTTCAAGAGACTCCTCAACATGCTGGCAGACATAACACTTCGTTGCTAGAGAAATTTTGAATCTGCTACGAACTTTGTCCATCGTTGCACACGCCCCCTAACAAACTTCCAGTTCTGAACCGATAAAGATGGATGCACCACTTTCCTCTACATCAAGCTCGCTTCCTCCAAAACAGGGTATTTACGCCTAATAATCTCCTTAGCAGATCGAACTAAGAAGTGACCCTTCAAGTCCGGCATCCAAATCCTCTTATCAGGTCCATTTAGAATTCTCGGTAGATCCTCCAAAACAACTCCAACATTTGTAAGGTCCTGCAGATGATCGCCTTGTAACACCCACTTGCCCTGCAACATAATATCACTGACTCGTGCACTCCTGTCCAGATCTTCACGCTCCAAAATATCTGCCAAACAAGTATTACCATACCAAACATCATAAAACAAGGACGTAGCTCTCCCATCCCCAATCAAACATTTAGTATTACGTGCAACATCTCTGTAGACCCAACAAACTCCAGGCAAAATTGTTGACCATCTCTCATTGTGAACTTAGTTTCTAAGTACCGAGCCCAGTTCTTACTCGAATTTTTTATGTTGCACCACAGTTTCATCAACAATGCTTTGTTCATAGTACGTAAACTAGTAAGACTAAGCCCTCCTTCTTTAACATGACTGCAAATTTTATCATAACCAACCACAAAAGCTCTAGAAAGATTGGAATCCCCCGAAAGCACTAATTTGATATGCACAACTCTGTCTTGGAACCAAAGCATTTTGCCCTTCAAAACAGAAAGTTGGTCCTTTAACTTTTCAATAACATTGCTAATATGTCTGTATTTCACTGCACCTGGCATAACTTGAACACCTAAATAACGATCCGGAAAGTAGGTAATTACCATGCCCAAGAAATCAAAAATAGATTGACGCCTATTTGAAGCTTGGGTTCAAGCTGTTTCTACTATTATTTGTTTTTAGTTCCAACTACATTTAGGATTTTGAACAGTTTTGATTGAGTAGTTATATTGTCAGACTATAGTGGATGGAATTTTGTTTGGTTCCTGAAATTGAATCTTCTCTCTGTTTTCTCTACTGTTTTTATTGAATAGATGTGTGTTTGAGAACTCACTGTACTAGTGCACTTTGGCTCTTTCCTTAAATTCCACTAGCTATTCCCTACATCTGATTATCAACCATGTTCCTAAATGACTCTAGTATGATGTTTTGGTTAGCTCGAGGTTTGCTTGAATGATGTAACAACTATGTTTTCAAAATGGAAATCAAACTGTCTAAAATGGTAGTGCTCACATTTCTTCCATTAACCATTGAGTAAAAATAAGTATGATTAAACTTGATTCTCTATGAGGTTGGTTTTTGGAAGATTAGAGTGCGAAAACCTCAGCATTAGTTAAGTTAGAAGCTCCATGACTTGTATAATATTTCTGTTTGTTGTAGTTTGGGTTTTTCGAAAGAAAAAAGTCATGTAAATGCAGCAGAGTTAAAGTTTATTACATGCATTTCTGACGAGCTGTCGAACTTGCAAAAAATAAATTCCTTACTTCTCTTTAAACTAACTAGTAGTATACGGACAAGCAGGTTCGTTCCTAAGGGAAAGTTGAGTAAAAGTTGTTAATTCAATTTTTGAATAAGAGTAATGCAAATATGAAGATGAAAATGATCAAGGACTCTTTCTCGGTCACAAAACATGAATCTTATTGATATAGCTAGTTTCTGCAAAGTACCTTGTTACTAACAACCCTAGAATAATTAGTACGCTCAACTATTCCGTTATTATCTCCTAAATTCACCGGACACGGAAGCGCTCGAGTACCGGACTCTACTCATCAAGTTTCCTAGAAGTACGCTCTCTAGGTGTGACTTAAACAAGTGCTTTAATATTTATGAGATAAGGTTATTCCTAGTGATAAAATCAAAACCATGAATTACCTACTAGTGTCGTTCAATACATACGATTACTTAACAAAATCTCATCGTCAATACTCGTATAGTACTACTTGTATTTGGAACATCTAGACAATTACGGGTCGAAGAGTTCTCGAATTAGTATGAGAATTATGAACTCACCATCTAATTTGCAACTTAAACGATTCATAAACAATTCACACAAGCAATATTAGCACAGTAGAGAATGAACAATAAAAAGATAGATTGTAAGAAAACAGGCTCTTTTAAATATCAATACGAGTTCATGCCCGGACGTCAAAGTCGTACCTGATCAAGAATGCTTAGCTATTGGAGTTCATGATAAAACAAAGCAAAACAAAACTAAACAAGCAAACCAAGCAACAGGTGGATTTGTGGATAGAAGATGGATTGCCGTGGCTGAAGAGGAACGGCAGTGGCGCGAGCTCGTCAACTGGATGATAAACGGAATTGTGATGGTGATGTAAAACTGCTGCTGATGTTGTTGCCTGTAGTAAGCTGCCTTGTTGCTGTGGCGTAGTGGAATGCAGGAGATGGAGATAGATGGAACAACAACTGGTGGTGTGAACTGCGGTCTGGTGGTAGGATGCTGCTGCTGTAGAGATGAATATGGACTGAACCAGTGCTGCTGGAGTTGCTGTGAATAAGTGGAGTGCTGATGGATAGAGATGCAGATGGTATTGGGGATGCAGAAGATGATGCATGTTATGATTGTGTGCTGCAAGGGTTTGGAGAGGAGCAAAGCTCCTCTCAGTAGGTGGTGAAGCAGTCGCAGGGGTATGAGATGATCTCAATCTGTAGTTTTATTATCTTTATATAAGCTCCATTCTTGCTGAATAATCGTACCCAACTTTCCTAATACACGCAAAACCCCTCAATCTCAGCCATACATCAGCAAATATCAATGGCCACAAGCACTTTCTATAACATGTCTAATCTGATTTCTCGACAAAGAAATCTCTGTGAGATTCAAAACCTTCTATTCCGTGTTGTATTCAACTTCTTCTAACCCATCTCGACCATCCATAGGGACCCGAACTGTGCTGGAAACTTGGCAGCAACATGTCTTGCTTTCTCGGCTTGTAGTTCAGCCAGAACTCGACCCCAAAGCCACGAAAAATCATACCCAATCTCTGAATATATATTGGCTTCGAGTCCATGTTCTTATCTTCGGAAAATGTCCACCAGAACTATTATCTAGATGTCAGCAATGCTGGTTCAGGAAACTCATGGCAACTGACTTGAATTTGGGAAGAACTTACCATTCAGGCATTTTCCGCTTCCTATGAGGACGGATTCCGAACTGTGCTGGCAAGAGCTTGCATCTTTTCTTTGATACATCAAAGCGTGGTTGTTATTTCCGAATTGCACATGTCGGTTCAAGACTTTCTCGCAATTAAGGTAACCTCTTAAGTTAAGGTTTCAGCCAGAACTCGTTTTATTATTCCCCAAAGCCACATTAGAAAAATCATACCCAATCTAAGGGCAGGCCTTGAATATATCAAACATCTTCTTGAAATAAAAATTTGTGCATTTTCTCAAACATCTTCTGTGTATTGTGCAGACTGATGATGGCTGTGCACTGACTGCATATAATGAAAGCCGCAAATCTTCTTTCCCTGTATAAGACGATTCTAACATAAACCCATAAGTCAAATTCATTCACAAGCATTAAATCACACACTAATTTCATACATTGAACACAGAGAACAATGGCAGTAAACTTGGTCATTCCCTGTTTTTTTCCAGCTTCAAAATCCGTCAAAATCATCACAGATTCGAACCCACTCTTCCTTGACTTAGCTTCTGCAATCCCTGTCTTAACCCTTCAGTAATCTCCTCCATTGATCAGTGATGAGTCGATGGCTTCAGCTTAAGTTTCTTCCCTGTATTTCTTCGGTGAAACCTGAATTCCAAAACCAAATAGATTTGACCCGACCTCTGTGTCCATCTCGACGTCCAGTGTTTGTTAAACCTTCTGGCAAACGATTAAATGATCAATGGCTACTGACGACATGACTTGGTTCGGTGAGAAGGAAGAGCTCAGTCGTGAATTGAGAAGAGAGTCTGTGATCCAGATAGTGCTTCTTCTTTTAATCGATAGGAAATGGTGGCCCTGATCCAACTTGCGTATGTGAAATAGCTATTCTGTGCGTCTGCCCTGAGTAAATTGACGCATGTGCTCTAGTAATTGGCTTTTTGACACTTCCGAAGCCTTCGTGCTTCTACGCTTCAAACTTCGTCAATACCCAATGTCTCTAAGCAATGAATTAAGCTCATATTTGCCTCCTTTCACATCACATGACTCCAATATACCTACAAAAAGCAAAACAAAGCGTAACACACAAAAATACAAGAGAAATAGCTAAGAAAAGCATACACAATTGATACTCAAAAGATGTAATTGTGGCACCTATCAAATTCCCCACACTTAATCATTGCTAGTCCTCGAGCAAACAAAACAAAACTAAAATACAAAAACTCCGTTTCGTCGAGACTACGGTTACACTTAGCATGTATAACAAGCCTTTAAACCCCTAGGTGTCCCTAGTGGACGAGTTATAGTCTCGTGAAGGTTTACAAGAGATATACCTACAAAACCTTTTACTCCAAATTCCAACTACCTGTGAAGAATCTATGAGCGAATCCAAAATGATTACAGGAGGAAGTACTCTGATGCAAATCCAATTCATATATAAGTAAACAAAGCTCTACTAAGAAAGTCGAACAAACCACAATACTCGGAATCTAACAAACCACAATCACACATGAATAGATTAAGAAGATGGATATAGAGATAGATGGTTGCGATGTTGAATAAAGTGAACGGTGTTTCCCATATCCGTCCGGTGGTGCGACTAAACCCAAAGGTCACAAATTTTAGTTTGGCCAAGATGAACCTATGAATCCTAATGGATTGAGATACTTCGCCCCACACCAGATCACATATAATTCTAATATCAACTCAGTTGGCATATGCATAAGAACCAGTGGTCGATAATCCTAATTCTAGATCAACTCAGCTGGCATATATAAGGGAACCAGTGGTTGATTTAAATTGAACAATAATAATAATAACTTTTTGTTTTTTCTTTTTCTTTTTTCCGAATTGACAACATGATTAGATCTTTTGGATCCAAGCGCATGCTTCTTGTCAGAAGATTACATTGTAATTCCCATGGATCCTGCGTTCCACGCTTGTTTAGGCGACAGAGATAGGGAGAACACACACATATTGCTATCTAAGTGCCTTTTTTTTTTTTTTTTTAGTAACTCAATCACTCTATTTCATCCTAGCAATAATAACAAATCGATGTTAGTGACCCTCCAAATCACTTAGAGAAACAAAAAGTTTGCAAAAATAAAAACAGAAAGTGATATGGTGACGATTCCGAGATATGGTAACAACTATCATGTTATTTCTAACACCTGAGCTCAGTCCTTTTAGTTAATGGGTTCCTCAACTCCTCCAACCAAGATGGTTCCATCCACTTATATTGTATAGTGTCATCCTGAAGGCACAAGTTTCTAGATTTTGAAGTTTACAAAGCATTTTTTTATTTTTTTATTTTAACTAAAGGCATCAAACTCTACAAATTATATACAAATTACATAAACTGATACTCCAACTCATAGCTATTTCTGAACAATAGAGGAGAAACACTAAACAAGCTATTTAGTTGGCATCTAATCCCAACTCAGCCAATATATACCTCATCGTCAAGAAAAAAATGCCATCTACTTAGAAAGGTTAGTGTTTATTCTAAATTGTTCAAAAATCTCTAAAAGTTGGAGTTTTGTATACGTTAATTTTTGTTTTTATTATACCCTACCCTCACACTTAAATCAAACATTGTCCTCAATGTTTCAAACCATTGCAAAAAGAATAAAAGGAATACTTGAAAAAGACAAGCAAGTAAGAATTGAAATTGTGCACCTGATTGACGCATACGAGAAACATTCAAAATAGACTCCCCATATATCAACAATCTGAAAATTTGAGGATCCACCCACAAAATAATCTGCATATATTGCAAAAGCTTCACAAGAATGTTAGCATATTGTGGGTAAAATAAAACTATCATCCCACGAGAGTCACCCCCACACTTAATTCTTTATACACTCGGAAGTGTATACAAAACATAAGTGGAAGGAACTTCTATTGGTTCCTCTAGGCAAACCTGCATGGTGTTAGACTCAAACACATATGGTGGATACTTGGAAGCAAGATATTCGGAAAGAACTTTAGAAGCACACAATTCCAGCCCCAAATGAGGTATTTTCCTAAAATATGGATTACCAACTCTACGAGAAATTACTTCAAGTTTGGGAGGATCATCATTAGATAGAGACTCATATAAAAGGGTTAGACAAACCTTGCCAAAATTCGGTTGACTAGGTACTAGGATCGGTTCCCCACATATATATGGTATCTAACTTGTGCTTGCTGCACATGTCCATAGGATCGGTTCCCCTTTCTTCTAAAAACTTGATGCACCTCATACAAGGATCGATTCCCCTTTGTGATAGGTTGCACCTCTTACTAGGATCGGTTCCCCTTTACCCAGAGTCGGTCATACCAATAACACTAAATCGATCATACCATCTCAGGTGATTACTTAAGATCGGTTTCACTAATAAAAGTCATACCAATACAAAAGTCAGGCCTTTGTGAATATTTTAACCAAGAACATAAACAAGTCATAAGCGGTTATACTAATCACACATATTGGTAGTTCAAAAGATATGCAATGAATAACAATACCAATAATGCATGTCGATTTCTCTTTCGATTCACAAAACAAGTTCATGAATTTACTTCTTTAAAACAAATGTAAAACATTGTTTCCTAGGATGAAATCTTCACCTTATATCCATACATAATCATAATAGCATTCAAACGATTATGTCGATGTCTTATATACAAAGTTTAGTGGTTAAGCAATAAACCTCGTATTGTATTCCTTAATACTATGTCGAACTAGAGTATAATCATTCATGCTTCGCATTTATGTTTTCAATATGCACGACTTGAAATATATGTTAGGGAATGAAACAGTTAAATTCAAATATCACGAACCTCAAGTGGAAGGATGATGTTGTCGTTGTAGCTCCTTACTTCTTCACTTCTTCAAGTCTTTTCAATACTTTTAATGTCTCATATCCTAATAATTTCAAGCTAATTAACCTATACGAAGTTGACTCTAGTACATAATCAAGCGACTCTTAAAATGAGTTTTGGCTCACTAAAATATGATAACTAAACTTGACATACCAACGCTTGGTGGGTTCAACCGAGCTATGCTCTAACAGAAACTACACATTAATTCTCCCCCTTTTTGTCAATATAAATTGGCAAAGGTACGAGAACTAGTGGGATCCTCATGAAATTTTCATAGAGATACTTCATGACCAAAAGAGAATAACATACCAACTTATTTTGATGCAATCATATAGCCGAAGCTAAATGCATCCATCAAGGAGTTTATAAAGATACAAGATACCTCCTACAATATTCCACAGCCGCACTCCCCACAAAGATTTGGTAATTAAGCACAAGTTCAAAAAGAACTCTCCCCCATAAAATTTTATTCCCGAAAGAACAACAAGAGCGATCTTACTTTTACGAGAAAAGAAGGATTTCTTTGGACATAGCAGAATCACATGAAAATCATGAATTTGTATCCAAAGATCACAATTGAATTAGCCACAAAAATGATCAATTCAATTGGCCATGCTCGACATAAGAGAACTTACTGAGCAACACAGTATATGCACAAAGATGTGGATCAGGGAAGGACCAATACTGCGGAAAAAACAAAGATTCATTCTATTTTTCATCACTATTTGCACAATGACTTATAATAGGCTTAATCTTTATAAACAAAAGTTCATCGTATCTTCCATCAATATTTTCATAAAGACATAATAGGCTTAACTTTTGTTTGTGTAGGAGCAGAATATCGCGACATTAGTATTTTGAGAGAGTAATAAACAACTATGTTGCGAAGGCGTCGCAGGGAAGTGATTTAAATGACGCAATGGATGACGATAGCCCAAAACATGAGAAGAGTGTGAAGATTTGGCGAGATTTAGGAGTGTCGCAAAGAAGAATGTTTATAACACTCGCGACACTTCGCGAGTCATTCCCGAAAAATAAAGGACAGACTTATTTTGTCATCCCTGTGTACTACCCTATATAAAGGGTTGAGTTAGTTTGTTGCAAGGGGGATTCTTTTTGAATTGTTAAGCAAGTCATTAGGAGAGAGAAAATTAAGAGTGATTGTAATTTCTTTAGCTCTGTTCTACATTTCTTTGTAAACCTTTCAAGAAAACAATTAATAAAACATATTGTTACTCATCTTCAAATGGATTAATTAAACAAATTCGAATGAGGGGTGTAGTGTGGGATTTCCTGCAACTACATATGCGCTAGAAACAGGGACGAATTTGAGTACAAAGAGAAGAATTTCATACAATTTCTAGCAAATTATTGAAATTAAGAAATGGCTAGAAGAAGAGGAACATCAGAACAACCAACAACCATAAGAAGAAGCAGAAGATTGGCTGGGGAAAGGAGAAATGAGGTAGGTGAACCCTCAAGAGTAAACACAAGAAGTGAAGAAGAAGGCCAAATTCAACCACCGATTCAACCAGCGCCGAATAGAGTAATATATTATGATAGGGTGAGTGTGCATACATGGAGATCAGATTCTATAGAAGAAAGAGAAGAAGTGCAACAAGTGATAAATAATAGACAGGAAGAGAGAAATCGAGAAGAGATGGGAGAAACAATTCGTGGAAATGAAGAAATTGCAGCATTAGAAGCGTTGAGACAGACAATACATGAAGAAAGGCGGTTAGAAGCAGAAGAACGCGCAAATTTAACAAGACAAAACCACGAATTAAGGATGGAAAATAGGAGGCTGCAAAATAGAAGATCAAGAAGTAATAACAGATCGAGATCAGGATCGATTAGAGAAAACGTGAGAAGAACATTACCTACAGAAAACGTCAATGAAGAAAATTTGGAAAGAGAATCAAATTTTGGTGAAGGAGGTCGCGAAGAGAGAGAACTAGTAGAGAATCGTTATATTTTGGTGAATGATCAAAATGATGGAAATCAAGAAAATAGGCAAAACCTCAAGGAGAAGAATAACCCGATTAATGAAGAAAATCAGGAAGAAGGAAGGAGAATACTACATGGGAGAGAAACACAAAGGAAACAAAAGGAAATTGAAGATGACATTGAAAAGCATTATACTGAACAAGCGCGTCTAGCCCTCGAGAGAGAAAGATTGAGAGCAGAAATGGAGAAACAGGAATTGGAAGAGGCGATTCGGCAGAATAATCATGACAATCGAGAAAGAAGGCGTGAGAGAAATCGCAACAATGGAAATATCAACGAAGAATATGAAAGAATACAAAAAAGAATTGATAGACAGCCAAGAAGAGAAAATGACAGATATAATGGTGTGAGAATTTGTGAAGGAGATAAGGGAGAAACTCGCAGAGGAAGAAGAGAAGAGAGCAATGAACCAGAAAATATAAATAGATACGAACGAAGAAGGAGGGAAGCAGAATTAAAGAGACCGATAAATTCAAATTATGAGGCAAATGAACAAATTCTGCGAGAATTGGCAGAGATGAGAGGAATATTGAGCAGCAGAAGAGAAGGAGGGAGAAGACAGGTTAGATGAAGCTATCGCAGAGGTCGCGAAAAATCCTTTACATTAGAAGTGCAGCTAGGAGGAATACCCCCAAAGTGCAACTTACCAGTATTAACTAGCATTTTTGATGGGTCAACTTGTGCAGTACAACACATCAAGGCTTACGTGAGATGTATGCTACAGTGGGAAAACCATGATGCTATATTGTGCAAATACTTTGCGTCGAGTTTAACGGGAGAAGCGTTGAAATGGTTTGAGGGTCTACCAAGGAATACAATCACGTCATTCAATCATTTACAAGCTATATTTTTAGGGGCGTATATAAGTAACAACTCTTCGCGACCTGGCATTGAAGATGTATTTGGGCTAAAACAAAGAATTGGCGAGAGCTTGAGACATCTGACTGTAAGATGGAAGACAATGTGTAGCGAAATGGCTGGACGGGTGGATGAAAGATACCTCATACTCAGTGGCGTAACCAGAAAATGAATGTAGGGGTGGCTTGAAAACAAATTGGCTTGACTTGGGCTGGCTTAAGCCTATTGTTTAGGCTTGATTTTTTGTAACCAAAAGCAACTGCACTACAAAACGAAAGCTTTTTTTGGACTTAGGGCTGGCCCTAGTCACAACATAGATCCGCCCCTGCTCATACTATCATTCATAAATGCTATGTTCGCAACCAACTTATTATATGTTCAAGTTTTCAGAGTCAAGAATACAATCACGATGACCGAATTGAGAGAATTGCAAGAGGAATATATTGCTTTGGAGGAAAGACAAAATGAAGTAGAATCGTACCCAGTCGCGAATACAAGTTCAAGTGCTGCGAATGCAAGTTTGTTACCCAGATTAATACAAACAGTGGCGAGTACCTCGCAAGGGCAACAAGAAAAATTAGTAGATGATGGACAACCAAAATTAGTAGCGATGGGAAGCCGAGATCAGGAAGAATTTGAAAGAGAAAGAAACTACTACAATCGTGGCGGCAATAACAAGATTCAAAGACTTGATCACCCGCAAGAAACCTATGGAAGTCAAAAACAGAATTATCATGGAGGAAAACGACGTCATAGAGTAGTATGGGAAGAAATCAAGATGCCACCACTAAATACTAGTGTGGAGAAGATATGGGAAGCTATACTCTTGATGGAGAATATACCCGCACCATGGAACATGGGGAGTGAACCGCCACCAGGCGATAGAAGTCACGAATTCTGCTCTTACCATCGTTTTCATGGACATCTGACAAATGATTGCCGAAACATCAAAATAATTATCCTTAGAATGATTGATCAGGGGAAGTTGAATCACTTTTTAAAAAGCGAAGAGAAAGTTCAACATTTACCGCCGCCACCATCAAAGGGAAAAGAAACGTTCATGATAGAAGTTGGGGCGAAAGCTAAAAATTTGTTTTGCAATTCCATTGTTCATTCATATCGCACCATTGAAGATTTTCATGATAACGTACTCAGTAGGGTTTTTGCGAGGGATGTTAATGATAAGGAGGTAATGAACATCGCGAGGAAATCGTAGTTAAAAGAATGGCAATTACAGATTATCTCTTTCTCGGCAGAAGAAATACCCAAAGGTAGAGAAATACATGATAACCCGTTGGTGGTAAAACTGGATATTAATCCAAAACCTGTTGATGGGGAAGATGATGAAGCAGAAAATTGTTGGGCAATAAATAGAATATTAATCGATACTGGGAGCTCAGTCAACATTCTTTTTTACCATACTTACAAGACTATGGGAGGAAAGGATGAAGATTTGATCCCTTCAACATACAAAATATATGGTTTCAATGGTACCGCGAACAAGCCCAAAGGAGAAGTACACATGAGAATACCTTTGCAAGGATTGTCAACTGATATTTTGTTTTGTATGGTCGATGTGGAATCCCCTTATAATGCATTGATTGGAAGGCCATGGTTGCATGAAATTCTGGGTGTGGCGTCAACGTATCATCAGTGTATAAAGTTTTCCCATCCTAGTGGTGTTGGAATTATAAAGGGAGATTGGATAGAAGGGGAAAAATGTTATGAGATCGATGTGGAGAGTTTGTGAAGAGAGAGCCGCAAAAAGAAGGGATGGAAGAAGAATATAAAAGAGGAACAAAGAAAAGAAAGATTGATGGTAGATAACATAAATATGAGAAGAGAAGACACATTGCGAGATGAAGATATGAAGGCGGTTGAAAGTCATCTTTGGAAAAGAATTATTCAGAGGTTTTAATGATACAGAGGCAGAGGGAAGCATGAGTAAAAGGTGTAAGAAGTGAATAATTTCGAGAAGTAACAAAGACTAAGTGGCGAAGGCACGTCAAGGACAAGAATAATAAAAGGTAGTTGAAGACGCTTTGCGAAGTGAATGCATGAAGGCAGTTGAAAAATTGTGATGGAAAGGAAACGATAAGAGATTTGAATGGTGAAGAGGCAAAGTGTAGTAAGAGCAAAAAGTATAAGAAGTGAATAATCATCAAAAAGCAACAACAATAGATTGTTCAGAGTAAGAGGAAGAAACTATAATTGAAGAAGAAACATGCGAAGATCTCGCCATTAAAAAATGTATGATACTTTGATTGAAGAATTGAAAATGAAAATGATTAAACAATGTAAGATTGTGCGATAGCTTCGCAAACAGAATGAATGCTTGAATGAATTAACAAAAATGAATGAGTGAGTGAATGGGACGAACCTTTATGGCGTACACCTTAGTTCGCGAATGATATTTCGCAAGAGGCAAATGTAAGACCTAAAGTGCGTCATATAAGGGGTATCTATTGACATGGCTCGGGGAAAGGTTACACCGCTCCTTGAACTTTGAGTCATGGAGATTTGGGGCCCATGAAAGCCTATCCGGGGGAGATACCTTGGATTTCCAACTATATATATATAAGGTTATTGATAGGTGTAGAATACACCGTATTTACTATCTAGTAGTTTATGCTTTCTTTGCTATTTTTCTTGTAAATTATGTATTTTACGCTTGTTTTGAGTTTTGTAGCTACTTTGGAGTCGCACGGGGGAAAGAAGAAGAAATCACCCAATTTAAGCCAAAGGGCAAAAAGGTCATTTTACAGGCAAGGCGATATATGGAGCCAGTGGAGGTTAAGGGGCAACCCAATTTGGAGGAGTACTAAAGCCGAGGCCAAGTCAAGGCTAGGGGGTTGTCATCGTGGTACCCCTTATCTATTAAG
The DNA here is from genome assembly GCA_023531295.1 of Papaver armeniacum. Lineage (NCBI taxonomy): Eukaryota > Viridiplantae > Streptophyta > Magnoliopsida > Ranunculales > Papaveraceae > Papaver > Papaver armeniacum. Next base: position 339,110 of record JAJJWW010011404.1, read on the forward strand.
TGTGGTGGTCTCTATCCACAGGGTGTAACCATCCACCCAAATTATTACACAACCCTAAATTTCTCCTTCTCAATCATTTTACTCGTTTTCTTCAAACACCGAATCGAGAGATGAAGTTATAGCGAGATGAAGAAATTCATGGGAAATTGGTGGTTGAGCGTTTGTTGCCGTGATGTACCGAGAGATCGAGAACTTCAGTGGAGTAATGGCTGCCGTTCGGGACTGAGTTGATGCTGTTAAAATCAGTGATTGAAGGAGCTGATATGAAGAACAGGTATATGAAGCTGAAGCAGTGAATGAGAGAGGGTTGAAATCGATTGAGACGTAGTGTGTACTGAGATCGATGATGCTGGTGGATTATAGGGTTTGAGAAGGAGTTGCTCGATCTGTGAGTGGAGTTCGTGACCGATCGCGTATGGCGGGGAGGAATTCTTTGTGAATTGATAGAAATCGAGAGACGGGGGTTTAGACCAAATTGATTAGTAAAGAAGTCTTGGAGCTGTTTGATTCAAGATGAAGAAGGAGAAATGGGTCTGTTAAGGGCTAATGGCAGAAATTGAAGTTGGGGTCTTGCAGAGAAGATTTGTGCTGCTGCTATGGGTCTGTGATGATAGAATGGTTTGGTTCTTGACTCACAGGTCAGAGCCTGAGGTTGGATGTGTTGTTGTGGTGGCTATTGGAAGCTCTATAGGCTGGTGCTGGCAACAAATTGCAGTTGAAGATGGCTGTAATAACACAGATGTATGATGTAGTTGCAGGCCTGATTTTGCAACAAGAAGTGACTAAGATTGCAGAACAGGGCTAAGTGCAAGGATCAAGGTGGAGCTGTGAATAATGGCATGGCAAGGTTATTGGTGGTTCAACTACAGATTGCAGGAGCAGCTGAGCTTTTGGGGTTGAGTTGCAATGGGATAAATTGCATATGTGTGCTTGAGTTGAGAAACAGTGGAGGATCTGAAGCTGTTACAGTGAATACAGCTGAAGCTTTGTCTGAGATGGCTTTAGATGTATGTTTAGGTTTGCAGGGATTGCAGGAAATGGAATGGGATTTATGGATTGTGTTGCAGAGCCATGGATGTTGAGGGATGGCTTGAACCCAGTGATATTGCAGGTGCTGGCATGGTTGATGCAGCTGCAGTTAGGAAATGGAGCAGCTATTGGAGCTGGAACTGAGGTGGAGGAAGTGATAATGAGGAGTCTGAGGTTACAAGGGCCATCTTGGCTGGACTGGGCAGCGATGAGTCAGATTGCGAGGATGGAAGCCCAGGTTACAGGCAATTGCAGAATAAGCTACAGCTGAGTTGAATGAAATTGTGTTGCAGTAACAGGTTAAGCAAGTTTGATACTGGCAGAGTTGTAGGTTTAGTGCTGTGTGCTTGCCAGGAAAGGGAGTGAATGAATGTGTTAGGATGAGGTGTTGTGCCTACGGGGAATAATGGATGAGCCATGATGGTGGGCGGTGGAGTAATGATGCACAAGGATGGTGCAACACAAGATGGCACGGCAAGTGGCACTGTCTCGGACCGAGATTTGGATCACCGACTCGGTTCGACTACGAGTTGACTTCAGCCAGAACCGGATCGTTGACCCACCGACTAACGGTTGATCGACGGTCGACCACTTTGACCGTTAGTCCTAACGGAGGACCGGACGAATATTCCGTCGACGACAAAATTTTCAAAGCGGCCGTGGCGACGTTTTCCGGCAAATTCCGGCCACAATCCCGTTTTCCGGCGAGCAAAATTCCAGAACTTTGTATGGACTTCTCTCATGGGTGTGAAGACTTGGGCTAGGAATTGGATGGAGAATTGGACTCAAATTTGGAAAGAGAAGGTGGAAGAGTTGAGAAAAGCTTGGAATTGGAAATTGAATTGCAAAAGGAAAAGGATTCTAATCCTTAGAAGATATGGAGAATATTGAAGCCTATAAATAGAGAAGTTTTCTACAACTTCTACACACCTCTCTACACACACATCACTTGTGTTTTTGCTTGCTTTTCTAAGATTTTTCTTTTTAATTACTTGTGTGAATTTGAAAATTCTTCTTTTAATTATTATTATTTGGGTGAATTTCAAAAACATGAGTAGCTAATTTTTCTATTGATTGAGGATGAATTCCTAGTTCTTAATATGATTTGAGTTTTTGTTTTTAATTCTATCTTGAAGTTTTTCACATGATTATCGATTGTTTTTACTAATAGGAGTGATCTTAAAGACATTCATGATTGATTGATAGATTGTTTAGAATGCATGCTAAATTAATTTGTTAGTTTAATCTAAAGCTAGTGAAAGTTAGGAGATAAGTAATCGTTTCTTGACTCTTTACATAAGTAGCAAACACGAGACCTTGCGGAGGGATTCCGTGGAGCAATTGTGTGTAGAAACAACGCTAGAAAGTGAACCAAGCGAACCGAGTTTAACTGCTAGTACTAAACCTAAATTCATAAATCTTAATGCATTTCGGGGAATTACATCTTGTAAGCGGACCTCAAGGTGGTTCTTTTGAATAGAATCGATAACTAAGCGGACTGTTACTCGGTGAAATTAGGGATTTTGGGGCTAGCTAAGCGGACCTGCTATCCTACGGTTGGTGATAATCTGTGACTAATAACAAGTGGAAAAGAACATAACTTGATTCATTATTTCGCAACGAAGAAGGATTCCTTGATCTTGTCTCTCTTATTGCTTTCAACTTTACCTTTTAATTGTTTTGTTTATTTTCTTTTGCTTTTTACACCCCCCCTTTCGTGACAACTTTTACAACTAGAATCTCGTGCTCCTCGTGGGATCGACCTTGACTACCCTATATTACTTGTTAATTAGGTAGTAAAGTATTAATTAATTTGTTGTGGTTACGACACGCATCAAATTTTGGCGCCGCTGCCGGGGAGCAACGGGCGATTTTTTTAGTTGTTTTTATTTTTATTCTTGCTTTGTTAGATTCCTTACCGTATCTAACTTAATTTGTGAGAATCTTGTTTCAGGTGTTATACCTTTGGTGAATGCTAAAAGGGGGTAGACCGAGTTCAATACGTCTTCGATCCGGCACTCAATTAAAGGATTTCATTCGAGCGATTAACACTCCACTTCCTCCTTCTTCATCAAGTGATTCGGACAACGAGGAAGAAACAATGGCTGATCGTACACTCAAGGACCTAGCTTCTCACGGGCTTGATACCCAACAATGGTGTATCCAAACTAACTCAACCTTCGAAATCAATCCGGGTTGATTAGAGAGTTACCAAAGTTCCATGGCATGGTGAATGAGGACCCAAACAAACATCTTATGGATTTTACACCATAGTTATGGCTATGCTTCCACAGGAGACTAATGCGGATGGAGCAATGTTGAAAGCTTTCCGTTTTCTTTGGCGGGTAATGCTAAGGAAAGGTTATATTATTTGCCTTCGGAAGTATCACAACATGGAATGGGATGAAGAAACTTTTCCTCGAGAGATATTTTCCCGCATCCAAAGCTACTCAAATTCGCAAGGAGATTTGTGGATTGAAACAACAAGTGGGAGAATCATTGTATGAATGTTGGGAGCGTTACAAGAGGTTGGTGGGAAGTCTGTCCACACCATCAATTTAGTGATGCTATGATACTTCAATACTTCTATGAAGCTCTCCACTCAAGTGATAGGTCTCTTCTTGACGCCGCGGGTGGTGGTGCATTAATGAACAAGACGGTGGCCCAAGCTACCGAATTAATTGAAAGTATGGCGGCAAACTCGCAACAATTCTACACAAGGGATGAACCAATGGTTAGGCGAGTGCATGAAGTTAGTGATTCATCATCACATCTTGATCAAAGGATGAGTAACATGGAGATTATGATGCAACGGATTGCCTCGGTAATTATTCAGGATAATGAGACCGAACAAGTGAATGCTTTATATCCGAATCAAAGGCCAAGGTACGATCCATACTTCAATACTTACAATCCGGGTGGAAGGATCATCCTAACTTTAGCTATGCAAATAAGCAAGCGGCGGCTCCTAATCCATATGAGCAACAAGGTGGTTTCCAACAATCACGATTCCAACCTCAACAACATGGTGGTTCTCAACAATTTCAACCACAACAAGTCAAGGAGCGTGATTCTTTGAATGATGACAAGCTCAATGTGTTAATACAAGGTATGCAAAGTCTTACTTCTATGGTCCAACAAAGCCAACAACACCAACAAAAGACCGATTCGGCAATCAAGGAGTTACAAATTCAAGTGGGGCAATTAGCGACCGATGTGAACTTATTGAAAGCGCAAGCGTCTACAATACTTCCTTCACAACCAATTGTTAATCCAAGAGAGAGCGTTAATGCGATTACTTTGAGGAGTGGGAAACAAGTGGAGCAACCAAATCAACAAGATAAGGTGTATGATGAGAAAGAGGAAATTGAAACCGCACCAAAGGAGAAAACATCGCCAACCAATCAACCCGAGGAGACGGTTCCTACTTTCACAACTCCACCTCCGTTCCCTAGCCGATTTGCTAAATCAAAGAGAGACTTGGAATACATGGATATTTGGGAAATCTTTAAGAAAGTACAAGTCAATATTCCACTCATAGAAGCTCTTCGTCAAATTCCTCGTTGTGCAAAGTTCTTAAAGGAGATGTGCATGAAGAAGAAAAGGTTGAAAGGGAATGAAGTCATGAGTGTGGGGGAGAATGCTTCGGCGTTTATTCTCAAGAAACTCCCACCAAAATTAAAGGACCCCAGGTAGTTTCAATATACCTTGCACAATTGGTAAAACAAGGTTTACTCGAGCTTTGCTAGATTTGGGAGCGTCGGTTAATGTTATGCCTTCCTCGATTTATGATTCTTTGAATCTCGGTCCTCTTAAGGAGACCGGGGTAGTTCTTGAACTTGCTAACCGATCTAATGTTTACCCGAAAGGGATTGTTTGAGAATGTTTTGGTGCGGAGTTAATAAGCTTGTTTTTCCGGCCGATTTCTATGTCTTAGACATGAATGATGAGAATTCTTCCAAGTCTACACCTTTGTTATTGGGTAGACCATTCTTGAGCACATCAGGAACAAAGATTGATGTCCAAAATGGCACCTTGACCATGGAGTTTGATGGTACACTCATCCACTTCAATATCTTTGAGACAACGCGATACCCTAGTGATGTAAAATCATGTTTTCCCGTGAAAGAAATTGATCCGGGCTAATGAATCTTGCAAGAGCTTAGTCGGGCCGTCGACTTTAAAACAAGCGCTTAATGGGAGGCAACCCATCGGTTTTGTATTTCTTATCTTTTGCTTTTTGTTATTTCTTTTTCTTATTTCTTATCATGTTAAAATCTCCCACCTTGACTTTACTAGGAGGATTCAATTACATTGAGGACAATGTAAGGTTTAAGTGTGGGGGAGTGGTTAAGCATGTTTTTAAAACAAAAATTAAAAAAAAAAAAAAAAATTTTTAAAAAAAAAAAAAAAAAAAGGTTTTACTTAAAAATTCCAACTTTTAAAGATTTTAGAGTCCCTAGCATATTTCTAGGTATGTTTACATAGAGATTTTGACCGACATAATTGAACTTGGAAATGTTAGAGAACTACATTCGGATTTCTTGTTTGTTTGAGTGTTAAATAATGGATTTAATCATGCGGTGATGCGAATTTGGTGCGTGGGAGAAATGCGTTATTAGAGTTCTTGATCAATCATTAGTGGAGACTACCCGTATTCATATCATGAGAGGCACCGACCAGAAATCTTCCATCTACTAAAGAGCTTCTTTTGAGTGTGTGTCACCGTACGTTAATTCCGGGTAGAATGGTGAGCTACCCAACCTCCCACCAATAGAAGCAATATTCTTGATCTCTTGAGTGCTAATTTTGTCAATCATGAGGGTGACGTCCATGGATGAAAGCTTCCTTCTTGTAGTTCGATTTGCAGTTAGCACCATTCTCTCTCTCGACAACAACGGATCCATAGAAACACTCTCATCATCAACAAGGAGCGACATCAAAATCTACAAGGAAAGTTGGAAAAGTTTAAGGTTTACAAGCAACGGAACGAGAAAAAGAGCAAATTTTAAATACAAGTAAAGCAACATACAAAAGAGCGGATTTCACATATATGTTGAGGACTTACAATACAATGAGGTAATTTTATATTCAAGTATGAAGACTTATTCATGAAAGCGAAGAAAATCAAAAAGGTGAGACTTTTTGAAGTTTATGATTTCAAGACGATACAAGTTGTGAAGAATCAAGCGGTAAAATACTTCTTCCACGGCCATGGTTTATTTTTGTATTTAATTTCTCTTAACAAAAAAAAAAAAAAAAAAAAAAAAAAGAAAAAAAAAAAAGAAAAAATAATAATAATAAAGAGAAAAACAAGAGAAATATTTGTATAAGCCGTGGGGAAGGAAAATATATAAGGAAGTTTCAAGCGACAAGGATTTTTAAGGTAAAAGAGTTACAAATTGTTAAGGATTTATGAAATTCAAGGGTTTATCATCAATAGTTGAAACCGAAGACCATGAAGATCAAGACGAGGAGCGGAAGACGTTTTATTGGATGCCGTGAGTGGTGTTATCATAATTGGCGATCGGATGTGAAGGTAAGTAAGTAATCTCATCCTCGATAATAATGGTTGATTTCCTTTCTTAGAGATCGTCAGAAAAATGGTTTTTCAAAATATTAAAAGATGTGGGTTTTTAAAATATTTCGGAAGTTGTCCTTCCCACCATTCAACGTGTTGCGGGAATTCTCTCTTCATTCCTACTGCACACATGTGTGACCCATAAAAGCCGTCTTTTGAGTGCAATTATCATAAAATCCTTTTGGTGAGGCGAAGTCGAGGCGAAATGCTTATTGATCGTTCTCAAACACGCATTCTCTCATTATGGTGTGGTTATTTCTCACTCAACATTTAAGAATGAGAATATGTTCTTTAGTATTTCTAACTTCTTATTACTAGAATGCGAAACTCATGTCCTCATAACTCTTTGGATGCTTGTGACGCTTGAACGCTTTGAAGTTGTGAGTTTTTAGTTTGATTTGCTCGAGGACTAGCAAAGTCTAAGTGTGGGGGAATTTGATAGGTGTAGAATACACCGTATTTACTATCTAGTAGTTTATGCTTTCTTTGCTATTTTTCTTGTAAATTATGTATTTTACGCTTGTTTTGAGTTTTGTAGCTACTTTGGAGTCGCACGGGGAAAAGAAGAAGAAATCACCCAATTTAAGCCAAAAGGGCAAAAAGGTCATTTTACGAAGGAGGGAATACTATATGGAGCCCACCCAAGGTTAAGGGGATTTAAACGTAAAGAGCTGCCGAGAGAGATCGAGGAGAGAGATCGAGAGGTAGACATGAGATTAGGGTTCGTTTGAGCACGATGTCAACTGGTGGAGATAAAGCTCGGGGAGATGTAGAAGGTGAAATCGATACACAGAGAAGAGAATCATGATTGTTCTTGCATTTGTTGAATACAAAGAAGAAATCGAGAGAAATCGAGATGGGTTAATGGCGACTGAGCTGGTTATACCCAGAAATAGAAGGTTAGGGTTCGATTGGAAGATGGGTTGGTGGTGGATTGACGAGAAAGGTAGAGATTGAGTTTGAGATGGTAAAGAAGATGGGTTTTGTATCTGCTACAACGAGATGAAGAACATTTGAGACATCGAAAGTGGATGATGTGAATCAAAGAGCTAAAATTGATTTAAGGGTTTGAAGACCACTGATACTATTGATTTGGAGATGAATAAGGAATCCGAGAGAATGGTGGTAATGATTCGGGAGATGGGTCCGTAGGTTGAGCTTGAGTAGCGGTATTTGTTGAATTTAATTAAACTCGAGAGATGAGATATTGATGCCGATGAGAAGGTCCAGGATCGAATGAGTTATTCTCAGTTGAGTAAGTGAAAAATGGCTTTAGATGAATGTGTTAGGAATGTCACGAGGATGAGCCCGAGATCATTTGGGCAATGAATGGAAGAAGGCGGAGAATACCGAGATGGAGATGCGGGCAATGGCATTGCGGGTGCGATCAATTGCAGCAAATTTGGAAGTCCTGCAGCATGGCTGAATTGCGTTTTGCGAATGAGTGGTTTAGTCTCAACATTAGGGTGAGCCAAAGAGCTAGCAGAAATTGGAGGCATTGTTATGAGTGCAGGGGCACATTTGGATTGTCAATTGAGTAAGGTCATACGCGGAGATTTTGGGTTTGAGGTTGGGTGATATGAGATGCGAGATAATGAAATGCGTAGGCTGCGGGTGGAGATGGCCCGAGCCAGCAAGGAATTATTGGGAGGTGGCGTTCTAATCTGGAAGCCGGGAGCTATGAATTGATAGAATGGTCGGGGAAGGAGTGGACTAGGCGTACGAGGAAGTCGGATACAAGCCGATAAATCTGCAGTGTAATTGAGCATTTGGAGTTGAGGTTGTGAATTGGCGGGAGGCGGCTCGGGTGGTAATTGTGAATAAAGAATGCATGTATAGATGAATGCCGGGATGTTTGGGGAGGTGTATAGCCATTATCATTTGGATGAAGAATAGTGCGGGGCCATCTTGGCGGGAGCAAAACGGTGATGCACCATCACAGTGCAACACAAGATGGCTGGCAAGTGGCTTTGATGCAGGCAGATCTGGATGACTCAGTTCGACTGCGAGTTACTTTCAAGGTGGATCGTTGTGACTAACGGTTGGCGACGGTGACCCCTTTGCCATTAAGTCACGGAGGGCTGACGGAATATTCGTCAGATATTCTCTCGACGGACGAAATTTTGGTGGCGGCGGTGACGTTTTACAAGCCCAAATTCCAGCCACAATCTCGAGTTTCATGAGCCAAAAATTCCAATTTTCCATGGACTACTCTCTCTGGGTGTGAAGACTTGGGCTAGGAATTGGATGGAGTGGACTCAAATTTGAAATAGAAGGTGGAAAGAGTTGAAAAAGCTTGGGTGGAAATTGAATTGCAAAGGAAAAGGATTCTACTCCTTAGAAGATTTGGAGAATATTGAAGCCTATAAACAGAGAAGTTTTCTACAACTACACACCTCTCTACACACACAACACTTGTGTTTTGCTTGTTTTTTTTTAGATTTTCTTTTTAATTACTTGTGTGAATTTGAAAATTCTTCTTTTAACAATTATTATTTGTGTGAATTTCAAAAAACATGAGTAGCTAAATTTCTTATTGATTGAGGATGAATTCCTAGTTCTTAACATGATTTGAGTTTTGTTTTCAAATTCTATCTTGAAGTTTTTCACATGATTATCGATTGTTTTTACTAATAGGAGTGATCTTAAAGACATTCATGATTGATTGATAGATTGTTGGAGTGCACGCTAAATTGATTTGTTAATTGATCTATATCTAGTATAAGTTAGGGAATACGTAATCGTTTCTCGACACTTTACACAAGTAGAAAACACGAGACCTTGCGGAGGATTCCGTGGAGCAATTGTGTGTAGAAACAACGCTAGAAAGTGGACCAAGCGAACCCAGTTTAACTACTAGTACTAAACCTAAATTCATAAATCTTAATGCATTCTACAGGAATTACATCTTGTAAGTGAACCTGGTGGTTCTTTTGAATAGAACATTAACTAAGCGGAATTGTTACTCGGTGAAATTAGGGATTTTAAAGCTAAGCGTGCACCTTTATCCTACGGTTGGTGATAATACGTGACTAATAACAAGTAGAAAAGAACATAACTTTAATCATTGTTTCGTAAGAAGAAGGATTCCTTGATCTTGTCTCTCTTATTGCTTTCATCTTTCAACTCGATTTTAATTGCTTTTTGTTTATTTTCTTTTGCTTTTTACACCTTCGTGACAACTTTTACAACTAAGATCTCTTGCTCTGTGGGAACGAACTTGACTTCCATTATATTATTTTTAATTGAGTGGAAATTTTGAATTAATTTGATTGCACCTACGACACGCATCAGTAGACCTTGCCGGCCAACCTCTAGTCGGCACCTTATATAATCGTCGACCTTGCCGACTTTTCACATTTCGGAGGCGAAAGTGTTGATCGAATCGAACTCATAAGATAAAAGTTTTTACTCTCTTTGAATTCATATTTCAAAATTTTAATCTAAACACAATTAATTAACCTAATCGAATTTTAGTGTTAATTAAACAAGGGTATATTAGCCATTTAGAAAATACATGGTTAAGAGGTGGCTTGTTTTACTTCAAAATGACTCGAGGTTTTGTCTCATTAGGTATGCCTAATTAATCTGTATACCCAATTTGGCGGAGTTGTTTATGTTTCCATGCAAGAAATACATAAAATGACCACCGGAGAAAGCTCTATTAAGGTACACCAAGTTGTCGTATGCATGGCAGTACCGTCCATAATTTAGTTTTCGTCCTGTTAGCAGTTCCTTTGCTTGCATACAAATTGATCTTCGTCATTTTGGTACTCTCTACTCACCTATCCTTTTGCTTTAAGTACAAAATACATGCACTACATTTTTTTATTTTTTTATTTTTTTTTTAAACAAAGAATCTTTAACATTAATGAAAATTCGAGGTTACAATGAGTTTAAGATCGAAAATAAGAAAACAAGTAACAAGAACATATCAGAAAAGTATATACCAGAGAAATCCGACAAGAGAAAAGAGAAGGATTAGGAGTAATACAAATACAAGTAAGAATAAGATCCGATTAAATTAGAAGAAGGATGGTTTTTCTCGGAATTAACTTCCAACCATTTAGTTTGTTTTTCTTCTATAGAAAGATGTGCTCCCAAAGTAGGAGTGATTAGCTCAAATCTCTTGTAACTAGTGATGAAGCTTCCGTCGTCAAATTAAATAGTGATGATATTCTCTTAGGCACTTAAACAATCAGCTAATGTTCACAAACTTGACCACTTCATACTACCACTAACATATAAACTATATTTCCACCGCCATAGTATTTATATTGTGTGTTCCGATTTAGAATGATGGATAAGAATTCAGGGAAATTAGAAATTGGAAAAGAACACAGTTTAGAACTAAACCCAATGATAAATACTAAAAGCACCTGTATGATATTGATCAATAGCGTCATTTAGCCTTAGTGTTATTATAGATATTGTCCAATTGCAGGCCTATCTACTAATTAAATTACCCTAATTTTTTTCATATCTTTTCTCTTATTTCTTCTCTACACAAACCATCATAGGCTCTCCATCACACCACCATCAAAACTCGTCGATTAATTCTTCGTAATCATCGAGTTGAAATTCCGATTAATCTTCAAACATGGAGCCGCCCGAGACTAGTCGTATGAAAAAAAAACAAATAAAAAAACCCAATGAATATAACCACAGGTTTGCAAATTTGGTTTCAAAACAAAGTGAAGCAGTTAAATTGAAAAGAAGAAATCAACGCTCAAACAGAATAAATGACGCGATTGGAAAAAAGTAAGGGCCTACTTAGACTCACTCTTGTACTTCAATTTCATGTTTTCATGTCAAATCAGGCTCTAAAAAATCCAATTTGTGAATTTAGTTATTTAGCCTAAGGGGTATACAATTCACGACCTCTGGCACTTTTCATATTTAGGCTTAGTCAAGCTCTTAGGTTGAAGATCTTCTTGTTGAATATTTATGAATTGATTTTTACGGGGTCGGCGAGGTATTCAACCTTAATACCTTCATGGCGATATATGTTATTTTAGTCGGCAGGTTATAATTTTTACCCACATTTACGTGTGTTTTGAAAATAGTTTGTGTATCCCGATGCTAAAATCATAAAGTCGGAATGGTATTTGAATACCTACCCATTTTGTATTTTTAGCTTAGGAATTATATCATTATTTATAGACCGTGTAGAATAATTATATGGAAAATCCTTATATCCACTGTGTTCATAGTTGTTATAAGCCAGGAAGGTTATTTTAATAAGAGTCGCCGACTATAGTTTAGTAGGCATGTATTGTATTTGCCGACCACCATCGACTATTTTTCCCTTTGGTGATTATATTTGTCCCCACAGCCTACAGGCTAATGATTATTTTTTTTAAATTGTTCTTGTTCAGGTTGGCAAGGAAAATAAGAAAAGTGTTACTCCTCCTTCAAGACCCTCTCGTGTTGGTGACAAACTCTTTTCAAACACATCGAGGCATTAGTTGAAATGGAACCCTCAAGATTCAGGAACGAAATGATTCTCAACCACCAACGGTACCAAGTGATTTAGATGAAAATCAGGATGAAGACCAATCAATTCCATCCGGTAGAAGAGGTAATGATGATGATGATGTTGAAAGAACTCCATTCTTGGAGGAATTACAATGATGATGAGGATGGTGATCAAGACATGCCACCTTTTGGAGGAGGTAATGATGATGGTGATATGATAGGTAGAGATAAAGATAAGGATGAGAAGATGTAATTGTTGAAGAGGAAGAAGAAGAAGGTGGAGAAAAAAACGGGTAATAATCAACGAGACTCAAGCTAATGATCAACAAACCCAAGTCACCAACTAGAACTAACCTAGGAAAGAAGAAGAGGGTTATCACTAAAAGCAGCCGATTCCCACATACCTCCTCTCTCACTCAAGGTTACACTGAACTAGTGAGCCTCGGGGGACCCAGGATGATGGTGGACATGTTCTTTTTGGATACAAAGACTCATGGGCATGTGGATTCAAAATAAGAAATGGTAAGTAATATTAATCCTTCTTTGTTTTTATTTAAGTACATCGATCTTAAATTTGCTTCAAGAGTTTTTGTATTTCTTTTCATTTTGTATTTTTGGTATTTAGGATCACAAGCATGCTATCCATCTCTTGAGGCGCCAAGCTCAAACACCGTGGATTAAGAAATGGCCTTGACATGGAATGTGACGAGAGTGCAAGCGATTGTCAAGAACTCGGGTTGTGGCATGCGATTGAGAGTTTAATTGTTGATATGATGGAGTAACCGTATCTGCGTGCCGTGAGAAAAAGTTCTGGACCGATAAAATGCTATTCACATTGGTGAGATCGCTGATAACTCCAGATGATGCTCATCAAATTCCCAGGCCTCGAGTTTGAGGGAAAAGTAATCACCGATGCCTACGATGATGGAATTTCTTGGTCCAAGATCTTTGAATTGACCAAATATCTGTCGGTTGGGATCGAGATTGAGGCGGGGTCTATGCTTGTGATGAAGGTTCATCTAAGCGAGAAGTTTTAATCTAAAAGTTGAGGGACATTCTTTTGAGTACCCAAGAAAATCTATGATGAGGAAGAGAGGGTGGACTTGGTGTGAATCAATGCTACCGCGTCGACTTATTTGCTACAATCCTGGGAAATGTATCTTCCCTAGAGGCAGTTCGGAAGCTTGGTTATTTTAAGTATATTCAACTATTGCATCCCCTTTGATCGGACCATAAGTATTCTTGGGGTACTACGGTGGTCACATTCTTTAACAATGATTTGACAAAGGCTTCAAGGGCACTCAATGCTCAAGTCAACGGAAATCTATGTCTCTTTCGGGTGTAAGATAAGATTCTTACTAAACTTTGTTTGCATAGGTCTAGGTATATGAGCACTTCCCTACTTTAAAAGCCAACCCCATGTCAAAGTGAACACTAAGATTATGATTAATAAGCCAAGTGGACAGAAATACAGTTTTAGTGGTGCTCAAGATAAGGATATGCCGCATCAGCTTATCAACATGTGAATCGCTCGGGAAAAATTGGCTAGCGGATGAGGTAATATTTGATACGATCGAGATGCTAGAAATGAAGGTTTAATCCAAAGGAGAGATGATGTTGCATTATACTACGGTCCCTTATTGTACCCCATGGATTTTCAATATACGATTCACATGGTAATGCGACAAGTTAGGTTACGTCCAGACAGTTAAGTACATCCCGGTGATGATTTGTACTTTAAAGTGGAGAGGGAAAGGTGCACCACATCCCAAAAAGTATTGACGTCAGATTACGCTCCACCACCGGGTAAATCTCATTGTAACGGGAAGATGTGACCAGGGAAATCAAGGCGAGCCTTTTGGAAGAGGCTAGAAAGGTCATGAATCATGGCGAAAATTACATGTCGGGTACTCTGGGTTTTTGCTCATCCCATGTGATTAGGGAACATACTTTTCGACAACCGGCCAAGAAGAGGAAGATGCCACCGAAGACCCAACAACAAGTCTTAAGAACTTTGTAAGTATTTTTAGAGTTGCTCTTATTATTTTAAGATTACATTATCGAATTAGTTCATTATTTGTTTGTTGTTTAATCAAAAATAGAAGGAGCATTTGAGACCCGTGAAGACGTATGCATTGCGCGAGAGAAAGAGGAGAGCCTTTGTCGATCAAGAGCAACCAAGCACATTGACTATGCTAGCAATGTTGACAATGAGGGATGCCGATTTAATTGTTCCAGCAAGCTTCACATCAACTAAAGAGGGAAGCTATTGCCAAGAGGGGAAGGTTGCCAAGATGAATGTCAAAAAGAGGGCTCGCACTGTAAGGCGCGGCCGTGAAAATGCTAAACTGTGGATGTGGTCACGTGGGTCGGAATGAATGCATTTATAGTTTATTTTTATGTTGTGGTAGACAAATGTTAAGGTTAATGTCAACAAATATTTTACAAGCAGGGACATATCAGTGATTTCGGGACAAACGTTGGATTTCAGCTATCAATGAGGTGCTGAAGCTATGTTATTTCAACTATTCCTCCGAGGTATTGAGTAGATGTTTCGTTGGTTACATACACAACTAAACCAGCGTTCCGATAAGGGCTGTGAACCGCCAGCACCGCTGGTCCCCGGGCTAAAGGTAAATGGCGTAGTTACCAGTGGCTCATGAAGGTAAGAAATTTAATACCTTGCACGACGGTGCTATCAATGTCGGCAATGTATTAAATTATCGACTCCTGCCGACTATGTATACTGCAAATGATCTTCTCCTTATGCCTAAAATCATAAGGTCTGGCAGGGTTACAAAATTACAATCTTACCGAGTATAAAAAGCCGACACTCTAATGACCAAATACCGTGTCGACTATAAGTAGAGGTAAAATGAACTTCTCATGATGCCTAAAATCATAAGGCTCGGGCAGGTAAGAAAATTACGACCCTATTGACTGGTTTGTTAGTCTAAGATATTGGGGAAACTAAAGAACTAAGCCGGAGAGTTCAAAATTTAAATATTTGCAAGTACAATCGCATTGATTGACTACCATAACTACCAAATTTGGGCACCATCCTAAGCACTAGTTCTCCTACAAAACAACACACACCTAGTTCCATATACTTCCAAATCTCATATCATTATATACTCTTCTTAACTCTCCCAATACCTCTACATACAAAGCAATGGCATCATTTGGATTCAAATGAAGATCTATCCATCACCAAAGCATGGTATGCGGAAACTGGTTAGAAATCGCTTTTCGTAAGGGTGGATACCGTAACCTTTTGGCAAGGGTATACAACAAATATATAGGCAAGAGTTTGGGAATCCTAATGGAAGAAGTACCTGCTCAACAAGTGCATGATAGGCACCTAGTCATCGAAAATGCGATACTTTCTTTTAGCTATCCAAAACGGATTTTAAACGCTACCCATTTTAGATACTCCATTGAAAATTTGTAAGTATTATTGTGGTTTATTTTACGTGATCTATGCTCGTTGATCTTCCTACTAAACACCACTAACAAAAAGTTAGTTTGTGTTTTATTTTTTGCAAGCATGAAGTCAGCTAAAGCGCGCTACTTGAGGAAAGGGGGAAGCATTCGCTTTTGATGGAAGCTATCAATCCATGGTATCCAAAACTTTGGATTATGCCCTGCATCATGGAGGGTGTATCATCGTTGATTCCTCCGACGAAGACGATGGTTTTAGAGTTTTTGTGTAGGTTTTGTGGGTAGATCTCTATGTAAACCTCACGAGACTATAACTCATCCACTAGGGCTGCTAGGTTCAAAGGCTTGATGCACATGCTAAGTTCATTCGTTATTCCAACCGCAAGGAGTTTGATTTTATGTTTTAATCAATGTCACTAACAAAATTGCATGAATAAAGTGGAACTTTCAAGAATTGCTTATTGGGTATAGTCAAATGCTCCAAGGTAGTAATATATACAGTTGCCGACTATAACTTAGCCAAGCAAGGTCGTAAGTTACATAGATGCCGTCTTAAGGTTAGTAGGCTAGCACGAAATCAATATAATGCCGACTATTGAAGCATTTACAATAGTCTACTGTGTGTCAAAAATAATACAGTCGGCATCTTCTTCATTTATAGACATTGCCGTCCAAAGATAGTCATCATTTTCTTCATCCGTTGACCTTGCCCGGCCAACCTCTAGTCAAGACCTTATATAATCGTCGACCTTGCCGACTTTTCACATTTCAGAACCGAAAGTGTTGATCGAATCAACTCATAAGATAAAAGTTTTACTCTACCGAACATATTTCAAAATTTTAATCTAAACACAATTAATTAACCTAATCAAATTTTTTAGTGTTAATTAAACAAGGTATATTAGCCATTTAGAAAATACATGGTTAAGGGGTGGCTTGTTTTACTTCAAAATGACTCAGGTTTTGTCTCATTAGGTATGCATTCCTAATTAACTGGGTATACCCCAATTTGGCCGCGTTGTTTATGTTTCCATGCAAGAAATACATAAAATGACCAATGGGAAAGCTCTATTAGGTACACCAAGTTGTCGTATGCATGGCGTACCGTCCATAATTTAGTTTTTCGTCCTGTTAGCAGTTCCTTGCTTGCATACAAATTGATCTTCGTCATTTTGGTACTCTCTACTCACCTATCCTTTTGCTTTAAGTACAAAAATACATGCACTACATTTTTTATTTTTTTTTTTTTTTTGTTAAACAAGGAATCTTTTCATTAATGAAAATTCGAGGTTACAATGAGTTTAAGATCGAAAATAAGAAAACAAGGTAACAAGAACATACCGTAAAAAGTATAATACCGAGAAATCCGATAAGAGAAAGAGAAGGATTACCGGAGTAAGACAAATACAAGTAAGAATAAGATCCGATTAAATTAGAAGAAGGATGGTTTTTCTCGGAATTAACTTCCAAACCATTTAGTTTGTTTTTCTTCTATAGAAAGATGTGCTCCCAAAGTAGGAGTGATTAGCTCAAATCTTCAGTAACTAGTGATGAAGCTTCCGTCACAAAAGACCACCTATGGAGATTCCGTCGTCGGATAAGTTGATGATGAAGATTCCATCGCCGGAGACAACCAAGGTGAAGATTTCGCCGTTGGAGAGCATCACTATTGATCTTAAAACCCAACCCAATAACCAAGATTCGCCATTAAAAGCGAAGATAAATCTCAAAATAGTAGATAAAACCACCATAATTGTGTAGATAAGTAGAAAACATAATAAAACTACATTAAACTAATACTAACCTAAAAAAACAAGAAAAAATGAAAAAAATCGCTCGAGATCTAGTCTATTTTTTTGGACTACGTCCGAACAGAAGGGTTATTCTTGATAGGTTTGTTGGAGAAGAAGAAGTGAGTGAGAGAGAGGAGGAGAGAGAGAGGAGTGTGAGCCTGTGTGCTATACATGCACTGCATTTTGGTACTCTCCACTCACCTATCCTTTTGCTTAAGTACAAAATACATACAGTGCATGTATGCAGCTGCAGCTTGTACTACTAAGTAAATGAAACAGCATTGCAGTTTGCAGAAATACAAAATCATACTTATCCAACATGTGAAATCTTACTACAGCCTGACAGCAGCTAGAAGTATCATACTCTCATGCTCATCTCTTTGTGCCGTCTCTGCGCGTCAGCCACGTGACCATTTCTCCATCTTCCAAAAGCTAACTCGATCCATACCAACTTGCAACAGACCAAAATATAAACCAGACATCCACTAGTTGTGAATACCATAATCAATAATTAAGATTCTATCAATGATAACAACTAATAAATGGCTAAGAATAGTTGTTCCGGCAATTAGTTACATTGTGTTTGCATTATTTGATTTGTTAGACATGTTTTTGTGTTTGTGTTATAGATTTATTGATGGATTAAAAGAGAAAAATACAAACCCGTGTTACTGCTGTAGAAGGAAGTCTGTTCATGGTGAGAGCAATGAAGATAAACTGTCGGAGAGTTTGTACGACAGAAAAACATTTTTAGAGATTTGGGTTTTCCTAAATTGGCAAGAGACAGTGAGGGAGGAGGAGGAGGGTTCGGCTGCTGGGTTTCTAATGGTGAAAAATAGATGGTCTGATTGTAACTGTGAATCATGTCTTTCATGGCAGAAATTTGAAGATCATAATCTTCATGTTGTTACAAAAGAACCATCAAACTTGAAGTCTGCTCGTGAAAATGTCATATTTTTACATGGGTTTGTCTCTTCTTCACACCTTTGGACAGAAAACGTTTATGATAATCTCTCTGAAAGTGGGAATCAGAATTGCAGGTTGTTTGCAATGGATCTCTTAGGGTTTGGAAAGAGTCCCAAGCCGAATAACTGTTTATATACAATCAAAGATCACTTAGAAATGATTGAGAAATCTGTCATCTCTCAGTTTAAATTAGATTCATTCCATTTAGTTGCTCACTCAATCGGTTGTATAATTGCATTGGCATTAGCTTCTAAATACCAAAAATCAGTGAAATCATTAACGCTGATTGCCCCGGTGAGTAAAACTACAATCTACATCTGCTGTCAGGAATTCATGTGCAATTATTTAAACCGTTATTTCTGAAGAACTAATTCTTGTTGCTGTTAAAATGTATTTTTAGCCGTACTTCCCTGCTTCATCAAAAAGAACAAGTAAGTTTAAATGCACTCAACATGATAGGTGAGAGGAAATTATGGCCACCAGTATCGTTCTGCTCTTCAATAATGTCAGGGTATGAGCATTTGGGGAGGAGCCTTTGTTTCATTGTTTGCAAGCATCACAGGACATGGGAATCGCTTCTCAAGCTAATCACTCGAAAAAGGTAAAGTTTCTTGCAAATTTGAATTCACTAATTGGGGAAGAGCAAGCACTAATGTCTATGGTGCACATATATATTCTTGGTTATGGCTTTAGAATGTAGAGAAGAGCAACCATTATGGGGCAAAATTCTCTATATTCTAGGAGGTAGCCGAGGCTTCTCAGTGGAATGCTAGAAGTATGCAGCATCCTATAGAGAAGGTTTAGCTCACGGAAACTAATGTTTGACTAGTTTCGTTATGTCTATATGCGCATGGCAGGGAGCTTCCATATATGCTTTTGGACTTGACTAAGCACACCCATCATTCAGCTTGGCATACCGTGCACAATGTACTTTGTGGAGGAGCGAAACTAATGGATGGGTATATTGAGGCCGTGGGTTCATCAGAAATTCTGCTAGTAGTAATCCAAGGTGATAAAGATGGAGTTATTCCAGTGGAGTGTAGTCACAATATAAAGTTGAAGGTACCTTCTGCAGAAATTAGGATAATACCTAATGCTAATCACAGTTCCCTAATTCTCAACCAAAGAGAGGTTTTTACCAAGGAGTTGGAACACATTTGGTTTTCTTCTGCGCACAAGTCCAATAAAAATGTTTCGCTATAGGTCCTGGCACGAGGCAAATCTAGGTTGTAGCCGGGGTCCTGTTTTTAGTCCAACATCTTTTACCATGGAGAATTTGTAAAATTTTATTTTTAGCCCTTATGATTGTAATGTTTAGTCCATATTTAGAGAGAAGTAACATTTAAACATTGTCTAAATCGAAAAAAAGACCTTCGTGTCAACACAATCATCTCCCGTTTTGCTTCCATAAATTGTCAATCTTTGTAATCACATTTTGATATTAATTTTGTTTGTTTTAATTGTCTGTATATATACCTAGTAGTGGTTTAAATTAGCTATTATCTACAGGGTTTGTTCTAACCCGTCGACCGCCTTGCAAATCATTGATGTTCTAGCTCAACCAATGTAAAAATCTGAATCAGTACTTAAAGCTCTATATTTTGTTTATTCTGGTTATTTGTAAGAGCATGGGCTATGGGTAAAAAAAGAAGCCTATACTGCATAGTGTAAAACAAACTGTCAGTTGTGTACGTTCCATTACGACATACTATTAGCCGTCTAGTGTCCTTTCGGACCAGCGCCTTAGACCAACTCGGCCATATATCAACGTGTGGTCCGTCTAGTGTCCATTACCAACCAGTCCTTTATTTAGAAGTGTATGGAAGACTTTAGGATTTGCTCTAAGGTTGTTCTTAATTTTATCACCTTCTTTGTGTGTTCGAGCAGTTGTTTGGAATTTGATTAAGAAAAGTAACATAAATGGGAACAAATTTGATAAATATGGAGGAGTATAATTTAGATGATATTTTGGGAGTTTAACCATGCCCATTAAAAATATGTGGTTTGACTCTTAAAGCACATTCACTACATCACTAAACAAAACTTCTTCAAAGAAAGAAAAACTTCATCCAACATGTAATTATTATGAATTTTGCAAACCGTTTTACTTTCCAGCTAGCTGCATATAAATTTGGTGGGTAGATATTCAAGAATTTGAATTCAGTTAAGAAACAACAAGGGAAATGAAACAACTAATCTTCATGAAAACAAATGAAATGTTGGAGAAAACTAAATTTTTGGACGTTGCCACATGCAAGTCAAACACCATGTTATTTTTTAAGCTTCTGCTTTGATGCACAAATGATTTGGTAATCGATTTTGGTTTTTTCTGATTTTACCTACAACCTATAGTCATTTCCATGGTTTATAGGTTCCAGCACAATAGAAGTCAAGGATGGGGCAGAACTTGAGCTTATGTTTTGAAAATTCAAATCGTAGATGAAATCGGGTTTAAATCTACGTTAATTTATCGGAAAATGGGTCATTTGTCCAAAAAAATTTAAAACACGGTTCAAATGGACGAATAAAAAATTTTATGGGTGAAATTGACAAAAAAAAATATAGCAAGGATGAAACTGGATTCATCCTGGCTTAAACTTAAAAAATAGCAAGGATGAAACTGGATGCATCCTGTGTAAAATAAAAATAAGAAAAAATATTTGAAAATGGACAGGATGAAACTGGTTACATCATGTCTATTTTTAAATTTTTGTCCATTTAAACAATATCTAAACCTGACCGTCCTTTTCACCCAGGAAATTTTGATTTTGGTCTTTTTAACCAAGTTTGTGTTAATTTATTTATTTTCATTTCAGCCTTGAATCAGTTGATTCATGAACACCTCACTTTTACGCAGCGCGCGTGTCAAAAACAAGAGCGAACCTAGGTTTTTACGGCCTCATGGATGGTCATTGTCGGTGCAACGTGTAAGTGGCATGACTGTAGACTTGACTAAACAATATTAGACCTTGTTGTGCTTTCTTCTGACTCACGGCATGACAAACCCCAAAGTCCCAAACAACTTTAGTGGAACCAAATCTACACCACACCGGCACACATAAAAGTTTATATACCCACTATAATAAAATCTACCTATTGCTACATTATATATTGTCACACCTTCAATATAGTTGTTGCAAAAAAAAAAAAAAAAAAAAAAAAAAAAAATAGTCACAGTACTTTTTAGGTGCAGCTATAGGCTATATTTACTGCTACAAAATAAAATTTTTGTCACACAACATTAGCAACAATATGAAAAGTATGTGAAAAAAAGTATAATCTCTTCTTGCCGATAGAATGGAGAGGAAAAGAATAAACTTGCTACATAGGTTATCGCGGCATTAATAGGGTTTATGTCATAACCATTGGGTGCTCCGTAACAACAAGTTAAGTTTTTTGTACTGACCCGTTTGAAATAAATTCATCTTAACATAGTAGGTCCTACTAAGTAGGAGGAATTAACATAGTAGGTCATACTAAGTAGGAGGAACGGCAAAAATAAATGAGTCATTCTAAACAAACCGTCCTTTTGGATGACCCGAAAAGCTCACGCTCATAAGAATAGGTGTGAGTGGGCCCTTCCTCTGAGGAGTTATAGGGGGATTGTTTTCTGGTGCCCACACCCGTGAGTGTGCGGTTTTTAGAATATCCAAAAGGACGATTTGTTTAGAATTTTCGAATGTCTTCAAAAACGTCTTGTTTAGATTTCGGAAGGACTGCCATGTTTAGAATTTTTGAAGGACTTTCATGTTATCATTTAACTAATTTTTTTTATTTAACTATTATTTGAAACTAAAATAAGCCAAAAAAATAAATAAATGAAAATCAGTTTACTTTCTAGATTATTTTTTTTTTTCGAAGAAGAAAAGTTTATATTACTTTCTAGATTAGTTATAGCGACTTATGAACAATAACGTTAAAACCTTGTCAGTATTGAACGATTAGTTATAACAACGTTTTTGTTAGTATTGAAACCAACAAAAAAAAAGACTACATAACTTGTCATGCACCTACAATAATATATGCATAACATGTTATGCAGTCGTGAAAATGGATGCATAAAGCATTACGCAACCACTTTTTTGTAAGCACTGAATAAAAAAACTGAATGCATAATCTTTTATGCATCCAAGGAAATTGATGCATGACATGTTATGCATAAATTAGTAGATACATGAACTAAAATATGGTTGCATAATATTTTATGCATCTTTTGTTGTGTTTGCATAATGTCTTATGCATTATTTTTGGTGGCTGCATAATAGTTATTTACAAAGTTTTCGAAAATATTGCCTAAAAGAACAATCACCTCCGACTTTTTTCGTAAAAAACTTAAATTTGGTATTGTTGTTTGTACTCGCTGTGTAGATTTCTTTAAAACTTTCCAACGAGATAAAATTTATACTAACTCATTATTAAATTCCAAGGCACGGTTTTTTAGATGTGTTATATTCAAGTTTACCTTACAATTATACCCCTGAAAAATGATGATGCATAATGAGTTATGCAGACATTTTTCATAATTTCAAATAATTATGGGTGTCACAGAAACAGACAAATGTTTTGGGTTTGATAATAAGAAAAATAATATTTCTGGGCCTTAGCCTAATTTTCCCTTTCAAGAATTCGTTCGACACACCCACCCGTTACATTGAAGCGTACGGTAAAGATTGTGTTGCCTGCGCTTGTTAGTATATATATGATGTTGTAATGTAGGTTTTACGGGTTTGTTTAGACATATGAACTTTTTTATATGGTTAAGTTGGTGCATGGTATAACTAATATTGTTATAGGGTATTACATATGTTTATGTAATTCTTGTGTAAGCTTTATGGAAACTCAAGTCATTTTTGTTAGCTTTATCTCTCTATTTTAAAATTTAACCATAGAACCTTTTCTTCCGAAAAAAAGATCTCTGGGATTTTCTTTCACGATGACGGTATCCAACCATGTTTAACAATGTGTTTATCCGTTTAGGTTTTCATTATATGCTCGAGTCTTTGGATATTCTTGGCCTAGCTAGATGAATGAGTTAATGGATTTTGGTTGAGTAAGGTCATAAAAATGGTTGAGGCAATGCTCGTTTATTTATTTATTATATATATTTTTAAAATTATTTTTTATTATATTTATTATATTTCTGAGTTAATGCATTCAGAAGTGGTATAATTACAAGAATTAGATGGAAGCCTGGCAACAAGCCGGACTCCAATCCCTTTTCGAATGAAAATCCCCCATTATAATATTCGCATCATGACTCCACCCCTGATTTATCATCAAACAAACTTCAAGACCCAAACCTGATTTAGAACCGTTTTTTAGGGACCATGGTTTTTTTTGGGGGACCATGGTTCTATTTTTAGTAAGACATTTTTAAGTAAATCTAGGTCACTCTTATCTAGATATTACTATTAATACCTAAATTACCCTCCGATTAATTTTGGGTAATGATTAGTTAGCGTTAATAATAGTTAGTGTAATGATTAGTGAAATGATTAAGTTAAAGATAATTAGTGAGATTAAAAAATCAGATGAGTTTTTTTTTAAAAGAAGTAGAATTATTGAGAGAAAAGTTAGAGAAGATGAAGAAGTAAAACATGGATTTTACCAACCACAATCGATCGGAAGAGTATATTTGGGTACCCTGTGTATGCTTCAAACTTAGATAATGTTGGTTGAATTGATCCAAAATTTAAAAAAATGTGAATTTGTTAAGTATATTTAGGCTTGTTCTGTTACCTTGTGTGAAGAACATGTAACCGAACTCATCTCGAAAGTGTAGTTCGGTTACTTTTCTAAACACGGGGTTACCGAACTCTCCAATAATGGAGGTTTTTTGAAGTTCGGTTAACGGACATGTTAGAACTTTGTAAAATAGGATTACGGTGTTATGTTTGGTTTGGTAAAATGTAACCAAACTTTAGAGTCTATAAGTTTGATTTAGTTTGCAACCAATAGCTAACCTAACTTATGTAAAATCATATTGCACATTAGTGTACAAAGTTCGGTTGTTTCAAAACTTCATACCAACAATATCTAAGAACTACACACAATTAGTTAAAAGTTCGGTTTGTCAAGGTTTTTTGCCGAACAAACCGAACATAGTGGGACAAGTTCGGTTAAATTGAAACTCAACATAGTGGGCAAAATAGCATAGTTCGGTTACATTGGATTTTTTTTTTTTTTTGGTAATATTGGTAAAGTTCGGTTAGAAAATAGTTTTAGCCTTCTTTGCGAACCAACCGAACATGGTGGGTAAAGTTCGGTTAAACAACATAGTGGGAAAAATAGCACAGTTCGGTTACATTTGATTTTTTTTTTTAATATTGGGTAATATTGGTAAAGTTCGGTTAGAAAATAGTTTTAGCCTTCTTTGCGAACGAACCGAACTTTGTGTTCGGTTAAGAAAAAATTAATTCATGATAACCGAAGTGTTCTTCGTGTTCTTGGTTTCAGAATGTTCGGTTAGCAAACTAGTTTTTTTTTTAAGCTATTCCCTTCCAACATGCCACTTGTAACTTCCATTTAAACCATATTTTGATGACTCTTTTGCTCAAAATTTCAATCAAAAACGAATTAAAAGTAATGGGTTTGTGGGAAAATACTTATGGATAGGTTTATTTATAAAAAAGATCGATTAATCAACGAATAAAATTCAATGAATCGACCAGACAAAAATTTGATGATTTTGATTAGATTTGTATATGATGGGGTTAGATGATCATAAATTGATGAAAGAAGAAGAGAAGAAAAATTATAGAATAGAGGAAGAAGAAGTTGTAGATTAGTTATAATTTTAATTAGGTAATAGATCTGAGTAAATATGTTAATGATTTAAATTAAGTTATATATATAGAGGTGGTGGTGGTGGTAGTCGGAGGTGGTGGTGGTTGGCGGCGGTGGTGGGAGGAGTGGCCGGATTTATTAGGTTAGTTTTAAATTAAATTAGGTTAAGGGTAGGTTAGTCATTTCCACATTTTTAGGACACCCCTTATAACCATAGGGAGGTATTTCTAATAAAACAATGGTCTCCTCAAAAACCATGGTCCCTAAAAAATGGTTCCCGATTTATCCCCACGTTATACGCGAAAGTGGACCAGGCCCCCACCCGAACCTAGCCCAAAGTGATGAAATACCCACTCAGCTTTTGGACCCAAAGGACTAAAAAGGTAGACCCACGAAGTATGTTCGAGTCCCACCCTATTGAATCTGAATCGGTAGACGAGCTAAAAATCCTCCTAAAGCGCAAATCTCTATGTTCTCCTTCATCTTCTTCTTCATCAGAGCCAGAAGAAAGGAGAGGTTTGAAATAGAAACCCAGAGCTAAAAATACCATCAACTGAATCTGCAGGAGATGAAGTAGACCTTATTCAAAACATCCAGAGGTGCGGGGCAAAGAGAATCAATGAGGTAATTAAAACAATCTCCTATTCTCCAATCTGCTTTTCTTATATGATTTGCTTTAGGTTTGAGTATGGGTCTGTCTTATAGGGTTTCTTTTCACTGATTTGAGTCTGGTTTTTTTTTTCTCGGTTTAAAGCTTTGATTTTGGCAAAAGTTGCAATTTTTTCTGCTGTTAGTGATTAAGAAGAAGATGATAAAATTAGGTCAACTGATGATAATGTTGATATGGGGGTACTTAAATTTTGAATATTTTTGTATATTCTCTTAGTTATCAATTGATATATCGCGTTAACCGCGAAGAAATTACTCTCAATTGGTAAAATTGTTGTTCGAGTAATGTAATTTTGCTCAAAGTTTTTGCTATCTGTCTAGTTTAATCATGGGTTCGAACATTGTCGCGGTAATGATATTAATAATATCTGTATTATGCACAAACTGCAGATTCGCAGCTTCCAGAAGTAACTAAGTTGTTGCAACGTAAGCCTTGTAAAGATTCGATCATTTTTTGAGGTTACGAAGGAAGTGAAGGACAGGTTTCAGTTCTTCGGTGTAGAATTAATCATATCTTTTTTTCAGAATAAATGGAAGAAACTTCGACGGAGGTTGAGACTAGTGGAGACATTGAATTATTTGATCCACGAAAAGAATATTGTGCAACTAGTCTGCAGAATTGGGGCGAAGGGGAAGATGTGGTGGTGAATCCCGAGCATGAAAAACGTGTATCGGAGGTTCTGAAAATTGATATGGCGGATCAGTTTGTAACTGATCAGGTGTTTAATTCTCGTGATGAAATGATTGTGTGGTGTCAAGATGTTGGGAGACAAAATCATATGATAGTTGTGATTGCAAAGTCTGAGAAACCTGTACCGGGAAGAAAGACAAGGATTACATTGGGTTGTGAGAGGGGTGGTGTGTTCCGTCATCATACAAAGAAAGACCAGGCTTTGCTTGAATTTCCGGGGAGGACCTTAGCGCCAACGGTGCGGGCAAGAAAACACACTGGGACAAAGAAGTGTGGTTGTCCATTCACCCTTAAAGGAGTCTGGCAACCAGATGATAAATGGAAGGTTAAGGTAGAATGTGGAGAACACAACCATGCGCTAGAAAGCACCGTAGTTGGTCACTCGTTCGCAGGTCGATTGAGGGACGATGAGAAGCAACTGCTGAAAGATATGATAAGAAGTGGCATCAAGCCAAAAGAAGTACTTACCACACTTAAGAAAAGGAGCAGAGGTACTAACAAGTCTACCATGAGAACCATCTACAATGCAAGGGCGCATTTGAGAATGACCGAGATGGAGGGGAGGTCTGAAATGCAGCAGGTTATGAAGCTTCTGGAGGAGTATCACTATGTGGAGTGGCACATTAAGGACGAGGAAACTGATGAGGTTCAAGACGTAATCTGGAGCCACCCAGATTCTGTACAGTTGGCAAAGAGTTTTCCTTCAGTATTGATGATCAATTCAACGTACAGGACGGAAGTCGGTACCATATGCCTCTTTCCGAGATAGGGATCACGTCAACTGGTAAGACATTTACTGTTGCTTTTCTCTTTATGAAAACGAAATAGAAGAGCGATACACATGGGCTTTGAACCAGTTGAAGACCATTTATAAACCCAATGCAGTGCCTTCTGTATTTGTGACAAGTGGTGTTAATGCTCTGGTTAGTGCAATCAAAACCGTATTCCCAAAAGCAGATCACATTCTTTGCACTTTCCAGATTTCAAGGACCATAATGGTTAGCTGCAAACACGAGTTCCACAACAACGAATACTCTGACAGTTTCCTGAAGGATTGGGAAAACCTGATGCAGTCTGAGACTCCTGTTGCTTTTGATGAAGGATTTGCATCATTTGAAAATAAATGGATCAATTGCCCCACATGTTCAATACCTGCGGGACAATTGGTTAGGTCTGAAGGAGCACTTTGTCTCTGCTTGGACCCGAATAAGGTAAAGCATTATGGTTACACAACCACAAAAACTATCGAGAGTGCACAGGAGAAAACAAGTAGGATGATTGGATCGTCACAAGGAACTTTGTCTCATGCTGGACGGAAATCCACAGCTCGATCACCAATGAGATTACAACTGTGAAGGAATCCTTGGTAGATAGCTTAATATCAGTGAAGCCATCACATAATTTACCAATCTTGAAGGATTTGAAGAATAATGTTTTCTCATCTAGCACTAGATATGCTAGTAGCAGAGCATTCTCGAGGTCAGTCCATTGACGCCAGTGGTTCATCTTGTGAGTGTTCCATACGGTTTACTCATGGATTACCTTGTGCACATGAGATAAAGCAATTTGAGCACGAGGGTCGACCCATTGCATTATCTGATATTGACCCACACTGGAGAAAACTTGTAGCTGTGCCTGCTCAATCATGCCTCGGAATCCAGATAACCTTCCGGAGTTTGATCTATTTAAACAGAAGTGGGAAATATCATCGGAGACAGTACGCCTTACAATGTTGAAAAAGCTGAAAGAGATTGTTACACCCCAACAACAGTGCCTGTGCTTCAATCCCCTTCAGAAAATGATTCCGTCACTACCTGATACAACCATCATTATGCCTATTCTGTGATTATACTGCAGATACTGTATGCATTGTGAATTTTATGGTCATTGTCAGAAATGCTGTTAACAAGGATTTTATTGTGACTGAGAGTAACAAATGGATTTCTTGACTGTAAGGGCATGCTGGAGTTTTAATATTGTATAGGATGTGATGCTTTTTTTGTTAACCTAGGTTTGCCAGGCTTCTTTGCTCTAAGTCTGTGTGTCTTCTTAATTTTTCATAAGTTCCTAATTTTGTTCTCATGTCCTTGAAGAGCTGTATGATCTGCGACTTTAATTCATGTCTAAATAGATAATTTGGTATTTATATTGTATCAAAGACGGATCAGATGGTGGCTTGACAGGAAAATCTTGTTACTGAATGAGCAGGAAAGCATAACTTGATTGTGCTGGCAATTTTTATTTTGTTTCTTTAACAGCATGTAGGTGATAAGAGAGCAGCTATTTTATGTGGATTATTAAGGAGAAGTAAGTAATTGTGTAAAGCTAGATCCGAGACTTTCAGTTCTTGGATCCCGAAAGTGATCTACTGCGTAATAATGTCTAACATGTGGTGGTAAGCGGGACCTCCATCTGTATCATTTTTATATCAGAGGTGGTTTTTCTAGCAATTGGTAATAAACTGGATATGGAAATCTTGATATTTTCACCTTAGGTTGGAATGGAGTGAGGTTGCCATTATTACAGGGCCTATGAGCTGAAAGTGTCTCATCTATTGTTTGACCTCTCCAAGGAAAGAAGCCGAACTTTGAGGTATTTTTCGTTCTCTTGCTTATATACATTGATACTAAAATGCCTGTAAATGGAGTTTGATTTGTTTTCCAATTGTTAATATCGTAATATATTTAGTTAGTATTACACCTTGTAGCTCATATTAAGTTTAAAACATGCCTTAGTTGTGGCAACTGAAAAACACTAGAAAATGCATAATAAAGTTGCCTAAGGTTTTGGTCATTATGATAAAATGAATTTCTTGGTTCCGTAATTTGTTGGGAGGTTCTTTTCGTGGGAGCTACCTACATTAGACCATGCATCATGTAAGTAGAGCAGTTAAATTTATATGCATCCCTCTAATCTTGTTTTCATGCAGGTTAACTGCTTGACCTTCAGTACTTTTAGTGAGTGTCAGTGGGTTGATGTTTCTTTTTAGTTATGTTCTTGATTTATGCACTTGGATTATGCCTTAAGTTTGACATTAGTTTTGGTCCTCTAGAGTTTCTTTTAGTTTCTTGAAGTTGCTGCATCGTTTCGGTGTTCCATGAAAGCAAAATGTTCGTGACTTGGATTAGTGTCCAAAGATCGTATAGGAAGTTAATACATTTGCTGCTTTTATTTTTTCATTATTTCTCTTAAAGTTGTACTGCTGAAGGGTTTACAGTTTTTGTTTACTGTCTTGGAGATGGTAAGAAAAAGCTCAACCAAGCCAAACAGCAAATTTATATTCACTGCAATAGTAAAAAAAAAAAAAATGATCCTTTAGGGCAATACCAGCTTGCACTGATTAAACAGAGCTATCAATAGTCAGAGAGTTCAGTGAATTATTGAGCAGGTACAACAAAATTTGGTCCACATAGTTAAACTCTGTTTCTATTTTTCACTAAAAGTCCCGAATCTTGAGTAGTTGGATTATTAAATGTGCATTCTCAGTTTAGAGTACCGCAGCACTTTACTAGTGTTACATTATGGCATAGTGGAAAACATTATTGATTATCTACGTGTCTGGGTCTTAGGTTTTTTGAAGATTTGTTGTGTTTTCGTTCGCATCTTGTCATTTCTGCATCGTGCGTGTCTATCTCAGCGGGGGCTTCCAAGAAAAAAATATCAGAAGTCACGTTAAAAGCATGGTCTAATTGTTTGGTTTAAACATCAATGAATGATCTACTTCTGTTATTATAAATAGAGAGCTAGGCTCACTTCATATTTCCTCACACTCAAGCCTAGAAGAGTTTTCTTTGTATCAGCTGAAGTCATTTGAAATATGGCAACCAAGATTTCTCCCTTGTTCCTCACTGCTCTTTTCTTCTTTGCAATTGTTAACATGTCGCGTAAGTTTCTAATTCGAGCTACTGGTTTATGTTGCTCCTCTGTTTTTTTTTTCCTTTTCACTTGATCAATTTATTAGCTGGTAAACATGGAATCTAAATGTATCATCACAGAGTATTTCTAATTATAGTTTTATTTTGGTAACATTGCAGAGACGGCATTTGCTGAATGGAATATAACCAAACTCTCGTCATTAAGCGGAATCACTGGAGCAGAAATGTGTAGATCCGGGGACACATACGATGCTGTTGATTGTGGTCCAACAAATGAATGCAAATGTTGTAATGAGTGGTGCGAAGATAAATGCAGCGGAATGAGTAGTTCAGTGGTTAAACAGAAGTGCACAAAGTTTATAAACTCTGAAGGCTATCCTACAACGAACTGTGAGTGTTGCTGCACTCCACCTGGTCAAATCTGCAAACCCGGTGACATACACGATGTCTATTTATGCGGTCCAACACGTGAATGCAAATGCTGTATTGATTTGTGCGAAGAT